>VWZS01005152.1:514602-609472 GCA_013397075.1 Rhabdornis inornatus
CGCCCCCGCCGCGCTCCGGGCAGCCCCGGCCGGCAGCGCCCGCCCCGCGCCGCGCCCCGCTCCGGGACGGGCCCGCCGGCGGGGACGGGAGTTGGCAGAATGCGTGTGGAGCAGAAAAGAAACGCCCCGCGTCCGGCTCGGGAGCCCCCGGACGCTGGGGCAGCGTCCCGGTAGCGGGGTCTGCAGGCCGCGCCGTCCCGGCTGTGCATCTGTAAGGAAACGACCAGAGCCAGACGAGGCTGACAAACTTGAGGCACCTCGGCATGAGTTGTGTTGCGGTCTTGGTTTCCAGTTGACAGCAGGGACCCAAATGGAGAAATTGCCACCGGCAGAGGCAAATCACGGTCAGAGATCTTCATCTGATCCAATAAATAACTCTAAGCAGCCATTTCACAGGGAAAGTTGTTTGGACTATTTGCTAATAAGACTGAAATTGCTTCTTGCAATCTTATATTAAATGTCTGCAGTTGGAGAGATAGACCCTGAAAGTCTTTTGGAATACTATAAATACAATATTGAAGAAGGATTTTTAAATAATTAAATAATCAAGAGTGGCCTTTATGGTAAAAAACAAGTTATATTTGTTTCCATATGGCCAGGATATATGCCATACTGCTTATTCCCTTCAAATAATGTATATATTTGCTCAGCTTTTGCATTACTGGGATCATCTGCTATTTTCACCACTTTACTCTTTAACCTTGCAGAATCCTATTGGCCCTTCTTGTGCTCCCGCTGACCCTGCCAGCCTACAGCCCTACCCACCCCAGGCTGATTCTCACTGTATCTGCATGTGTTAGACCTCTCTGGAAAGCTGCAGGCAATGGCTTCCTGCAGGAAGCTGGTCTTCTGCCAAGGAATTTTCCTGGGTATCTTTGATTATTCTTGCTTCTTTATGACTAAGGGTCCAGCTATTACCTTCCACTCCTATATTATGGATACAAATGAAAGGTATAGAAGAAAAATAACAGCAAGCCAGTCCTGCTCCCTGCCCAAGAAGAGGTTTTATGGACCCCAGCCCTGATCAGTTATGGCAGTATATGACTTCTGCTTGCTTGGTTTTATGTTCTGGTTTGGCTTTCCCATTTTTTAGGCGAAGGATATAAAGGGAAAGATTATTCTGAATGACGAGGCAGATCAACTTGTACATTGCATTCAAACATCCCTTTTCTTATCTTTTCAAATGACCCCTATTTGGAATTGCTGTCTGCACCAGGCTTCTCCCAGTTCTTCCTTTTGGTTTGGTTCATTTTTTTTGGTTTGGGTTGGGTTGGGTTTGGGTCCATATTGAGCAGCTTCTCTTACTTAAAATCTCATATGCTTTCATCAGTACACAGCTGGTAAAGTTCCAACTCCGTTTTTATTGGACTTGTATTTTAAGCTGATGATGTGGTTTTTTATGTTTCATCCATCCCATCCTGCTCAAATTGAAATAACTTCTGCACATAAACTTGAAAGGGAGAGGGGTTGGCCTTCTACATTTGAAATCAAAGTTTTTATTTGTATATGATTCATCCAACAAAAAAAGAGACAGAGTAGATTATACAAATACAAAACAACCCAACCATTAGTTCTACTAATTAAGATGGATTTTTACTCTTAAAAATATTGGAGGTTAGAAAATGTACTTTAATATGGATAACAGCTGTACTGCAGAGTAATGACATAGACAAAAAAATCAGTAACTGCCTTCATGCAGTTTATTTCTATGCAGAAACCAAGTTCTATGTGCACATGTTGTTACCTTATCACATGGAGACAAAAGCTCCATGGGCTCCAGGGCTTGGGGGGACTGTTTTACAACCTCCTTTAAAATTTTAAACAAAACCAAACTAAGAACCAGTGTCAAACAGTGAAGCCAGATCTGCAGCTGGTAAAATCTGTGCTTCCACTGCACTCGCTGGAATAAATCCTGATGCCCACTGAAGTGGGAGTTTTGCCATTGACTTCAGCAGAGCCAAGATTTTCTGCAATAAATTCTCAGTGAGTTTTAGACCAACTGAGGATGTGCCACATGGCACAGCAATGGGCCCATGTGGCACATCCTCAGGAAAAATGGATGCACAGGAAAAATGGATGCACGTTTGACCCTGAGGAGGTGGTCCAAAGCATGCCAACCACCACTGAGCCCAGAGGAGTGAAATTCAAGATGAGTTCTTATGTCCCTGCCATTACACCACTGTAGCAGAGAAATTCAGGGAAATATCCTCCTCAAAACTAGTTCTCCATTTCTTAAACTGGGATTCTTGTCACAGACAGATGAGGTTGTGGCCTGGGTTTCCTTAGTGGGGCATTGCCATGGCTGTCTCCAGAACAATGCTTCCATACATTTTAGAATCAACTAGAAAAAAGTCGGTGTGGAATGTGTGGACTGTTACATTAATTGTGGTCCACAATCCTCTAAATTAATTGATGTGAATGAAGTCACACCATATTCATTTCACTGGAATGATGGGAGAAGGACTAGATACTGCAACTGTGCTTGGATAATTCAGTCTGAGAGTATGGCTGTGCTGCTGCCAGCCATGACTACAGTCACACAGATGTTTGCCTTCACTGGATACAGGCATACAGAAAGGAGAAAATGTTGCTCTCTGTGTCCTGAGTGAATGCCCAGACTGAAGGAAAGGAGTTCTGGCAGCTGAAACACCTGAATTAGTTTTAAACAAGCCAGCAGACATATGAACAGCTCTGTAACTGAACTGATACGAGGCTCAGCACAGATTGTGGAGTATTTATTGGATTTACAGATTTTCTAATCCACACCAAGTTTGTGCTATCTGTTCCTGTTTCAGCTAGGGTACACCTGCATAAACTGCAGCCAGACCTTCCCTTGGAGATGTTCTCACAACATTTAATTTTGCTTAGGAAAATTAATAGCTCCTAAGCTTAATAACCAATACTGCTCTGAAAGTGTTTTAAACACATATAACTGCACATTGCAATGATAAATTTACCGTATCTAGAATTTCTAAGATCTCTTGCTGTTTTCAAGGGAAAATCACTCTTTTCCTTTTATTAGTGGGGCTGTGAGGGGAGATGCAGGACTGCAGCACTGTGCCTTCTGCAAAGAGCACACCAACACCTAAGCAGGCAACTTTGAGTCTGCTTATGGCCCAAAGCAGTTCAAGCTCTTAGGTGAGAGGTTCCCCAAAGGAGGAATTCTCATTCCTGACTCCTGATGGGGAGGATGGTGCCTGTATGCACAAGGACTGCATTTTGCCTGTGTTTCTCATGCAGATGATTGTCTCTGCTCTCACCCTTGGCTGCCGTGCACACTTTGTGGCTACGCGACGTTTAAAAGCTTAATAAAAAGGAAGAAAAATTAAAACAGTGTGCCAGTTCATTTCCTTCACACTTGGCATTTCCAAGCTTCATATTGTTTGAACTCTTTTGCCATTATGTAGCACTATGATGTACTACCTAAGAAAAAAAGCATGTACTTAATGATGATTTTGAAGCATGACAAGCTAAAGAGCACTAATTAAAATTGGAAGAGTCCTACCTTCCCCATCTTTTTACTTTAGCAGGGTAACAAAACAATCCATCACACAAAAAACAGACCAATGGAACAATTAATAAATTATGAAATTATTCAGCACTTGCTAATAATTTCACTTCCACTTCTTTTTTAAGAAAGTGCCAAAGAAATATTCTAAGATAAGTGAAGTGAAAATTAACCAAATTAAAGCAGTAATACCCAGGCCAGTCCCTTAGATTCTTGGAGTAAGAAATCAGGTAATATTACAAAGATATTAACATCTTTAACTAATAAAATCCTGCCTTCAACAGAAAACTACTAACCGAAGGTATAAAAGCAGGGCATCCCCTCTGCCTGTTCATTCTGAGATTTCTGAGAACCAGCTTCTAAGCTATTCCCAGGTATGCTCAGTGTGCCCAGGCTCCTCAGGAGACTTGGTGATTCTGCTTGGTGGTTCTGAGCCAGGAGCAGCATGGGACATACCCCAGAATTTCAGGGGCTTTTCTTAGAAGAACTTGGGCAGTTTCACATTTTCAAGCCTGTCACTGTTGGACCATGGGACTTAGCTCTCACTTTAGCTGTCGAAGATTCAAGTGTCCATTCTTCCAAGATGGAACAGAGCAGCCTGCATTCTTCCCAACCCTGTTTTGAGTGTCACTGCTGGGGCACCTGCAGCCTGGGACAGTAAAAAGGTCATGCTGCCTGCAATTCGCTCAGGCCAAGAGATTCACCTGCAAGATGCTGCTCACACAGGGACCAGCTGTGGGTACCTTCTCAGGTCTGTGCTCATTGATAACACAGGTTCAAATTCCTTCTGTGCTGACCCAGAGCTCCTGCCTGAGCACAGCCTTGCACCTGAGCTGTCCACACACACACAAGTTGGCCCTCAGATCCAGGGGAGGAAGTAACAAAACTGCAGGGATGGATCAAAGTTTCCTTCAGCATCTTCAGTATTTAGTTCAGTCACTTTGTCCTGATTTTGTGGCCCATGGTAGATGTCTATCTTAATTCCCCTTTATGTATTATCCTGACAGAGAAAATGCAAAATTTAATTGTTTTCCACTTCTTCCACTAACCATCTGTATTTACCAGCTAGTGTAATTGTCTTTTGATAAATAGTACAATCCTTCCCCTATGTTTTCACCTTGATTCTTTCTGTTTGGATTTATTGCCTCACTATTAATATTCCAGCCATGTGACTTATCCCAGCATGTTCCCGGAATACTTGCCTTCTCTATATAAATATTTGAATGATCCTAATTTCAACTAATTAGTACTGGGACATTTGATTTCCCTCTTGAAGAATTCTCATTTGCTACTAACCAGTTCCTTCCCAGTTCCTTAAGAGACACCTATTTTGAGGGGAGAGAATAGAGCCACTGTGTGAACCAAACACTTTTTCAATACTGTTCTACCCTTCTTCATGTTGTTCATGTCAATCTGATGCCAAAATAACTCTCCTAGGTCAGAAATCTCAAAAACATCGAGTACACAGGCAGTGACAATAAAGAATTCCTATCCTGCCCATCAGCATGCTTCCAACCTTACAGAAAGACAGGCCTTATTTAACATCTTATTATGCCACAAATTGGGACAGGTCACTAAGTTCAGATTTGTGGAAGATCTGGGAAATATCATAAAGTTTGATGGCCCTCAGATCTGTCACTTTCCCTGTCAGCTTTACTTCTAAAGGAAGTTTAAGCCCCAGACAAGGGTTTGGAATTTTTTCCCAGTGCAAATTTAGCCATATATAATTTTCCCTGAAAAATATTTAGCAGCTTTGGCCAAAATATATTTGCTTTGTGCACCATGACTTTTTAAAAAGAGGAAGATCAACATCTTCCAGAGGAAACATTTCTGAAGGAAAAACATGTTTCTAGTCAACATACTAACTTATTGTTGAGAAATTTTGATGGAGCAGTTTCAACCAACCATACTTAAAATTTTTCTGCTAGAAAGAAATAATTTCAGAAACATTTCAGCCATGCAGATTTCTTCACTCTCCAGAAAAACCACACCACTCATTCTCACTGATTCACCCAATGCTGATATTAATCAGTCATTTGTTCAGTTTAAGCATTCTTTTAGTGAGTAAAGGTGCACATAAAGAGTATCTATTAAGAAACAAAGTAAAAGTATTCCTAATAACTAGTAACAAATGCCTCTGAAATATTTATTAATAAATCTGAGTACAACCAAAGAGTATTCCTGAAATAGAGAAATTTTGAAAATTAAAACTTACCAATATGTTCAGATTCAATTCTCTCTTCAAACAAAATCATTTTTTCTTTCCTATTGCCTGTTTCACAGGTGCAACTCTGATAATAGGACATCTTACTAATTTATATCTTCGCTAAAAACAGATACCCTTTTAAAATAGACTGGGAGGTTTTCCAGTTTCAGAATCATTATTTGTATATTTGTATTGAAGTAATGCCTGGAAGGCCTGGCTGAGACTGAGGTCTATTGAGTTAGTAAGACAGTGAAGAAAGTGACCTCCCTAAGTAAAAATTCAATACAGCAGTTCAGTGAAACAAGTACAAAAATAAGGATTTCCATCCCAAAATCCCAACAGGTTGGATAATATTTTAAAAAATCATCTCTGCAGTCCTTATCTATTACTTGTAGGCACACTTTTCAAATAGTATTTATTCTTTACATTTACAAACAGTTTATCTGAATAATTTTATCCTTTAACAACAGAAGTCTTAAGCTAATTCCCTTCTCACCGCCTACTCCATCTCCTCGAGAGATGCCGCGCGTTTGCAACTTAGCCTTTTTTATTTTTTTCCCCCTTAATCATGCTTGCTGGGAGCCATAAAGCTGAAAGGGTGAAAACCGTAAATAATTGCATCTTCAGAGATGAATTTAAGCTTTAAGCAGTGGCAGAAATACTGAATTCATATGCTCCACCACGCTTCATCAGAGAAGGCCTTACAAATTAGAGTAAGGAAAACTTACTACTACCCAGGACCCTACATTTTAAGAGGTTTTTCATCAGTCACAGAAATGATAGAATTTCTGTAGCTGCTGTTTCAGTATATAAGTAACACAGAAGGAAAAGCATAGCAGATTACTGGGATTTTATCCAATATGGAATATCTGCAGCTCAGAAGGTTCATGGAATTCAGCTCAGTGAGAACTGCCAACTCAGGGGGAAGGTCACAATCACAGTGCCTGAAGGATAAAGGAAAACAATTCTTAGGCTGATGGTAAATGGGAAGCTTTTGGGAATGTGCATTTTCTACCTTGCAAGAAGAGAGTTATGTTAAGATCATGAATTTTGCACTTCCTCTAGCTCCAGTCTCCAAGCCTGCCAAATGATGTGGCACTGCACATGGAAGCTCTACCTAAGCCTTCACTCATTCACATGAGGAAATGAGGGCAGGAATTCTTTAGGAACATTTAAAAGCAAGGCACTTGCATCATTTGTCACTAAGAAAAATTTGAGACAAGGACTAAGAATAGAATAATTTCTATTCACTTTTATCATGCAGGAATTGAATCCTATCCCTACCTTCTATTTAATCCCCAAAAAGAACTTACTTGGGTGTGAACTGGTACTCCTAAGACCGAACTGTAAATTGTGTCACACTAGCATCAAAGGAAAATAGCATGGAAAATCTCTAGTAAGCCCAGGGCTATTATTGAAATACATGCAGTAAAACAACACAATGTTTCTGGCTGTTCTTCAGCTTATTCTTCAAATGACATGTCAGGGTCTAGCCTAATATGAAGAGCTTTAACTCGGGTAAGCCTGCTCTATACTACACAAAAAGAATTGTTGCAGCTTCAGAATGTCCAGTTTAGTGGAAATAATAATAGAGCAAGCTCATAGAAATGGAAATTTAAGGAAACACATTCACAAAGCCTAATAAGAAATAATTTTCACCTGAAAATTCAAAGCTGCAGAAAGCTCGCTTGGTGCAGTAAGTGCAAATCACACATTAGGCATTTCAGTGACCCAAGGCAACAAAGGGAAAATCTTGATGTTTCTAATGACCTTCTTCATTTCACAAATATAATAAAATCACTTTCAAATGGACATCTTATGTTCGGAAAATTTATAACTGGATTTTGCTCCACTTTCAACCAATGGTTGACAAGTAGACTGCAGCACTCAGTCCATGACCTGAAAGCTTGTTAGCAGCCTTCCTTGTTCTTTGGTCCTTTGTATTGATTCCAGAGTATCACAGGGAGTATCTTATGATTGTTCCTGTCCTTTATAGACATATAAATCAAGAGTAAATTCACTGAACTAAAAGCTGTGACCCTCATGTGAAATGGATGTTAATACAATCAGGATCACCTACTGACAACGTGGTTTTGAATCATTTCAGCCTGCTGTGCTTACAGCATCCCCGCCTCTAACTTGTAGTTTTGGACAATTTTTTAAGGTGCATTTCATATTCAGACAGCAAAGAATCCTTAAACACAGAAGCAGGAGAAAAATATTAAATACATCTACTAAATGTGATGCCCTACGATTTATTTCCGCAGGCATCATGAGGCAGTATGGGGGGTTTTGGGCTGCTTGAGTTTCAGAATAGTTAACAAACTGCAGTGGAGTATTTTATCGATCTGGTTTTATGCTCACAATAGTGATGTGATACTACATAAGGGATACTTCATCAATGATCAAAGTTCATGTGCTTTGCATTCCCTGACAGCTTTTTCCACCTGAAATGACTTCCGGATTCTATCTTCTTTAGGCACTGCTGTGCATGGATTGCTGAAATTCAAAAGTGGTCTGTGTATCTTGTCTATGTCAGAGATGAGTTCTTTAAAAGCAGAAACAACTCTAGTTTCTGATCTGTGTTGATGAGTGCAAGGCCTTTCATTTCTCCAAAGCATTTGTGGAAACAGAATGATGGACCTGCAGGACTTCCTGCAGCTCTCTCCATCTCGAAGCAGTGTTGTGGTTGAGTGGACAGAGCCCTCAACCACCAGAAATAGCTGTGCCTTTCCCTTTGCATATTTGCTTCCAGCATTCCTGTTTGCAGATGTTGAAAATTGTGGCACTCAGTTCTGCCAGGGCAATGCCTGGGTACAAACAGGATCAAATTCTTCTAGTAAAACAGTAGGTAAAATTATATCTGCCTCCTAATTACAACTGATGCAATTCTTGATAGAACATGTCTACTTAATGTTTTACAGTTTAATAAAATTCTGTAAAATGTGTAAAATACCCATCATCATTAGGTGGCATATTACAAAAGGATTTCAATAAGGCTAATTCACAACTAGTCTGTCTACACTGAGCTTTGGACATGTTCTGTAGAGACTGAGAACATAATTTCCATTATAGGGAGTACACAGTAACACAGGTCCTGCCTAAACTTGGTCAATTATCGTTGCTGGGCAAACTGAAGACACCAGTATAGGTCTGTGAATTCATCAGACTTTCTCAGTTCTGAAGATTCCAGGCTTCTGGCCCTCCCTGGAAACATTCCATTCACTATAGAAGAGAATTAATTAGTTTTTCTTTTTAAATCAAACCTACACAGGCTCGTAATCCATCAGGCAACTTCACAGTGTATACACATCTGCATAATCCTCCTGAAGTTGCATAACTCTCCAGCTGTCCTCATAAAAGGGATTTCATTCTGTGCCAGGCAGGTTTTGCAAGAAGTACAGTATGCATGTACCGATGTGCATGATTCTGGGGGAGATTCTTAAAACTAATCAGTTTTTCATCTCTGTACCTTCCCTTTGTAAAACCTGCCTTCCCTGTGGCTGTGTACACACAAATACAGATGCACAAACTAAGCAACAGACATCAACTACTTTGGTTCTAAAAGTCGCTCTAGTTAAATATTTTAACAAGAGCCAAATTTTCTTCAGAATTATATCATCTGTTAGAAGCATGCTTTAAATATTCTATAGAGATATCATACTTACCATGTCAGTAGTTAAATTAATAATTTATCATGATGGCAATCATGGGATTTCTCATATACATATAGAATGCTAAAGTGTATGTAGGATCTCTCAAGGCATAGCTCTGACTGTAAATTATGCTGATTATGAAATTAGTTGTATCAAGAGCAAAAGGGGAAATGCAGCTGGAGCACAATTGGTAAACAAATCCATAAAAATCCTTGTCCACATGGAATCTTTTCCTAGAAAGTTTCAAATACCACTTCCATGACTTCTTCACCCCTTCACTCTAAGTGGTTACTCAAACATTATTTGCTACTGAGTATGTATGTATCCAAATATGAGCAATTCCGGTTTTGAGGGACAAGGGAAAAACAGTTGGGTTTTTTTAATGTCTTCAAGAAATCTGCTGGCCTTGTATTTTAACTAGTACCTATCATGTTCCATGGGAGAAGAAAGAACAGCGAATGTTTTTATGACCAGACTAAGTATTTCTAAAATGCTGTTTTTTCCAAGGTTATCCAAGTTTCTCAGACAAAGAGTTGTTTTATTCATTTCTGAGTTTCTTTAGAAATTTCCCTATTGCAACGTTACCCCCGTCTTACTGATGGTGTTCCATCTGGCTTCAGTCTTTAATTGCAATTTTAGCTCAGCCATTCCTATGATATCATAAAAACTTGAAACGTCTCATGAAGGTGATATTCTCCTATATTTAACTGAATATTGCAAGCAGGAGAGCAAAAGGGAAATAATCTGTGAAGCAGAATTTCATTCTTATGAAAACAAAAGGGTGGGCAACATCTGGCAAGTTCTTAAAACTTCTGCCCTCAAACTGAAGGGAGAAGTGAAGGACAGCCTGAGCTACTGGTGACCAGTGTTACTACACAAACTGATATTCCCATTACCCCAGTTTTTACTAAACCAAATGATTCTCAAAGCTCTCAGAGGTTATTAAATTACTAGATTTGAATTTTGCAATTTAACCTCTTACAACTTTAATATCATTACAACAATATCAGTATAAGAGACGATTAATGTACAGACTCCCTGAATAAAATGTGCCATTGGTGACTGCAGTGGATTAAGAGCCATGATTATAAGTAATTATTTAATGCAAAGCAGATTCAAACAGGACCAGAACATATTGTGGTAAATCCTATTAAATACAGTCAATGACTCAGTCTTTTATAAATATCTTACTATTTACATAAACAAGACAGGATAAACATGGTAAGAAAATGACTGGCAGGAAGTAAGGGTATAACTTGCCTAAAATCATACAATAGGTCAGCTAAAAAAATCAAGAATAAACACGTCTCAACAGACCATGTAATCATTACCTCAGAACATAATCTAACATCACCATAATGAATCTGCATTACACTTGGATAAACATTTGTTCACTCTTACAAGGTTTTGTAATTTGATTCATCAGAACAATGAAAGAACATGCAACTTACATTAAACATCTGCATTTAATCCTTTTTTGGATATTACACCACATCAGATATTGATCGAAGAGTATGTTAAATGATTAAAGAAATGAAAAAGGGAAAACGTTCACAAAAGAAAAAAAATATATTGATTCTTGTTTCAAGGTCAACCGTGTGCATGTCTTCACTCTAATAGGGCTATTTATGAAAGAAAATCATTGGTCCCTGCTGTTATAATCATTAAATGCTGCTTAAACAAAATATTACTTATGTCATGATGAAAAGAAATTATTTTGCTTAGTTTTACATTTCAATTATCTCAAAATAGCTAAATATTACCCTTCATGTTCCAATGCTCCTGCATATAACCTTGTGTTTCTCTTTGAAAGAGAAGAGAAGCTGAGCTCCATGGACCTGCACTCAGAACCTACAGGATCTCACATCTGCTGAATTGAGTTTCCAAGGCAAAGGTTCTCCTCATCTCATTCAACAGACTTCTGAATCCACAGTTTCAGACTTCTTCCTAGGAACTCTCTCTAGCTGTGCAGTGATTAATATCTTTCCATTCCTGACATGACATTTTAAATTGTTTGAACTGAGTGACAAAGCAGATTGTTATTGTAACCAATCTGCAGATATTGAGACCTCTCACATCTACCCCGTGTGGCTGCTTGGAACATCCTGGCAACAGCTGCCATAGGAGGCTGGATAATACCAATGGAAAAAAAGCTCTGCAAATTTATTTTAAAAATAAGGCATCAAGGGAAATTAAAATTGAGCTGAAAGTTCAGCAATCAATTTGGGTTTGAATACAAGATTGTTTGGAGGCTCATCCACTTTTTACCCTGCAAGCTGATCTTACGTCTGCCCATTTTCTCTCCACACAAAGTTACAGCTATAGAGACAAAGATATAGCTCACTGTGAGCAGCGCCCAGGGTGTGCACTGCTCTCCAAAAGAACTGGAAGAAAATGTTGTGGGTTTGTTTTTTTTTTAAATTAAGACAGAGGAGCAGACATTTCCGACTGAGACACAGCAGATGGCTGCCAGAAAATGGTAAAGAATTCAGGACGATGAAGGGCGAGGCAGCCTGTGGGCTTTGGAAAAGAGACAAGAACCATGAGCAGTTAAAGTGCTCACTGTATGTGTGGGACGGAAAGGTTTGGAGTGGTAATAGTGTGCAGGACTCTGTCTCCGTGCTCTTTGGTCCTGCTGCAGTCAGCTTCCCCTTGCAAATTCGGTTCTAAACCCAAGCACTGCATGGCAGCAATAATTCAGCATTCCATGTATGACGAGGAAATATGTCTATAAGTGCTCTGCTCTGGCCTCTTTGGCCTCTTTTCAATACAACTGTAACTGGAGCTGTATTTCCTGGGAAAGGTGGCCTTATTCTGGTACAGCAGTTCTGCAAATACTTTTCTGAATTTTGCAAATAGTTAGCATTGGAAGGGTTTAGACAATTCCACAGGAAACCCATCTAGCTGTGGAGCTTAAGAAACATTTTATTAGCAGAACTAACAACCTTTATAATAATAATAGACAAAGTCAGTATTTCCATTCATTTATGTCAGGAGGTGTTGATACAGATGCTTTCTTTTGGAATATATGTTATTGCAATGATCACATTTCAGGAGGGTGGGAGAGGAATTTCTTCTGTAACTATATAAAAAATTCTTGAGCTATCCCTAATACAAGCCTTTTTAGCTTCTTATTCTGAGCTGTTCTGCATCTGTGTATAAAATAAAATGTAATGAGATGGAGCAGCGCAGGATGGCACATAACAGTTCAGGACATTGTTTGCTCATGGCTGTGGTTCAGTGTGTTGTCATTAGAATGTGTCCATTTCTGGGGACCTTTTTGGCACTGGTTTCTAGGAGTGCAGAGCACCTGGGTGGGGAAGTTGATTTTCAGCTTTGCTCAGGTCCTGTTTCAGGGTTTCAGGAGAAAAGCCACGTTCCTTGAGAGTCCAGCACTGCAATGTTCTCAGCCCCTGCAAGGCAATGGCAAGCTGTTTCGTAACCCAATTCATTCTCATCAGAATATGACAAACCCAGGCTTTGCTGTCTGACTACAGCTCCCAAAACAACCCCTTCCAGTAAAAATACCCATTCAAAGGATTTGATTGTATGAAAAGCCATTTCCTCACTAATCCATTTGAATATCTGAGGTGATTACCCCCAAATTAGGCAGAAATGTTATGAATGCAGAATACAAAATTCAACAGCTCTGTGAGCTGTTTATTAAACAAGTCCCAAACTTACACCAAATGCAAAAGATAGTTATTGGAGGAGGGGGAATTCTCCACTTATGAAAATAAAAAGACATGAGGTTTCATAGTCTTTTTCATGGACTGCAAGGCCACATCAATGTCTATTATTCCATGTATAATTTAGTACATCCCTTTCAGAAACACACACAAACAAGAAGACCTTCTATACATTTTCTGAGAGTAATTTAGTATCTGAAACTGTATCCTATGGTCAGTCAGCTCTTTGAAGGCACTGTATGACTGCACTGATCCTCTTCAGGATGCATGGCCTTGCATGAGACAGCTTAAAGGCAACTCAGCTGAGCATCTGCTTTTACATATTAACTAGAGAAAGTTCTCCTGCAGCTCAAGGGAGACACAAACACGGGTGAAGAATAGAAAAAGACACTGTCACCAGCAACTGTTAGAAGTGGCATTCAGCTGACTACTGATTTTTCAGTCTCTGTATTGGCCCTACTGTAATATTAACAGAAAAAAGTTCATAGAATCTCTACATGATTGACAACTATTGTAAAAATTCTGATACTGGGAAGATTTCTAGATATCCTCTAATACAGAACTTCCCACATTATAATCCCAAATCCTTAGCAAAAGCAAACAGAATATTAATTTTCCCATATTTTTTCCCCTGCAATGTCTGATCAGGGCATCAAACAGCAGGAAAAAGCTGTTCAGCAAGTCTGTGTTGCTGCAGGCTGGGGAAGCAGCAGCTGGGGGAACACAGCTCTCACCAGCTTCCTGGAATAACATGGAGAAAACTTCCGCCAAGACCCTCTGGCCCTATTGTAGGATGTTGTAGGAACAGGCTGGAGCTGCACTCCTGTTTTTACTGTCATCTTGATTGATTCTGTAGACCAGTCAAATTAACTTGTTCCAACTGTTTTTTTCCAAAACAGCTAACATTCTCTGCCACACCTCTGACAAAAACCTTAATTGTTAACAAATGGTTGAGGGCTCAGTCACAATGAAAGCAACAATTGTGAGGCAGAAATAACAATAACACAAACACAGCCCCATCCAGTTCTTGCTGGGGTCAATTATTCCTGCGGAAACGTGGAATTGTAACCCTAGGGTATGCAGTGACTTTATTATTTGGCTCAGTGATCTCTCACTAAGTATTACTGCTGGTATTTATTAGCAACAATGCCTTCTAGTAGGTGGTTACAGGCAGAGGGAGAGGGGTGGCACTTGTCATGGGGAATTCTACCTTAAAAGCACAAGCTTTCCCTGGTCAGTATAAGCCTGGATGGTGCGCAGTAATTGCTTATCTCCTTCACAACATATGGTTGCTGGTGAGCACTTCCTAACAGCTGGCGTGATCAACTTGTGGCAAAAGATTTTAAATCAGCCCTGCCCGTGTTTCAAATACTTGTGTGCTCTTACTTCTCAAAAGATGCCATTTGCATCATCCACGCTGAGGCACAGCCAAGCATCAAACAAAAAAAGGCTGGGAATCAACAGACTGACAATATGAGATTAGCTGCCATTCTGTTCACCTACAGAACAGATGTTCAGCTTCCTAGTCACCTAAAATCATCCTCCAGGAGTACATGATTTATATCGAGCTGTCTGTGTCTAAAGCATTGGCTATGTAAGTGGAATCATGGACATATTCAAATAGTTCACAACACACAAGACAGCAATTGTTTCTTTTGTATTATTGTGCTTAGGAAAGGAATTGTTGAAAAGTACATTGAATAGCTGAGGTTTTTAATGATAAGGGACAAAAATGTCAATAATAAAGTATATAGCAATAGTGAAAAAAATTATTCTGAAGTAAATGCACTTGATGCAAAAATATACACTGAAAATACCAGCTATAAATGAATTTTCAAAGTGCAAAACCTTGTGAGGATCAAGTGTCCTGGAAAACATTATCTTTCAATTCACCAAGGTTTTGTTTTGAATGACACACTGACTATGGCAGCTGAACTTTTTTACTGTCCGTATACAATTTTAAAGTATTTAATAATATATACAATATTTTAGAATTGTCTATTGTGCTCAGTTTTATGAAACAATTTTAAAATATAGTCTAACTATAATATGAGAAATTGAAATTAATTGATGTAAATTTTAATCTGAGATCAAGTACAACTATGATCTCTTTTAACCATTTTGCAGACAAGTAATATCTTAGAATCAAAGCCAAACAAGCATATGCCATTTTAAACGTGCAAGAAAACCTTCTAGCTTCTGTTTCAAAACCCCACACTTCCCTCACATTTTTACTTGGGTATTTATCATCCTTTATCTCCTCCAGCCACTAGAAACAAAGTCACATCTAGGTAATAAGCACACAAGCAACCCGAAAATCTATGGAATAAGAAGTCAGAGATTAAATGTTCCGGTTTTCTTTCAAGCCTGTCCTGATGCTGATGCAGATTTGATCCATGGAAAACATTGTGTCTCCCAAGGCTTCCTGCACTTTAGTTTGGTCAGTTCCTATCCCTCAACCTTCTTTCCCTTAGGATAGTCCTCATTACCTTTCATCTGAACATTAATTCTGTCATTTATTGGGCTGAGAATAGGACTGGATTCTGGAAGGCCATGATCACCTTCCTTGTGCTGAGTAAGGGCTTCAGGACTGCCCAGTTTATGCTACTCATGACCTGCAGAAGTTACACTGTCCTGCCTCTTAATCATTTTTGTTGGTTGTGTCTGAATTCCTTTCACATTTCTGCAGTTGAGCTGGCCAGAACTGAATTTATCAATTCTTCCAGATATATCAGCTTGCAGTTCTCCAGCTTGAATCTCATTTTGCTTCCTGCACATATTTCTGAGCTCTTTAGATCCCTTTTTATTATTTCTCCTTGCTCCCTTATGCTTGCAACACCTGTCAGTTTAGAGTATGATTGTACCATTAGAAAGCAGGGCAGCTGCAGAGCAAAGCCCCAGGGAAACTCCAGGCAATATTGGGTCTTAAACTTTTGGAAATTTACCCAGGCAGAAAGGAAACATCAGGAACAGGTGCCTAAAACAATGTGCCTGCAGATGCAGGGCACACAATGCTGCTTTGGAGCAACAGAGTCTGTTGCCATCATTTTATCTGAAGCAGCTGCTGCTGGCTGGGTGTGGTTTTACCTGGGCATGAAGGATCCAAAGGCTCTTCATGACCCAGGGAATGCATCTTCCAGGCATTGGCATATGCCCAAAACATAGCTGTGCCTCTGCATCCTCTCACTGATTCCTCTGTGGGGAGCACTGAAGTAAAAGACAGTTCCTTGAAGCCATAATTCAAGCATAACTGGTTTGTTGGGCTTTTTTTTCTGCACTGTAGACATAAAAACATATATTTGGGGGTATTTAAGACTAAAAAATGGAACAGCCTGTAAGTTTGGTACTGATATTAAGAATTCTAGTATTATTTAACTCTGAAATGCAAGCACAGGGATTAAAAATTTGGGAGATTTTGTTCACTTTGAATACAGACATTACTTTTACTTTGTGAATTTTTATCTGGAGCCTGATGTTTGGTTCTTCTGTGACATTTTCCATAGAATTAACTATTCTCCTCATGTCTTATTATTTCCCGAGGCAGATCCCGGGGTGATTATAATACTGACAGCCCCCTCCAGGGAGCACTGGGTTTCGATACGTGTGACTAACTGGGTACTTTATCTAACCAGCTGCGAGCACAGCCCACCTGGAAAGGGACGCTTCTTACCCTTGAGGAAAGTCAGACAGTTTAAAACAGGGACATTAGTTCTCTCTTCAGAGAGAACTTTTCAGTGGCAATCCATGCTACTGCCTTGTACAAATATCTCCCCAAAAATTTACATTTATCTGTTTTGTTCTGAGAATGATCATTTGGAGCTTTTGCTACTTTTCTGTGTCTTACTAATCCCACAGAAATACGAGTTACTGAATCAGTTTTCTAATAAATTGTAATTTCTTCTGCTGTCTCTTCAGTAGTAAAAACCTTAGATTTCTAAAAAGTACACTTCAGTGTAGGAATTTGCTAGGAGTAATTCCTGTTAAAAACTTTTTTGGAAACATATAACTGTGAGGGATAAGCCTGTGCCCTGCCCTCCTCCTGCCCTGCAATGGGCACTCAGGGCTGCTCCCTTGTACTTCATACTGTCTGGAACTATGGACTGGGTAAACTGTCAAAGATGTCAATGCATTGACAACAATAAGCTTAGAATCAGCCTACTATAAACTAAGGACTATGTGTAAAATGCCCCTTTCAATGGCAAAATAAAGGAAATTATTGACAGAGCCCTCATTCAAAAAGAGAGCATTTAAGGAATTGCTAAAAAAAAAAAGAGCTCTAATTGTTCATGTCTTTGTTTTTTCACAGTTTGGATAACAGCTTTATAAATAAATTATCTGACTGATCACTTAACTGAATCACCTACCCTAATTAGAGCGTAGTACATGGTGCAGAATACTATACTGTACATAAAGGTGGTGAATAGAGCTCAATTCCTAAAATGATCCATCTCTCACAAATATATATACTTTATATATTAGAATAAATACCTTTGTAGTACTAAGGGGAGTTCCCTGAGGTTTTCCCCATCATTTCCAGTCATCAATTAACTATGATAATTACATTTACTTCAAAATGAATCATTCTCTAATCAGCATTAAGAACGGTATAAAAGAACTAAGAAATAATCAACTAATAAACAAGGCCCTTATATTTGATTGGTTTTTAGACTGACTTCGCAAAGTTGTTGCAGTTTATGTTTAATTTGGTTGATATTCAGTTGTATTGTTCCCTTACTGTAATGGTTTTTCCCTCAGTTGTACCCCTGTGTTGTTATAAAATGGTTTCTCCCTTTCCCGCCTTTACCCCTGTCCTTCACCCTAAACCCTGCCCTTACAGTTGTCAATCCCTCCTGGCCCCGCCCATTCTTCCAGAACATTCTGTAGCAATCATTCCCTCCTCGGTTTACTATTCGTTATTTTGTATGAATCCCCGCCTAAGTTACTCTCTATTGGTTATGTGAGACTGTAATCCCGCCTTATGTAGCACCCCTTGTTGCCCCTCATTGGCTGAAGCTTTGTACCCTCCCATGGGGGCGGTACCATATTTAAGTTGCTGTAAGCCTGGTCTCCCGGCCTTTTCTGGGTTCCTTCTGTGTGTGTGCAATTTTCTTGTCTCCCAATAAACCCTGTTCCGGAACCTGGAAAGGTCTCCTTCTCGATCCTTTACTTCCCCTCGGATACGGAGACAGCCGTGATAAGGGTGGAGAGCCCTGGCTGTACTCCTGCTTCACGGAAGCTGGGAGACAGCCCACTCTTGACACCGGCAGCCAGTGGAGCTAGCTAGGCTTGCCGGGTGTGAGTGGTCAAGGCTGCCGTGTCACAAAGTGACATTATTTCTTAAAAATTATTCATTTCTTTTCTGTTTGAATAGTGAGTGTGGCAGATAAGGCAAGTGCTCCAAAACACTCTGAGGAAAATGTATTTAAGGAGTTCATCTCTCTTCCTTTCTGCCTCACTTTCCTTTAGAGACAGGCAAGAATTCCCTTATTTCCAATGGCTCTTCATTTTAGGCAACTATCTAGCAATAAACTGTAGTAGAATGGACACCCAATATAGTCAATGGAGTCTGGAGAGAGCAGTTCAGAGCATCCTCACTACCTAACTCTGTTCACAGCATACTTCCCTGATTATGTGCAGACTCAGAGATCCTATTGCAGCCAGCTGAATTAAATATCTAAATTTGGCTGGTATGAGTAGGTTAACTTTAGTGTCTTGCTTTAGCCATAAAGGAAGCTGAGGGAGACATGGATTTTACTGCAGAATTGGGGGTCTTCGTAAAACCAGAAAAGTTCAGCAATCTGTGGCTGGAAAAGTATCGCTTAATTCAAAGGAAATATGATGTTGTTTAAGAGAGTAAGGAGAGCTGATTTAAATTCCTGTTCTGCCACAGACTTCCCCTGTGACCTTAGGCACGTCGCTCAGGGCAAGGTTTTTATGGGCATCTGGACATCCGACTCCAGGGGATTCTAAGTAACTAACTTTGCAAATCTGGCCACTGAGCACTATTCTTTAATTTTCCATTTGCAGAATGTAGACAATGTTATTTCCTCTTTCACCTTCTACCTACAACAGCTTCCAGGTGGAATTCTCTGCTAAAAGAATAATGTAAGGCTGAGAGACTATGCACCATGGTAAAAATATTCCACTGCTTACAAATAGTCTCTCAAAGATTAGGAATTTCTCTAAGGTTTCTTTTTTTTAGGTTCTGGGGACAATTCTTCTGATTCCCTGTAGGTGAATACTGTAATGTTCTTCACAGGTGTTTCCTGTCTCCATCTGAAAAGGACAACAGCAGTCAGGTAAAGTTATATACCAATTGTTTCAATTCCCAAAATAGAGTGCCAATATCTGCAATCCTAATACCTGTCCATTTCAATGTAAAATTTAGCCTTCAAGACCTGCCAGCTAAGCTAACTTGAGTGTGAGCCTCACAACAAGGTTCTCCCTTAGCTAAGGAAACTCCAGGATCCAGCCCTACTGCCTCTCTCCCTCCCGTGTATCCTTTATCTGCCAGCCACATTTGTGTCCATCTTCACAGGGCATGAACCTGGCACTGCAGCTCCTACTGGAAAAATTTCTTTCAATTTCTTTCTTCTTTTGGTGCTGGATGGCACTAAAAGTTTGTACCATAGCATTACATCCCTTCATGTGTCACAAAAATTTCTGTGCTTTGCTTGACATGGCTCAAGGTTGGCCTGTTCCAGAAGCCAAAGCAAAGAAAACTCAGAGGTTTTCCATTAATTCTTGCCTATGCTGCTTTGATTCACTTTCTACATACATTTTGCCAATAAAGCATAACACAAGCCAGATTTCCTCCTGCCATACTCTCTAACAAGCAGATGACTTGTGGATATGTCATTCAGCTGGATTTTCACCTGGAAGAAAGCAGCACTCTGCCTACACTGAACTGACTTGCTACTAGCTTTACTTGCCACATCCTTCCTTTTGCATCATTCTGTGCCCATAGGCATGTCTTGGCTGAATCTGATGGAATATATTTAAAATGTATTAGCATTTCCAACATGCTGGAAGCTTGCAGTACGTATGCTGGGCATGACTCCAAATACATATGACCCCAAAATATTTCATTAATTTTGGACATTAACTTGTTTTGCAGTTATTCTTAGTGTATGGAAGGTTGGAATGAGAGTACCTGCACTGTCTGAGCTGTACTCAGAGTTGTGATGTGCCAAGGGATCGCAGAAACTCTACATCACAAGCAAAGCTTGGAAACTAGAATAACTTCAAGTAAACGTATATAAAATAACACTTTATTCGCTAAGTTATTTGTCATCAACATTTGCACAAATTGAACAGTCCCCAGAAATGGTTCCTAATGTATTTTAGCAAGTCACTGCACTACAGTGAGCAGTACCTTGCCCTTTGAAGAGTCCTATTGATTTTACTTCAGAGTAAGGTTGGCAGAATGAGGACCGAGCAACTTTGGATGGACAGTGATTCCTTTCTTAATTTATATTCAGTGGGTCAGGTTTAACAATTTTTTCAAGAAGTTTTGGTATCCAAATGTAAATGTTCTCAGTGCATTTAATCCAGATATTTCTGATAGTGATATCCCACACATGACTTCTTTTGGAAGACATTGATCCTACTCAATCAATGGCAAAAGTTCATTGGTTTCCATGAAGCAGGGTTTTGCCCTTATTCTCTGGATGTTATTACCTATTATAGTAATTTTTGGCATATTTCACTATTTCTCTGCCTTAGACTTGATTAATGAAATATTTCCTTCTAATAAAGCTCTGCAGTATAAAACAGAGAATGGTTCCAGGGCACATTTCTCCTTTTCCATGTTTAACTTCATGGCAGCACTCTCTTCACTTTCATTTTTGTTTAAATCCCAAATTTATTTAGGCTATGATCCTTGATTTATTATATAGTCAATTGTACCTCCAATATTACCTAAGACTGTACCTAGAAGTATATTTTCTGTTATCTGATGCACATATTAATTTGGGAAACTATTTTACAGCAGTTTCAGTGTCATATCTTTGATTTCCAATATTAATTGCGTGGTTCAATGTATAGCCCTTATATATTACTATATTTTTACATGTTGGCATAAATACTATCTCAGATCATCTGACTGTACCCATGAGCTACAGCAGCCAGATTACCCTCTACTACCTCTTCATTCTCAAAGAAAAAAAACATCAGCCTGCCTCCTTGACAGCACATGAAGGAAGTTGTGCTATATTTAAATTGCTCTAACATATTCCTTCCCATGTGAAGGTCCTTAGCTCTTTTTCTGTAATCTCCACCACTGAAAAAAAGGAACTTTTCATTTCCCATTATGTGAATACTAAAAAAAAAACAGATTTCTGTAACATCCTAGGTCAGTTTGTCCCTTGGAAGACAAAAAGCTTTTTATCTTTGGAATGGATGTCTAAAATTAAAGTTCATACTTCCTACAGTTCCTGCCAGTTTTATTCCAAATCAAGTAAGAAATTTATTGACTTCTAGGTTTAACATACTCCCTGTAGATCCTACATTAGTTGGGGGCATGAGAGGAAAACTCAGCTGGTTCTAATCCAAAAATGTTATTTGTCATTTTGTTGGGTTTTGCCATTGAGGAATATGGGTTAAAGGTTTCCCTTGGTGTCCAGCTTGTAGGGCTTAAATCCTACAACCTTCGTTCAGGGTCTTCTAGTCTCTTAGGCAAATTTATCAAAATTTTTTGATTCTGGACAACGTGATTTAGTTCACACCAAGATGCCAGCCATCATATACACATTTATTCTAAGTAAAAATTCTTGTCATTTTTATCTCCTACCATATCCTTTTTAAAAATGTTTGCTCCATCAGGATGAACATGATGCACCAACACTATGCCCCGCTCTTGAAAACATAAATAGCTTCCAATATGCTTTCTGTTCCTCTTCTTTATGTTATTTTTTTATTTATGCATTAGTAGCATCTGCAGACCTCTGTCTCAATGATAGCCAAGACATTTTCATGACAATCCTCTGATTATGAACTGAGATACTTCACCCCAAGTTATTCTGTTCTGTTCTGGCTTGTTTGGGGTTTTTTGGCTCTTCATTACCCCCCAGTCCACTAAATGGGTACATCTTTATCAAAAATAAGCAGAGAAAATAGAAAATCAGTATTTAGATAGTTCTTTTGCTCTTGAAACATGTATAACATTTTCTCCCCTAACATTCTGCCAGTAATGTAACATTTTACTTGAAATCACGCCTCATTGTGATTTGACCACACAATAACTTCCCAATGACAGCCAAGCACCTCTTTCCTCAACCTATGCATAGACAGCTGCAAAAGGTACATGTTAATAAAAAACCAAGGACACCTTGTTCAGACTGATAGGGTACACCACCATTCCCACGTGCTGTTCCCACCTGCCATGTTTTACTTCTGCCTCTCCCTCTCAGTTTCCCAGCAACAGCACGTTCACTCCATCCCCCAGTCAATAACAGCACTGAGCCCAGTGAGGAATTGCTTCACATGCTTCAACCAAAAGTCTTGACAACAGAAGAGCTATTGAAGTGACAACTATCACTTACAAAACAACAACCACTTGCAGAAGACTCCATGTTCTCAAGCTTTGCTGTCACAAATGACCTCCTGGCTTTGTGTGTGTGTGCTAAGCATATTTGACAGTTTAATACCATATAATTATACCAGGGATCAAGTTGATCCATGACTATTTTTTACAGAAAGTATCACAGCAGAGGCAGTCACACTCAGGTATAACTGTATTTTGCCCCTGGATGAAAATTAAATAAATGAAATCACTTTTAATCACATTTTCTACGTGTCTCTTAGAACACGTTTTTACTGCATGATTTTCCAAGATGCAGTATAACACAGCTGAGTTTTCTATATATTATGTTCTATTCTATTCCTTTTCAACTAGGACACCTTGTTCTAGAGACACTTTTCATTGCTTCAATTCTGGGCAAATCAACATCTGTGAAATCTGAAGAACTGTTGCAAAATTCTACTTCCCTGCTGACATCTCCAGTCATAACAATGGAAAATTGCATAAAAAGAAATAAGTTTTCCGTAAGAAAAATATAAGGATTTAAGTAGCTGGTTCAGAACTTTGCATCCAGAAGCACTGACCTGAAATGGCCAGTGAAATATTTCAGAGAAACATATGAAAAAACTCAATTAAATTTGCCAGGACTATGATCTGGCTCCTGTAGAAGAAAGAACTTTAAAGACCGTAGTGGCTTTCAAAGCTACCTGAGGCCTGTGGTTAGAGAGCCAACATGAGAGAATTTAATGGAATTCAATGGAATTTCGTGCCATTATTCTTGCCTTGGACCTCAGTGGTTTCTGTCGTGGGTTGCAGCTACCAGAGAGAGATAATGAGTGTTGAAAGACAGTTTTGCTCCATTAATTGAGTAACCAAAGATTTCCAAGTAGAATGAAACAACAAGATTTCATTGAAATATTATTGGACTCTAGAAAGCATTTGGAGAACTATTGATTTTGTCAGAGAATTCCACATTTGCAATAGGCCTTTCAAATTCTCAATGGAATTTTATAGGGATATAATTCCTCACTAAAATTTGTAAGAAGTTTCAAAAATCATACAGAGATTAGTTTTTCACTTAAGGTTGTAAAATGATTCCATAAGGAAAGAGATAAGAGGCAGAAACTTTTTTATTTAAGCCAGCTATAATTCAGTCAGTATTTCTGTCAGCAGTGTGTTTAAGCAATATAAACATCCTCCCAAAGACAGATCTAGTGAAGTGCTTTGTGATAGTCCCATGAAGCACTATGTTTTATTAAGGCCACATCTAAAATTTAATAGAATTTGACTGAAAGACTGCTATTATTTGCTTGGTTTAGTGAATGGTGACAGAATTCTTAAGGAATTTATTTTATCCTCTTTTTTTCTTCTTAAGCCCTATTGTTTACTCGGTGGAGTTTCTGGGAATCTTGCTGACCATAGTCAGTGACTTCCACCTCCAGCCTCCAAAGCATGATGGGATCAGCAGAAGAGCTTCCTGATTTCTGTGGCTCTTCCCTCCTGGAGAGGGCATGAATCACACTGGCAAACATACTGAAAATGTTCAATTTCTGTCCATTATTCTTTCCCTTCTTTTACTGATTTCGTAAATGTGATAAATGGGATTCGTGCTAATTAAATTGTAACTATATTAGCAAAACTGTATTTAGATCAATAGAAGACAATTGTTACAGAATGAGGGGGGAGATGAGTGAGACAGGGCAAAGGACATCCTCCAGATATCGGGAGTCAAAGAAAGATGTTGGAAGGGAGTCAGACAAAGATGTTGGAAGGGAATAGTAGAAGGACATAGGTCTGACAAGCAGCATCTAGAAATAGAAAGTTTTGACCTTGAAATGGGCCAAAATGGGATGATTCTAAGCATGGGACTCAATTAAAGTCTTGTTATGGAAAACATCTGCTCAGTCACATAGTGGGCATGCAGTACCTGCAGGTTGCACAGCAGACACTGAGGAAGACGATGAGCCTTCACCGGAAATAAGACCCTTAAAAGGATGAGAGACCCCCTAACCCATTAGTAGAGCATGCGCCATACAACATAGTGACGTAGATTTTAGGAATAGAAACTAGGAGGAGTTTTCTAGAAACTTCTGTAGCGTAGAGTATATAAGTGGGATTGTTAGCCTTGATGCTTTGGTATGTGAGGAATGGCGAGCCACTCCCCGTATCCCTGGTCAGAGGGGGGGGCCCCTCCCCGGTCGGTTTTGCTTATGCTTTATACGAAGCTCAATTATACTAAATTACTTACTGCCAAATGTTGTATATTCTCAAATATATGCACTTTGATTGTATTCATCTCCAATACTTTAATTGTATTTATTTATAATTGTTCCTATTAAAAATTTGCTGCTACATTTAATCTTGTTGCTTGATAAATTGGAAAAATAGAACATCATTCATAACATAAGGGATAGCAAAGAGTGCTGGGATTAGATGAAATAATCTGATTTAAATGATCTGCCCCATGTGTTTTGTTAAGCCAAAGGAAAATTAAAATTGCTCAGCTCTTCCTGTCCAGAGCAAGTCACTACCCTATAGCAGCTTTGATCTGTTTCAAAGAACTGTGTTTTGTCCCAGTCCCCTGCAATAATCAATATTTTTATTTTAGTTTCTACTTGCCTTACTTCAGATTTTAATCCGGTTTTAGTGAATCTCAGTCAGGGGAGTGTTTTTAGTAAGTGAAAGTTGCTATTTGACAAATAGAAATTAAAAATTCAGATTATTATGCCTTTTAAAAGTCTTTATTATATTTGTGTAGGGCTACTGTGACTGATCATCTTATGTAAAACCTTAATCAGGTCTGAGTGTAAAATGAGATCAGACAGTTTTACTCCACCCCTTTTTTCCTTTTCTTTTTCTGACCAGTGTAGACCTGAGAGATGCAGAATACTGACTTAGCTGTTGCCTTTCATTTTATTTTATTGAAAGATCTCTGCAGGGATAAACACACTCTTCAGGAGCTTTTTTTTTTTTTTTTTAATTAAAAGTGAATAATAAAGTAGAATGATCTGATAATGATATGGACATAAATTCACACTCCTCTGAAATGTATATGGAGTTATATAACTGGAGTTTTTGGGAAGTCCAGCATATTCTTCCATCTTTCTACTTCCATTCTGTCTGAGTCCTGCATTTCTACCACCATTCCTTCTAACTATATTTTTTTCTTCTTTCTTTATTCTCTGGAGTACTAGAACCTTTCTTCATTACTATTGTGAAAATACATATGTTAACAGTAGTTGGAGGACAAGGAAAAATCACCCTTTTGCTATGCAAACACAATAAAATCCAGTCTTGCCTCAGAAGGTTTTAGTGTCAAGCAAGGTGTGAACAGAGAAACAGGTAAAAGGTGATCAGGATACACGGGCTCTCCACTGCAAACAGGCAAGTGAACAGCATGAAAAGTTGGATATATTTGTTAGAAGATGCTTTTCGTTCTGTTAGGCTTTGTTTCTTTTAAAGGATAGATTACAAATAGCTGGCACTGAGAATTAGGTGATCATATGAGGTAAAAGAAGGCAAAGAATGAACAGGACAGTCAAAGCTCACCAGCTGGATCTGGATAACCAGAAGATGCATCAAGGCTGAAAAGAATATTTGAGAGATAGAAAGGAGATAAGACAGCAGCTGTAATGGTGTATCTTTGTTTTGTACATGAGATTTTTTCTTTAAAATAACATTAGGCATATGAGACAATGTTTTTAAAAGAGCATTGCCTACTACATCACATACTCTAACATGGGGAAGAAATCTTTGTAAGATTCAGATATATCGGTTCAAAACAGAGAAACCCTTCTGGTTTTTCCACACTATGATAAAATCTTGCCTGCATGGCTATATTGACCCAGGAGAACTGCAGATGAACACATACCAGACCCAAAGTATTGTCATGTTTCTCCTTTCTGCAGGCATTCTATTTTCAAATAAAGGATTTAAAGGATTATTTTGGAACAGAGCATTCCCAGGAAAGCAGAGGCACACTATCATCATTACAGAGGAATAATAACACCCTGTAAACATGACCCATGTTTTACCCCACCTTATGCCAAGGCATTCAAAAACCCTATAGAAACTTTCAGGTGCTCAGCAGCCAAACAATTATACTGCTGGTCTCTGCAGTGCCCTGTTCTTTGGGAAGGTCTCCCTTGCTTCAATGAAGTACTACACTCTCTGGAAACTGAGTGAAAAAAGGTTTTCTGTTTATAGCAGGAATTTTTGTCAGCTGACTGTGATTCTCAAGCTATGCAGAGCACAGGATGGGACAATAAAAGGCAAACAAGGAAAAGCAAGAGAAGTTAGCTGAGATCTGCTTCAAAGATGCTCTAACTGGCTTCAGCAAAATTGTTACCTTAAACATTTATTTAATAGAAACTGGATTTTGCACAGCCAGCTTAAATGCACTAAGAATCCCATCTTTCAAATGGAATAAGACATGTCTGGGCTGTACTTCTGTTTAAATTTAGTTCTTGAGATTACCCCCTGCTGTTACTTTGAATGTCATCACTTACCATGTCCCATCAAACACAGCATCATATTGGAAACAGTGACAGTGATGCTGCTGCACATCTTTTATTTTCAGCTGAATCACTGCAGGTCACAGGAGTTCTTTTCATTGACACCCATGTGAGAAAAGAATTAGGTGTTTACACTTGTTGAAAGAATTTTCACTTCATTCATGGTCAGTTCTGGTCTTTAAAGTCAAGTTGTCATTTGGCAATTTGCTACTTATGGTTCTCTTTTGTCATCCATAACTCTACCAAAAAAACCACGCGCACTGGAGAAAACTATCACAGGCAGGACGACCAGTCAAGTCATAAAACAAGACCTTTTATTCCTCTCTCGGTGCAGAAAGAACACTATGTACTGACTGAGTCCCAAATCAGAAAGCCCTACATTCTTTAAATCTTCCCAAATAGAATTAAAAGTGACAAATTTATTACGTAACTCAGATGATATATCTGCCACTGTGGCTAGGGACCGGCCTATTTGAGTCCAAAGCAAAAACAACCACATACCACTCTGAGGAATTGTCAGTGCCCACTTTCTCTTTTAGAATAATCTTCACATAGTAAAATTTGCAAAAAATTTTCAGTCTACTAGAGAGCACACACTGAGTACTGTCTGACTGACCACTTGTTAATTGGCAATTCTTCAAAACCATACAGAAACTGGAACACAAAGATGATTATTTGGATGTGATGAAAATTCATACACCAAGATGAGCTCTCCACTGCAAACAAAAATACAAGAAAATTGTGTCCATAGGTGGAAAAATTTACAAGCAGTTAGGGATTCTGTGAGGGAATTTGCACATATTAATCTGAATGAGGAATGGAAAGAAAAGGATTAGTTGAGGTTGGAGCTTATTTTTTCCTGATCAGAGAGTGAGGTCTTTTGGGTAAAAGACAAGTTTTGTTATACATCCATGTATAATAGATATTAGGATGTTAGGAATATTGCTGCAGTTACACTATGGTGAATTGCAAATTGCAGGACATGGAAAGACGTGTGTTAGGATAAAAAATTTAGTATTTTTATTGAAGAAAATAATTTGCTCATTCATATGACAATGCCATTGTTTTCTACGTTCCTATTACACTGACATTGCTGTGTAAGGATGTGGTTTCATAATCAGTTTAATCCAATCTGAAACTGCACTGTCACCAAAGTGGGCTGTCCCACCTTCTGCCCTGGGCAGGCTGAAAAATGGGAGATCAGTGGCCATTCATCAGAGATCACCTCAGTCTGATCATGAAAAAGTATCCAAAGTAAAACATTGCATCCACAACAGGGCAGTAAACACTAACTTGAGTGGGTCCTAGAATGCCCTGATAACTCCTTGTACTGTGATCTGTATCAAGTGTTTGGTCACTGAATATGTTTGTGTGGCTACACACACAGAGCATGTCTGAGCCAGCTCAGTCACAGTTTATAACATCAACAACTCCCTCCTTAACTGTTTTTTTCTGTGAGCCAGCAGCCCTGATCTCTGGTGCTGTGAGTCTGATCCTGTCACAGGCAATGCTTAATAACACCGAGCTAATTTTAGATTCTTGGATACAGAGGTGGTTGAGGAAAATAATGCTGCTGTCTCACTTTCAGGAAAAAAAAAATAGGAATGTCATGGATTCACCATAAATATGCACAGACTGGAAAAAGAACTTTCCCACATTAACTCTGTCCAGTTGTATGGTTGGGATGTTCCCAAGCTGCCATGTACTATTTGAATTTGTCCACAGTGAGTTTTGAACAGTAATTTGTTAATTCCTTTCAAACATGCTGCCCAGGGGTTTAGTTGTAAAATCTTCAGCAGTAGTTGGATACTGTAATACTTCATTCCCTACCCTGTATTTATTACAGCAGGGATGAGCAGATAAAAGGAAGTGCCGTTCTCTCCTCACTCCCCTCTATTCTGTGCTTTTAAAGTACAGCTGTCTACCAGATGCAAAAAAATTAAAACATTTAATTTCCTTTCTCTGTGCATACCTGCAGTTAATGTTAATGGCAGCTAAGTATGAAGATAGGAAGGGAGCTGCTGTGAACAGATTGAGTGCAACAGCTCACCCATTTCAAATAAATCTGGTTGTTTCAAGAAGAAAGGCAGAAAAACCGTCACATCACATCGCATTTCTCCTTCAGCATGAGACACACAAATTCATACTTGACTGACTTCAGAGCCACAGTGGCCACCTGAAAAGTGTTAACCCTTAAGTGTGTCCCATCCAAACACAATAAAATTTCACAGCTATGTTATATAAAATGCAGCTATTGAATGCATGTATTTTAAACTTCACATCCTTGATAGTTTCCTAGAAATTACTTTTTTTAAAAGTCTTTTCCCTGTTTTGTCATTGTAGGTTTTAGTCTACGTGGATTATTAAGTGTTCTCTTCTCACAATACAGCAAATCAAGCTCCTTTTCCAGTTCCAGCTGAAATTCTGAAGGGTGTACACATTAAATTTAAAAATCTGTCTCACAGTGCTTTTGACAAATTTAATAGTGCTTCCAACCTATCAATGACTTATGATGCTATTATCAGCTATTTTGATGTTTACAGTTAAGTAAAAGGTGTTTCTAAATAACACACGCTTGTCAAACAAGACATGTACGTCCATCTTAATCTGGTATGGGTTTTGAACAGATTAAGACATTTTTGGGGATCGTTTACCATAACCTAAAGTAAAGTTAATGACACAGAGGAACTACAGGATTAAATTTCCTATTACAGATACACTAAGAATCCAGTTTATTGCTATGCTGAAATATGCTAGTCTTTTGTTCAATGCACTGTACTGTTTGTTCATGGTTGATTGAGATATAAAATTAATCTGAAGTTCTACAGAGGTAGATTTTAAGGTTAATTGTAGAATTTCATTTTATCTAGACTCTTTAAGCCTCCAAGTGGTTATTGTCCTAAATTTGAACTGTTTCTTTTCATATAAAAAGCATGTTCTCTCCACAAAATGTGTGGAGAGATGGTACATGTGTGGTTCAAGGTACAAGCCACAAAAAAATTTCATCACAGGTTTTCTGTCTTTTAAATAGTGCATATTCATGCTTGCAATATAGACTTCCAAATTCAAGAATTTAAGAACTTAAGTCATGTTGCCTAAATAGTCTTGTGTGACTGATTTTTATCTCTGGGTGCTGTATAATTCAATGACTGCACACACACTTTTCAAGTCACAAAATTTCTTAGTGATTTTTAAAGCTTTCTTTAAGAAGATGTGTTCTGTGAAAATTCAAGTTCCACATTATAAAATCTTAACAGGAGATCATAAACTATTGTAAAATCAGGGATACATGTAGAAGTGCTTCTAGGATTTAGAGAACAGATACGGGAGACATTTTTAACACTGAAGCTGTGCTCCACCATTCTACACAGCACTCCACAGCTGGCACAGGGCCTCAGCTGGGTCCTGGAGTGCACCAGGTTTTACCTGGATTACTGGATAGGCCACTGCAATGATCACATGGACTCTGTTTCCACCATATTGTGATGGGCGACAGCTCCTGAAAACGGCTTTGGAAAAGTATTTATTATTAACTGGGTGAGGTTTTTGTTTTTCAGGTTCTGAGCTCCCACAGAACAAGGCTTGTGGCACCACAGAGGCAGGATACAAGCAGGCAGCTATTTCTGTGTGCCTTTCAAACACTGGTGCACCTATACCTACAACTATGCATGGCAATGTTTTTCTGTTTACTCTTCCCGGTGCCCATTTTTAAGCTGGATTGATAGAACCATACAGGAAATTTTAATAATCCACCACTGTTAGTGTATAATTACACCTCACAGGTCAGGTCACAATATTTTTATTATTCCTGTATATTAGTTTGTAGAGTTTAATCCTTAGCACTTTTTTATCTTTTCATTCTGCCACTGCTGAGCACACACACACCCAGGTGTCCCCACAAAGACTGCAGAGAAGCCCAAATCATTATGAAGTTCCAAATACACTACACAGCTATTACCTTCATATTGTTTATTGGTTGTGATTTCAGAACACAGATTAAATGTGTTGTTATTATATTATTAGCTGTTTGTGCTTTGTTAAAACATAATCACTCCTAATTTGCAGGCATGTGGAGATACAAATCTGCAGTGTATATATATCTGTATTTGTCACATCTACAAAAGACTGTGAATGAAATTTTTTAAATTAAACTGAGTTATTATTCTCCATATCACCACATATCACACTGGATTTTAAAGGCAAGGCATAAATGGTTCATTCCAGCAGTAGTTCTAAAGCCCACCATGTATTTAGACCAGAAAGCAGGAAATACTACATATGAACTGCTGGAAACAGCACCACAGAAATACATGTATTACCTATATCCCCTATACCCTACTATATTTTATTTGTATCTAATACACACATATGATATAGAAAAAGATGGAAGCATGCAGGCAAAAAAGAATAGTAAATTATAAAGAACTGCTTTACAACAACTGAGCAACAGTAAATATTTATATCTTCTTTTACTGACTATACAAGAGCACTCAATGTAATTGCTCACATTAAAGTTGAAACTGCACTAAAGTTTCCTGACAACCTAACATCTTGCAATTTTTTTACAGGATTATGAAACAGTAATTGGATTTTTTAATATATTGGGGAACTGTCACAGAGTGTTTATTTGTTAAATTACATCTTCCAATAGTTCTCAGGAAAAATATATTTGAGAGAGCTAATTATTATATCAAATAATTTTAAGTCTATCCCCAAATAATCCAGTTAGTGTAGATTAGAAAACTCCAAGATAATCACTCTAGTTTAATATGCTTCTACTGAGCATGAGGAAGGCCCATATAGCACTGCTTGTGCTTCCTTAACTTAAATCTCAAGTTTATAACATTAACCTGAAGTTTGCAATTTTGACAAAAAGGAATACTCTGCCAGGAAAGAATAATAAAATTAATTTTTCATGATCTCTCAGCACACTTTCAATCTACTCTCTGCCATCACACAAGTCTTAAAATATTAGATTTTCTGCCCTCACAAAGGAATAAATTTTTGAAAGTTACAAACTCTGTCACCCTCTCCTTTGGCTGTTTTAGTAAGTCTCTGCAACACTGTTATTCTTACTACAGAAAAAACCCACGATGGAAATTTGGCTATTTTGGTGAAGTTCTTCAGTCTACTCATTACCAGTTCCCAATGAATATCGATTATTTATTTATATTTAAAATAGAAGCCTTAAATATTAGTACAAGCATTTGTTATGTTCTCAGTGGTGTATCTATCCAGTGATGTGTACAGGAACAGTCTGTTCTTTGAAATCCGTTTTTAAATTAAGGCTCAAATCACAGATTTTTCCACAAAATTTTTACCCAGAATGCTAGAAATATTCAAGATCAAGTATTGCAAAAAAATTTAGAATAATAAACCCCTTCTGATATCAGCGCAGAAGCAATCAGTCGGAGACAGATTTGAGATTTCAGATTAGTTTTGACAATCTCACTGATGAAACCAGAAGGTGTCAACACTGATATTCTTGTTACAGCCGCTAAAAGCAAACTAGATCATAATGCTGTGGGGGAAAGAAAAAGAAAATGAGAACCCAAAACACACAAAATTACAGTAATATTAGAAATAAGTGTGAAAAAACCTTGAGTTCCTGGGAACTGCATCCTATATCTGCAACATATATCTGTGTAATACACCAAGTGGCAAAATAAAATCTCTGCCAACTGTTAGAAAAATCACGATGTGAATTTCAGCAAAAAATAAAAGATTACATTCCTGAGATGCAGGGTAAGTTCAGCCAAAGCACTTGAAGAGCAATTCCTTTTCAAGGTTCTGGGACATTTCCTGGATAAACCATCTCCAGTTTCCCACACAGTTAAAAGTGAACAAATCAAACTCTGCAGCCTAGGAAGCTCAGGATTTCACTGGGGAAGAAATGTGCTCATTTACTTTGATCAGATTCCACCTTGACAAACGTTTCTCATCTTGACCTGATGATTACACCCACAAGTGCAAAGCAAGCACTGTGTTAGTGCTGGCACTGCTGGATACTGTTGGCAGCAGGGTGGGATTGGTGCTGAAAGATCCAGGTGTAGCACATCTGTGTGTGGCCTACCAACACAGCATCATCCCAGTTCCAGTAGCACTAGATAATTTTGTAATGTGATCTAGTACTATGAAGACAAAAGGGAAATGCTATTAAAAGGTTCAAAATAATCACAAAGTTATGATTTCTATACATTAGATACAGAGTTGAATTTGTGTGAGTCGCGATTTTTGCATATAGAATGGTAAAAGTTTTGCCACGTTTAACCAGGAAAAAAAAATACTATCACATTATTTCCCAGCTCATCTCTCTGGGTTCAAGTAGATCTCTCTCTGTCCCACAATTTCCAGCTGTGTTCTAGACCGTACCTTCTCCTACAAAAAGCTTCCAGTGCCTTTTTAGGAGCAGTAAAACTGGTCCAGGGTTTCTCAACCCTTCAGTACAACCAAGAAACCCTGAGATCTTCTAGGAGAGTGACCAGGGCACACCTTACCCAGGAAGAGGAAAAAAGGAGGGGAAAACTAGGCAGAGATCTGGAAAGAAGCAAAACTTGGCTCATCCCTCAAAGGGATGAGATGATATAAAATGGGGTGACAGGCTTTGCAAAGGGCTTTCTGCTGTCACACCTGCGGTGACCTTGTTACATATACCAGCTTCTCCTGAGGCAGCAGCAAGGACCTGCCAGTGCTCTGGCAGTGGCTCAGGGCTCTTAGTTGCTGCCTCTAATTCTCTAGATGTCTTGGGAGACCACTGCTCTGCCTGTGCCTCCTGTGGCCCTGAAGAAAGGCACAGAAAATGCAGTTTATACATTACAAGTATAATGAGAAAAATAACAGCAATTCATTCCGTGAGCTGCTCATTTACCATTAGAGGTCACTGTCCTGCCTAGGACCCAGCCACTAGCTCCGGGTCATATGGACACACGGGAGGCATTTGAAAGCCTGATAAATACTAAAGACACAAGCTACTATTTAAATCAACATTAAAAAGAGCTTGTCGATATACAAGTCCTGTAGAAAACTGGAAAACAATCAAGAAAAATAAAACCTGTCTATTAGAACATGACAGTTATATGTGCTTAAAGGTCAGTAAGATATTGTGTAGAAAATCTTATAATAATTATGAATAATCATCAAAGAAATACGGTATTTAAAATGCTTCCCTTTTTAACATGGAGTTTTAATTCTTGAGTAATTATTAATTATTACGTACTTCCAGCAAGAAATCTGAATCTGAATGCAATGCCTCAAATGGGTACAGAGGATACAGCAAAAACAATGAGAACTTAAAGTTTTGTCCCAATCCAGTAAGATCTGATGTGAAACTGGAAATCTGAAAGCCAATATCAAACCAAACAGGAGATCAATGGTTACTGCATTCAGTCATTCACACTGAAGGTGGAGAGACAAGGACATTTCTCTTTTGGGAATTCTTTTTAGTTTACCCTAATGCCTTGAGAAAAGGATTGTCTAGTTACTGTTGTTTGTATGCCAGTAGCTTGCATGTACAACAACGTGAAAATTCAATATTTGTTCGTTTAAAGGACCATTTAGCGCTTTATGATACTCTTTGGATTAAACCCAAAGTTACTTGAAGGAGTTTTCTGAAATTCATTATAACTACTGTAAAATACTGTAATGGATTTATAACCCAATGATTACAATTTCTGCCATTTATCTCTGAGTTATGTTGTTCTTAATGAATTTTATTAAAGCATAAATGCATGTACTACAGGTTAAGAACATCAGAACATAAAGATGGTAAATATGGCATTCACTTGCTTCCCAGTTTTAATTAGGCCTACTGGGAGTATTTTAGCATAACATAATTCAGCTGTAAAAAATACCACCTTTACAGATGAACATCCCCAGCTAGGCATCTGCAACGTTCTATCATCGTGCTCAGGATTGTTTCTCAGCAGTGAATACTTCATCACTAGAACGAAACTCAATAACAGGTTTAAAACAAAGTTTACAAGCACTGCGCACCAAGTTCTCACCACAAGCTGATGGTCTTTGGAAAATTAAGTCACCCTTATTCTGGTACAGAGTAAAATCTCAAGGAGCAGAGACATCTCTGGCTGCAGCAGGCACTTCCTCAGTTAATAATATGATGCCTCATGATGTTCTCTATAATTCACTTTCATCACATCTACACAGATGTTGGGCTGGGCATAAGAAGGGACATTCATGTTACACAATGGCAACTTTTTCCATGACATTTCAGGAAGTGGTGTCAGGTTGTGGTACTACCCCTGGGAAAAGAGAATCAGGAACTGCTATAACAGTTCTGATTAAGTGGAATATTCTTGGATTATGGAAATTGCAATTCTAGGAAGATTATGAAGTTAATGTTTTCATTAGTCTTCAAGCCCTATGCTGAATTCATCCTCACATACTTATTAAACAATACTTATCTTTTATTACAATAATGAAAATAAAAAAGCGTGACTCCTGCTCCTTAATTCCCTGCTCTCCCCCTGCAATGGAGACTGAGATATAAAGAAGCTGGCAAACTTTGCTGTAGAACTTACAGACATACTTTAATCACAGTTACAGACAATAGGCTTTTTCCCCAGGACATTTCGAGTAGGCTTGGGTGTTAATCACATATTTCCATTAACCATCTCAATTTTGAACATCTCTTCAAAAGACTATTTCATAAATGAACATAAGGTGAATCTGCAGAGAATTCAAAAAGCCAAAAATAAATATCACTGTCACATTAACAAGGAGAGACGATAGATTTAACTTTTTTCTTTTGATGTCGTTCTTTGGATTAAATTACAGAACCTTTCAGGAGAAAGGCGGGGGGGGGAAGAAAAAATAATCACACGAAGTTGCACCTTTTTTAAATCTTTTTTTCATTGTAACAAATACTTGCCAGGCTTTAGTCCAATTATTCGTACTAGGAGGAATTCAAAATGTCATTCTAGTTGAAAATAACTTTGAAAAACGTGAAATTTCTGAGGATAGGCCAAAGCATTTAGATAAGTCAGTTATGTAAAGTTCATACATTTTTTCAATTGCTAATAAATCGTGGGGTGTTCATCTGTGATTTTAATATTTCTATAATAAGTAAACAAATAAATACATAAATACATAAATCTTTATTTATTATAAATGTTACCTATTTTTCTATATTTATATATTCTATAAATGTAACTGTGAGTACAGGTTTACTACCAAGGAGTTACTGACACGTGTGGACAAATGCACACATTCCTGGCAGGCAATAAAATGATGAAATTGCTGAGGGAATAACTTGGCTGACAAATTCCAAACTGCTTTTCTGTGATATAGTACTGGTTTTAATCATATAAACCCCCAAAACACTCCACATTAAGAGAAAACTTTATACTTTGAAGCCTTTGTTATTGTCTCATGGTCCCTTCCAATTACTAATAATATGCAGTTTTATTATAGTTGAGCATTTGAAGTTGAGTAGTAAAGTGTACCTGAAGAAGGAGACCAGGCAAGGTGTTGAAAGAAGTCCTTGGCAGATCACTAAGTCAAAAGTAGACAGGGAGGCAGAATACATTCGTTCCAACAGATTTGTCTCTAAGAATTGTACATCTTTTTTTTTAAAATTCCTCATTCAGTGTTAGCAGAAATGCTGTATGTGCTTCATTATTATGAAAGGAACTGTACAAAAACTACCTGAGCTTAATGAGATTTTGCAAAATAAATATACATCTTGAGTTGCCTGTTTGGTGCACTTTTTAATGAGTTTAACTTTTGGTGTATAAATAAATACTCTGTTAGATACCATCTGAATAATGTGCAAATTAAAAGAGGCACAGGGTAAGCGCTTCCATGCAAAATTTCATTCTTTTTACAGTGCAGTATTTGTTGTTTGTTATCCTCTGTAGGCGGCAACTGATCATTATTTCCAGGATGTGCTTAGGGAAATCATGAAGTGTTTGTTTTAGATAATGATGTGCAGCATTCATAGCTACTTGTGACTTTGAAAATCTGAAATTAAAGATCTTGAAATATCAAGTATATCATTAAAATATCCTTCATCACTCAAGACTTTTGCTAGCTTCATTTTCATGTAATTGGAAGAAATGTTTTCTTGAATGCTTTGCAATATGATTTAAGTTAAGCATAAGTTCACTTATTTGAGTGGATATAATTTGATTTCATAAGAACTGAAGTAAATACACCGAACTGGTGAGCTGCTCTTCTGACCTGCAAAGGGGCTGTGCATCAGGGTGCCAGAAACTTCGAATCCCTTTAACCACTGAGTAAACAACAGCCTCATTTATCCAACCCACTTTTCCTCCACCTTCAGCTAACTCTTCCAGTTAATTAACTGGCCATGGTCTTTCTTCAAGACTTTGTATGCTGGTAATGTGAAAATGTAAACCAATGGCAGCAAGAAATTTGTCAGCCTTTGAAAGGTGCTGCCAGAGACTTTGGCCACATGCAAATACCTTCAATGCTCTACTAAGAGGGAAACTAAATATAAGGAGACTTGTAAACTTTAGAACTTAGATAGTATACTCAACTTTGTCTTTCGTCCTGAGGAACATGCCCTTCTCATGTCTTCTGTATGGATTTATGTCTTTTTAAAATTATTTTCCTTTCATGCTGCTATGATTCAGCAAAGCACATAGCATCTATTTGTTTAATACATTATAAAGAGATTAACTAAAAAATCTTTGGGTTTGGGGATGTTTTTAGTGACAAACATTGAGCTATTTTCTTTGTTTTAATACTTCTTGAACTCATGTGTTTCACTTCTTAGTGTATTTCTCTTCTCCAACTAGCTGTTCAACTTAATGGAATTACTGTCACTCAGTTTGATAAATTGGGTCAGGGAGGGTCAGGAGTCCAAAGCAGCCAAACTTACTTCAGAAATGGCAGCAGAAATTCCCTGTTGTGGGCACAGGTTAGAGGCCAGAAGACTTTGAAACATCGCTAAGTTTAGTGGTATTTGAATGGCATTTTCCTTGTTCTGACACAAAGCAGGATTCATAGGCAAGGGCTGGGACCCAGACACACAAAGTGTGTAGCAACACAGGATGAAAAATTATCTCTGTCCAGAGAGAGCTTATCATCCATGCAAAGACATGGGAGACAGGTGAGTAACCACATGCAGAGCACAGTGAAACAAGCACATCCAGATATTGTCTCTCAGTGTCATAAATTGTGGTGCAAGTACATCAACAACCCGAGTGCAGCCAATTCTTTTTACAAATATTGCTGGACATGAGATTATTAAAGAAAATACAATGTTGTATCTGAGAACATCCTTCTGAGAGCTGATTAATAAAAAGACTTCTCCCAGCTATATTAGAATTACAGAATTTTAAAATGCCTTTTTTTTTTCTCTCCTTGGAGAGCTTTCAAAGTACTATTCAAATACAGGCTCATTTCCCATAAATTCATAAAGGAACATCTGGACTTAAAATATCCTTTCATCCTTTGCACAACATTTCAACACTTTCCCCTGATACTATTTTTGCCTTCCTTCTTGGATTTATTATCTCCTAAGTAATTACCTTTTGTTTCTCTTAGGTGTAATCATTGCTTGGGTCAACATTTTCAAGGAGCTCTCACAGCTTTAAAAATGTGGTAATCAACATTTTCAGATCATTATTTGCTGTGCTTTTTTTCCTTGCCTCCTCAGCAATGGCTGCCAAAGGATTTGTTCTAGCTGTCTGTGTTCTGCATGTGTATTCAACTGCCTACTTCTTTTCATCTTCCAGGGGCTGGATATTCTCTGTTTTTAATTTAAAATTGATCTCTAATCGTTAAATTGACTTGAGCACACAAAAAGAGAGTCAATATGAAGGAAGCTATGACGGAGAATAGGCAAGGTTCTTCCACTTAGACATTCAGCTGGTGGCTACACTACTGGTTGATGCAAAAGTATCTTCCCAGAACTCCCTCTTCTTATATCACAAAAACAGCAAAGAAGTTCCATAAACCTTCGTGGGTTCACACACGGGGTTCTTGCAGCACTATTTCTCTGCAAAGCAGGTATTTACAAGCTTCACAGAAAAGCACAGAGAGCACCTGTAAAACCCTTTAGCTATCCTAGGAGATCTGTGGCCATGGTTACACAGCTGCTTTAATCCAACATAAACCCAGTCTGCCAGGGAAATGGGGGACTTCTAAATTCCCCTCTCTATGAAACTGGTCCTTCTCATTCCCTCACTAACCCTGGCTTTAGCTCTCCCATGGTTGCACAGTGAGTCTGACACAGAAACTGATGCAACTGCAAATCAAACTAGCAAGACCCTCTCGAATATTCATTTTTTGTCAAATAAGCTCCTTGATATAACTCATTGCAAAACTCTACAAGCACCAGCACTGGAGAACAGTGAACATATGCTGCTGAGGATGAAGGGCAGGGACTGAAGATATTGCTCTGTTTGGTAACAGCAAACTGAAAATCAACCAAAAGCACGTGTGAAGCCCAGTCTCTTCCTTTCTGTGCCTGAAAGTGCAGCTTCATTTCCAAACTTATGGCCATTGGTTTGTTCTCTCAGTGTCTTGTTCTAACAGTCTGAACTCATACTAACATTGCTTTCTGCTGAACACAGGGAAGAACATGCTTCAAACAGACTTAGCTCCTGGTACACAGCTCAGATGCTCAAGGCTCCTGTCTCTCACAGCATTCCTGTGCTATGGCACAGCTGCAGAAAGCCACTGACAATCCTCTCCTGAGGCTGAGGTTTCCAATTTTCACAAGGGTTCTTAGGAGTCTGAGCTTCCACCAGGTAAGCAAGACCTCAGTCTCTCTCCTGCTTTGCAACCCCACTAATCAGATGTTGGCCATGTGTGCAAATATTACAGACGTGTTTTATAACCTTGCTGGTAATGGTCATAATCACAGGAACATTTCAACAAAGTAAGTAATGAAAGTTTTTGCTATTGTCATTAAAAATCGACACTAAAGAATAAAACGTTTGGAACATTCATGGTCCTATATCAGGGTCTGCATTGAAGTAGTTAATACCACTTAATCTACAGGAAAATGACAACACTCAATTATATGGCCAAAATAAAGATTTTGTCATCTTTATGGATCTAACCATAGACAGTTAAGCTGTAATATATATACGCCTTAGGGGGAAAAAAAATCAATTAATAGTGTGTCTGATAAGAACTTTCGCAAGTACGTGTGGGTTTTAATTTTTCTCTCTTCTCGCACCTATGTATAAGGAGTTAATGTATGTTATACAAGTACAGTTATATAATTACAAAAATCCACATAGCAGAATTTAAAAACTATGTGAAACTGTATTATTTTTAAATGTTTAGCCACATACCCATGTATGATGGCCCAAAGACAAGAAATGTTAATAAATAGTTTGAATTAAATGTATGTATATTTTTAAAGCATTTAGACATATTACTGCTTCCCTGCTGCACCAACTCACAAAGCTGGCTAAAGAAACCTGGATAATTTTAAAGAGCAAATCTGGTGTTGCTCAGCAACAGCACACCCTGATAGAAAGGATGCAGGATGTTGAAAGATTTAATATTAGTGAAACTGTGCTTGCAAAGGGAAGAAGAAGAACAAATACAATTTAGTCATACAATGTCCATAAAATTGGGACAGCTTAAAAATAATAATCATATGAAGTTATCATTCTAGTATTAATCTTTGCATAATAGAGCCAAATAAAAAGTTATTGCCTGGAACCAATGAGCTGCCATTACAGTTCATTAAATGGCATTGATGTTTGCACTGATACGACATGATATGATGAGGAAGAAAAAGCAATGTGTTTTATGAGAATTTGAGAGCAATCTCATGGCTGAAGACTTCAGTTCTGGCATTAGCTTGGATGAGTACTTGCTAAAGTGAGGACTGAGTAAGAGGCCAGAACTTCACACTTTGTCCCAGACCAGAAGAAATCCAATGCTTTCAAGGAAAAAATGTCTTAGATGATACAGGTCTCACCTCTGCTTTGGTCCCACAGAAACATCTCCCCCATTTATTGATTCCTGATCAGAGTAGCAACCCTTCTTTTGGTCACAGTACTCTGTGACTTTCTGTTTTGGAGCCACATTGGGTCAATGTTCCAGTGTTCTTTCCTACTGAACATAAAAAAATCCCACAGAAGATTAATTTTCTGTCTCTCTTTACTCAGCCAGCGCTTCTACTGATGTTATTGCAAACAACTGCACAGGAGGCTGAGGCTGCTGAGATAGTAGAAGGCAATGGCAGTGCTTAGTGCTTAGGGAACTGAGCAGCCAGACCTGTCTGAAGGAGACCGTCACATGCTAGACCTCACTAGCAGGGCTGCTTGTACCGAGCAGATTCTGCCTCAGCAGCTCTGAGGGTCTGTTACTACAAACACATGCTGCAGTCCCCCTGTGTGACAGACTCCGGTGCATCTCCATGGATGGCACCAACTCAAAACATAAAACATACTGCTTGCAATCCAGTGTGACTGAAATTCTCTGCCTTGGTCAATTTTAACATTAAATTTTTTTATGGTAATATACAGGACAAATAGTGTGAAGGTCCTTCTACTCATAAACCATGAGGAAGGAACTCGAGGTGTGGGACTGGCTACTAGACCTCAGTCTTCCCATCAGCTGGCCCTCTGTAATCATTTGTCACATTGCATTCTACATTAAAACCCTCTTACTCCTCCTAGACATATAAGTAGATACTTAAAACGGGCTATAAAGTACTTAGAAAACAGATTTTCTCAGAAATAAGCTCTGTAGGACTAAAGGTACAGCTGAACAGGACATTAGCTTCTGTTTTGCTCATCGATTCATTGTTGAAACAGAATCATTAGGCCTGAGCAAAAAATCTGTTGCTATAATGTTTGATTCTTAGACACCTGGTGACAACACAGTCATTAGCAACTGCATCACTCTTCTCTCTGTCTAACAGTAAATGTCAAACTCTGCAAGGTTCTTTGTTGTTTCTCCAATGTAAAACTCATTTTATTAAACAGGAGTGATACCATCTTGCCTATTTAATGACGAGCTGCATGGAAAATGAGTCTGACAGCACACCACAGTGGATCTGTCCTCTGGGTGACTACCTTTGCTATAACCCAGCGATACCCTTAGCTTGTCAGAAGATATTTACATCAAATAACATCAAACTTTCATTGAAAATACAAAACAAAAACCCTTCAAGCACCTGCTGTCCCAAAATGACAATAAAAAATGTTTACTAGAATGAAAAAGTATAAATATTTCATAAAAATAAGCATTTCATTAAAATTTCATACTTATCATTTCCCTTCTATTCTGGGAAAAGGATTTTAATTAAAATGTATAGGGCACAAGTGTAAGGTAAAAGACAGACCTAATAACCTCAGGAGAATAAAAAAAATGGAAGGAAGAAAATATTGAAGTATTACCGTGCTAAATATTTGACCTCTCAGACTTTCCCATTGCTGACATTCCCTGTCTCAAAAGGTACAAAGATCTTGGCACATTCCTGTAAGGGATTTTAGAATATTGTTGAATCCTTGTTTTCAAAATGTTGGGATTGTGCTGCAATCTTCAAAGCAGCTTGAAGCCAGTTTTCTATCAGAGCAAGGCCCATGGTTGAGCCCTTTAGTACATAAGTCAGGAAGAAATCACACTTTTCTGAATGGTAGTCAATTATGGTATCTACAAAAGGAATTGTGAGGACAGGGAGTTATGTTATAACTCAGAAGAAAATTGTGGGGGTGAAGTGGAAGGACTGTAAAATAGCAATGCTGGAAAAAAAGTCAGCCACTGTAAGTTGAGCACTTCTTTCTGTCCTTTTCTTAGCTGTGACTTTGCAGTATATTTTTATTTAGTAGAAGTGTTTAAAAAGAACACTTACACTATAAATTCTTCTTAGAATTATGCTTCTCAGGTATGCAGTTCCAGAAGGGTCAAGGTGTGGTGCCTTTATAGCCATGTTTTCCTGACCTCTGTTTCCTCAGGTTCAGAGAAATGGTAACAGTTGAGACAAATGCACTGAGGAGGACGTGTGGCTGTTCCATAGATGCCACCTTGCTAATTTGCATGGTTCAGAGTCTAGAGCTGGCTCTTACATAAAACAAATAGTGTCTTTTTGGAAGAGAAAAAACTTCTCTGAAAATGAAGACCAGAGCTGGTACAGATTATGAAAACAACAAGATAAACAAATGGCCTAGGCCTATTCCATAACTGGAATTCTCTGCTAGAAAGATTTGGAACAATTGAAATGTCTTTGAAAATATCACTAAATGAAAGGCTTGGAAGTGTATCCATGACAAAGTATTTTAACTAGTAGCACATGAATTATAGTTCAGAAATGAATATAAAAATAATCAGCTATAAAAATCTTCCAAATTAATTTTAGCTGTAAAGCTAGAATATATCTCATTCACAAGCAATAAAATGAAAGGGAAATGATTAGATGAGTACTATAACAGACTCATCAGATAAGTACAAATAGTAGATATATGATCACTGCCTTGAAGAGAGAAAAGGGGTTTGGAGGGAAATGGACTAAAAATGTATCTGTGAAACAGATGGGGCAGGTTACCATGAAAAGAAATCATACAGCAATAGGAAGTCCTGTTGCAAAGTAATTGTTACAGAATGCATCAAACCTGCAGGTATTTCATCATGCAGTATCCTCAGAAAAGCTGCATTACAAACCTGATTCTGCAAATTTTTTCTTGCACCTTGGACACAAATGTATAAATGCAACGGATTCAGCTATAACTTGTCAGTGCTTCCTTCAGAGTATACACCAGCAATAATTCCATAGACCATCCTGACATAAGAATTTTGACTATGTCCTTCATAGGACATATTAATCATAAATTATGATTCATGTATGTTTCTCATGTTCATATCCTTCAACCGCACAGTGGATTAGCATATCAGAACATGAGGCTGACTCTTGCCAGGTGTCACATAATGCAAGTTACCGTAGATATTTACTGATACCAAGTATCTGCTCCAAGAGCCCATCTCTATAACTGTAAAACTGCATCCATCTGTCAAGAAAGTGAGCCAAAATCCCAAAAAGTCAGCAAATATTCCCATAACAGGGTAACTTGCATTCTTCAGACCGTTCAGCAGTTTTACCTTCAATTCTGAACACATTCTAAATCGTAATCTGTTTGGAGAGATCTGCATGTGATGAAGAAGGAGCTTGTTGCCCTTTCAGTTTATAATGTCACCAGAAATTAAGTCTATTTAACAGATGTGAAATTCATCATTTCAGCCTTTAACTTGCATTAGAAAGTCACCTCTTTGATAACTGATCCCACTGTGTGCTGTTTACACTGCAAGTATCAAAGTAATTCACATTAAAACAAGTTTTCTTCAAACAAAAAAATGAGCACTTTCCCTGTCTTAAATCTAAAGAACCAAGTCTCCTAAAACCATGTTTCTATGCAGTTTAGCTAAGTAAAATCATTGCAAGCAAAATAAATCGAAATAAAAATTAGTTGCACTTTAAAACCCCGATCTTTACCCGGTCACCACCCATTGACAAGAATATTGTTTCCCTAAATTCCTTAAAAATAAGGTGGACATGTGCTACCCTGCTTGTAACTGAAAATATCCCAGTAACATATAAAATTATTGACTAAACTAATGTTGGTGTTCCAAATCAATTTCCCTTACACAAATTTACAATAGAAGAATTCATTAAGACAAGGAGAAAACAGATTTTCTAAGTGGAATAATATTTATCTAGAAGCTTTGACCAAGCTAACTTATCCTTAGATTCCAAGAGCGAATTAGTTCCTTTCTCCTACTTCTCTGCATTTCATTTACATATATACCAGGCTCTTTCATAATAATCATAACAAACCCCTCAGCTTACTGAAATAAACATTAATTCAAAATAAATACATCAACATGCAGATCCTCAAACTGAACAGGAGAAAGAACAAAAACTACTGCACATCAATTCCCCCACACTTACAAATTTCCATATTTGTCAAACTGTGATTAGTCATGAAACTGAGCTAAAAATAAAATTTTTAGTGTTTCATAACAAATCAGGAGGCAATTCCAAAAAAACACCAGTGCCTTTTCCAGGCAAATAAGAACACTTGTTACCTGTTTTTTCATCATTCCCTCTTTTTTCCCCTTTTCTAATGCAAGCAAACACTACCAGAAAAAGACTTGATCCTACTCTCATTTACATTAGTTTTAGAGAAATTTGTCAGTTGTTTTCAGTGGAGGGACTTCAGTAGCATCACAGTTGCATGGCATACATCTGGTTCAGCTGCAGTCAGATTGTTCATTTGATTCAAATAAGGGACAAAGAGAAGAGCTGGGGGTCTACAGTAGGGAGAAAGCAAGACTCAGTTCCATACCTAAAGATCCGTTCAGCTTAAGGAAACTCCATGACAGTCATCAACATGTCAAACTTGTAATTTTTTTTCTGTGTCTTGTGATCACTTCTTTTTAGTTTAACAGATTTGAAAGACATAGTGGTAGGATGTAGGCAGCTCTCCACCTGGAGTGAGTTGGACAGCTCCACTGAAATCAGTGGATTAGATCCTCCAGTTAACATAAATCTCCCTGGGACCACTAAAGTTACTCACAAGCCCACCAGTTGGAGTAAATTCATAGACTGCTCTTAAAATCCATGGTGCTACTTTGATTTACAGTCACTAAAGAAGTGCTGCCATGTTATATACCAAATAAAATAGGGACATATTTGTAGGAAATTTCTGGGAGAAGAGCTACAGGACTTTATTTTTTTAAGAAATATCTGAAACTACATCATCTGTTTGAAATACAGGGTGGGCTTGATTTTGACTCTGTCTTTTTCCCAGGCTCAAGGACCATTGAAGTGATGGGGGATTTTTGCCTAAAACTGTCTCTAAATTTGGTGCATAACATGAAGCTACCTCAGGCATCATATCCCCTCTATGCTAAGCCAGGAGGTGAGGCTCTACAGGACACCTGTGCAGTGAGGAAGGAGACAGCACAAAATCCTGAGGGTGGATAAGTGCAGGAGCATGGTGCTAAATCAGCTTTAACCATTTTGAGAAGGAAATGCCCCTCTCTTGCCCTGCTCCACTGTCCTTTAGGATGGTGAGAGTGTAAAAACACAAGAAGCTTTTGGGTGTATTGTTCAGTGCACTTCCAAGGCTCCTCTAAGGTGTCACAAGATGTTCATGGCTGGGACACTTCACACTAAAGCACACATTAAAGAGCTTATGAACTATTTTCCGTAGCTGAGTAATTAAGTATGGGCAGGAAATTGGGTTGCAGCTGTACACAAAAAAAAAGCACCAATATGGTACATGCTCAATCTTTCTCATTACTTGCACCAGTCTTCTCATTTCCATTCCCTACCTGTTGTAACCACCTCAGCCTCACCCTTGTAGTTTCCCTAAAGTAGTGAAGGGAGAAAAGGGTACAGGCACTTTTTGGTATAATCTTCTAAGATGTGACTTTCTGCAAGGTTTTTAATTTTCTGATTTACAGGAGTATTTTAGACTTACAGAAAATGTTATAATGCTTGGAACCCCAAGCAAAATTCCAGTATTTCCTCAACAGTTTATCTTTTATATCTTTTGCTCTTCACTTCTCTGGAAAGAGAAGAAATCGTGACTGGTGTTCAGGTTATCAATTAGTTAATAATTGTCACTGTTCTACACTGACAAAGTGTGGAAACATCTCTTATTACAAGTCAGTCTCTACTTTGATCATTTTTCCACAATAACAGCGAGGTTTGTGTATACACATTTACTGTAATAATGTCAAAGTTCAGTCATACGCAGAGTTTATTAGATTTTGTTTTATTCTTTCCCTTGAATTATTCATTGAATATCTATAATTTCCCAAATAATAATTTCATAAAGTGCTGCAGCAATAAAACTTTCCATATATAGCACACCAATGTGAATGGTATTTATGATGTACTCAAAGGAAAATCAGCCTATTATATTAATCATGTAAAACTACTGAAAAATTACATTTAATCATTTCTATTTCAAATAAAACCTGCTCAGTGCTTTAAAACCTGTGAGAAACCTAGAATTAAATTTCATACAACATTGCCTGCAACAGTATATATAATTATTCAATACTTCTGGTGTTCAGTAATCTCTCATCTCATTTTCTCTGAATTGTGAGTTGTATTTAATCTTTTTTTATTTAGTACTTTTTGCTTAGAATGTTCCAGCTTTAATAAGGAGAAACAGCAAGATAGATAAAGCCCTGTCCTTTCATCAAGACTCAACAGCGAGATGTCTCCTTCCTCAAACCCAACTCAGGGCACCAGGGCACAGCTTCCAGCACCTTCTCTGCTTATCCCAGGCCCTGTGACTAGAAGCACCACCCTGTGCTGGCACCCAGGGCAGGTCACAGAAGGTATTTACAGAGTACCACAAATTTCCTGTGGGTGACTGTCCATTCAGCAACTGGAGGAAGGAAGCAAAACGTGGCCCACTAGAGATTATCACTAGAAATGTGGTGCCACTGGGATTTTAAGTAGCTTTTGTAAGGATAGCAAACTCTTTTGAATGCCACCTAATTAGAAGATTAATTTTTCCCTATGCTTTACTTCTGAGAGCACTGAACCACACTGTAATTCTATTTGATCTGTCTGACAATTAAACTTTCCAGGCTTTACTATGCTCTGCCTGTACAAAGTCAAGAGAAAGTCAAGTCTGAGAACAAAACTTGCTCTTCATTAGGCCAAAAAGATGAGGTTCTGCCTTGTGTTCCTGGCAGGCTCATGTACACTGTAAGCCAAATCATGCTGACATCTTTCAGATGTTTGAAAAGCTAAACAGGGTGTACCAAGATGCTGAGTATGTGCCATATGAAATCAAATAAAAAATGAGTGTGCATGATTCCTAATGAACCAGAATATATTGTCATAGAACTTTAGCTTTGTCAGGAGTGCAGGAGCATTCCATAAAGTCAATTCTTCAAAAGCTGGTATCCGTAAATAAACAGCCATAGGCTTAATTAGAAAATAAATCTATGGAAAAATAATATAGCCTTTACGAACTCTAATAAACAAAATGTGTGTGTATAGAGTATATAAGCCTATATATACAGATAGCTGAAATTTTTCAGAATTTTATGGTCTCTACAAAGGAAGCAAAGACTAAACAATTGGTATAATATTAACAACCTCAGCTTTCAGCTTTGAACATTAATAACTTATTTGAAATAGCTCTGCCTCCTGTATATGAGCCACCCTGTAGTGCTTCAGCTGATTCTGATTCTCTTTGTGCAGAAACCTTTTAGCTAATCATTTTCATCTCTGTGTGTCAATAAATCTTGCATCTCTAGGGCAATGACTTTTACTCAGCAAATGTTAAGCAGAAATAAAACTGCCCAGAACAGTCTAAGCATGAGAATTTCAATAAGAATTTAGCAATATATTGATCCACTTCTCCCCCTTCTGACTTTTCATTACTATGTCACTTTCAGCTCCTGAATTCAATAAGTTAAAAAGCTCAAATAGCATGTGACTTATGGACCTTAGCCAATCCTACTAAAATTATTTTAAATGGCTAATTCACCAACAGTAAACTCAAAAAATGGTCAATAATCTGTTCTTGTAGTGAAGAGTTGATAGTCACAGACTACAAGAGAGTGCCTTAATCTAGAGACAGTGTAAAAGGTAGAAATTAGAAAATAAAAGATTATTATGTGAAATAGTAGGAAAACAATTAATGCAATGAAAAGTCATGTTTCTGAGGATTTTTAAATGCAACTTATTATTATATGCCCTACATTTCCTCTTTCTTGGAAGCCAATTGACTAAGTACCTACATTTTACATTGTTTCCTAAATAAAGTAAAATTAAGTTAAAGTAACTCCTATGTAATTATTTATAAGGATCTACCACCTAAAATCCACTTGGTTGTGTCAAACCATACTTCCTGCACACCAGATGAGCAAATACTACTTCCTTTCTCTTAGTATTCATCAATGAGAGCTAGAAGATCATCAATAGTCACAAAAAAACCCCAAGGATTGAAACCCCCCCCTGCCACTAAAAAAGGTCATAGAAAAGTTTCTCACTGCTCTTATTTTCCAAGTTTAAACTAGCCCAAACAGACGGCAGAGCTATAATGGCTCTTCAACCCTAACACCTGGTTGTAGTAACCAGTGATGACTGCCAAAACTGAGGCCCACAACATAGATGATTTTCTGTCTCCATGGTCATCATGGCAACTGAGGAACATCCATCAACATTTCCTAGACATTTACTCCTGTGGCACCTGGGAGAGGCTGAGGCACAGATCAGGGAGTGGATGTGCCAGCAGGACTGGGAAAATCACCATGCACACAACACTGCTCTCATCAACACCTGTGGAAAATGGCCGGATTAATGTAGATTGCATTAACAGTGCATTCATGTAAGTTGCATTAACAGTGACTGCCAGAGGATTTAAAGTCTATACTGTATACTGCCACAGAAAGAGATGTTAAAATTTTTTTTAATTATTTTCACTGATAAAAACAAGTAACAGTATTATAAGTTACTTTGAATCATTGCCTTAGAAACACAAATTTCATAGAAGTCAACACACCTAGTTTCTTCTTTTTTTCTATTTCCCAACATTAAAATAAGTCACATCATCCAATTATACAGGAAGCATTTAAGAAAATGATTCTTTTATTTTAAAAAATATAAAATAATTTTCATCTATGTAAGTTTGTGAAGTTTGGGCTTCAAGACACATCCACGTCACTGAAGAGCTGTACCTGACAATGTAACAGAAATACTGGGGGCAGCAGTTTTCAGCAGGTTTTGCAGAAAGGTTTGCCCACACAGCAACTGATAACCTATAAATCCAGGTAAGATCTAACACAATCAGTGTGACTGACCATTCTCTGTCAAACAGAGCCACAGAACAACTTCACAGAGATGATGAGATCTGGGAAAAGATCTCTTTTCTTCCAGTTTTTAAGAAGATCCATCAGAGTGAGGTCATGATCTAAAATTTACACCTCAACATGTTTTTCCTGAAAACATTGAAAAAATGGCTATGAAAATAAAGGAATTTGGCCATTAAATTGAGTTTGCAATCTAAAATATAGGGAAACATAAATAATCCAAAGCAAAAGATAAATTGGCAACATTGTTACTAAACTTTAGAAGTAAAACTTGGAGTGTTCACAGTGTCCTGTACATTTTGTGACAATGGTATCACTCGGTTTCCCAAAGGACAGAGAACACCTGGTTACATATCTGAAGTTTCCCAGAATACACCAGAATGACGTTTTACACAGCAAAGCAGCCATGGGAAAAATTATGTTGGGCTATCACAGACCATTCTTGTCAGCAATGTGTCAGTTTAAACAAAGCTGCATCGAGAATTGTTTTGGAAACTGCATTAATTTGTATCCTGAGATGAAAACAAAATGTGGAATTCAGAATGTCCCACAAACTGAAAATTACAAGTTTGTATCAGCTCCATTCTGGATAAAAAATACCAGTTGAGCACTGACTGAAACCTGCTCACAACATTGTGATAAACGTAAGCTTCAGTAGCACAAAGCAATCAGGGTTTGTGTGCTGCAGCGAACCAAAAGGTTTCCAACCCAACTTCATAATGGTAAATTGATCTCATCCCCTCAAGCTTCACTTTCAGCATCCAAGTCTTGATCCCATTTGTCCTCACACATAACATTCCCACAGAATGCATAGCAACAGGTATATTTCATAAATATTCTGAAAGGTTCCCTGGTGCATTTACTTTCGCAGCACTTCATGTAAACCTGTGTATTAGTTCATTGATTTTGGTAGATATCTTGCCCAGAAAATACCAAGAATGATTTTTACTTATTCAAGGAAGAAATGAGAAAACGGGCTTAGAGTTGCTTTGTTTGTGTTTAAATATGAACACAATCATATTTTCCAACTTCTTTGACATGACATTTCAACTTCACTTTTCATAACAACGGAAATGTCAGGAAAAAACAAACAGATTCTGATATCCAAATAATTTTTTATAATACCGGTGATATGGTGCCAATTAATAGAAGAAGTACTAGAGAACATTTTAATGTGGCCCTCTCAAATAAAACTCACCTCAGGCTTCTGAGCACTTGAAGTATTTTTCAAGATCACAATGTAAATTCATAAATGTAACCATAATAAAAGTTCAAATAATCTGAAGTTTGATGGAGAGTCTTTCACAGATTGCTCCCGTAATATTCTCATATAACAAAGGGATATTATGTGATTAGTCATGACAATGGACTTCTTAAAAATGTGAATTTAGCTGCAGTGTTAGTGCACTTTATTAGCTGCAGTTCAGATGCACGAACTACAAAGTCTGCTTGTTCACTCACTGTATGTGTCCTTTCTGAGACTGGGAAAAAGAACAATCTAATTAGAAATAATCCTGCCAAGAATAAATATCAAATAAGAAAATCTACAAGAAAAAACTGGGGTTTTTTTCTCCTGCTTGCCAGATGAGCCCATTAACCGTGGTGTGGACTGTGGTCTTATCTCAAGCAAAGATGCATTAGGCCGTTTCACAACTATTTGGTTATTACATCTTTTGAAAATATTGTGATAGTTTCTAAACATAATGGGACCTGCACAAAACCTGCTGATTGTTATGAAACCCAAACAGGACAGTGTCAATGCACAGACTATATTTAACACTAAGTAAACTGAGCTGCAGAGAAGAAACAAGCTTTGCTTTATGTAATGTTATTGCCTGAACTAACTCTTGTAATGGGAAATGAAATGCTTTTTCTGAGGTTCCAGTCCTTCCAGTTATTTGGTAATAATGACTTAACAGCAAAGTTTGAAAGAAAACCCAATTTTTGAGCAAGCCAGAATCCTGGGTCTTTGGAGATTATCACTGGAGATCAAAGTCAGTAACAAATATCCAGAACTGAGCAGAGAATGTCAGGGTTGTTTTCTTAGTTCATAGAAGCTTCTGAGGTTTATATGGTCTCCCTTCTAATTAAGATTCAATATAACAGTTAGATGTGATCTTTGGTGTCTTCTACACCTGGATAATATTTTCTGACATTTAAGTCAAGCTAAATCTGAGTGTTTTAGTGACAGTAATGAACTGCATACTCAGAACTATATTTAAAAAAGGTTTCCCAGGTTGGGTTTCCTAAGTTTAATTTGCAAATGTGGAAGTAGCAGCACACTGAGGTCTTTTTAAGTTAATCCCATGAGTTGTTACAATATGTCATGATTGAGATAAAAATTGAGTGTACCTCTGTAAAGAAAAATGTAAAACCGTGTGAAATCTGGTTTTTATTTCCTATTGGACAATGCAGTGTTTCTACAAGTAGTACCAAAAAAAAAAATTGCCTTTTTTAAGACTGAACGGTCTGGAAATTTTGAGACAGAAATTCAGTCCAGTAAAATTTGTTGCTTATATCAAGGCATAGCTCTTGTTTCATAATATTTTCTATTATCATCATAAAAAACCCCATAACATCAAGTTCTTTCTCTTATGCTCTACAATTCAATGTATTAGTCAGAAATAACTCAGAGAAAGAGGTGTGTGAAAGATTCTCACATTCTGAGAAGGAGACCACTGTTTTTAAACTCTTATTTTAGACTGATACTATAAAACAACATTAAAAGTCATAGGTAGGAGAATGTGAAAATTGAAAACAAGCCATAATAACTCTCACATCATAGTATAAATTTTTACAGCAAAAATATAAGCGATTAAATTGCAAACTCGGGAATAACAACTTACTCAGCAAAACTGTAGGGCTTCCTGCCAGCTCTTGAGTCATCATGGAGTGTTGGTGCCACATGTTTCTCACAGCAGCTGAATTTTCATCAGACTCTGCAGTACAGCAGGTAGGAAACTATCACAGTCAAAGGAAAAAGTCAAGTATGTGCAGACAGCGACATGGAAATCAGCTTGGTCTAACTATGACCATAACTATTCATTGACCATCACTGGTCAAACCAGTAGAAGGAGAACTAATGAAAAAAATGGGAACATGGCATTTCCTGAGATGCCTAATTTTTTGTGTTGGCAAGGCTCAAATTCTGACTATTTTCTTCCTAAGCAAGATCACTCAAATCAGAAAAATTAGGCATATGCTAAAGAAAAGTAGATTGTTAAGTGCCACCTATAGAACAGATTTCTCAGACTGCAGCAGATATCAAAGATGTCCTTGCCAGCTTGCATGATTCACAAAGATTAGATTTTTGTGTTGATGGTCTTCTAAAAAGAGAAAAAAATGTAACATTCCAAATTAATATTTGACTTTTTTTTAAAATGCGTATTGTAACATTTAAAAAGTTTTTAAATTGCAAGAGGGAGAGACTACTAGAAAATAAAAAGGATTACACCTAGATTTTCAATTTAATGACAGAAGTTCCTGCCCTGTAACTGAAGTGAAATATAATCTCCCATGGAGAGAATAGGCCCCTCTTCCAATTATATGTTTTCATCCTTGCACTGTCTCTGCCACTCACTTGACTTTTAGTGAGTTCGTTCAAGTCTCCAACTCAGCAGAAAAATACTGAAGGTTTGTGGAGGGGGGCAGTGTTTGTTGTGGTTGGTTGGTTGGTTGGTTGGTTGGTTGGCGTTGTTTGTGTTGGGGTTTTTTTGGAGAGCTGTAGTTTTCTGCTCATTTAGTCAGATTTAGCTGAATCAGCTCATGGTGAGTGTCAGATGAGTTCCTGAGACAAGGGAAGAAGATGAAGGAAGGAACATGCTGATGACAAACAAACATAAAAAAGAAGTAAGAAGTGATGTTCTTTTGGAGATTGTGAGCTCTTGCTCTGTCTCAGACATAATGCAAGACTTAATACCAAAGACGAACATCTATTAATCTGTGCAGGAAAACACCCGAGGATTTTTTTTGTTTCTTACAATTTGTTACAAGCCCCAGTTCAATCTCTTCTTTCTATGGTCCCTAAGCACAATGCATGTTACATTTGATTTGTCCTGAAATATAAAGGTCTTCTGGAATTTTAAATTAAAGTAACGATAAACTTTACAACTATTATCATGAAGAAGGCCCTTAACCTGAGGAAACTTCTAAAATCAAATTCTTACCAGCTTCCTGTGGCTTCTGTCCCATTCACAAGTATAAATAAAAGTTACTTAGAAGAGATTTGGATCTCATGTCAATTATTCACTGCAGAGATTTAAGTTCTGACTAGCAAGATCTAAAATCACTTGGTTTTTTTTCCTTCTCAACAAGCAGGGATCATATCTTTAATTAATGCCAGAAAAGTTCCTCTTCATAAAGCAATACATATTTTAGTTAAGACAGCAATGTGATCGTGATACCATCACCTCCGCCCACTTAGGAGAAAGGTAAATACAAACAGCAGAATTGAGGATTAAGGACCAAAGTTCAGATCCAGGCACTACCTCCAAACTATCACAAAATGGGTTTTAATAAATTTCAGAGATACTTCAGGCACAAAGCAAATATTTCCCTTTGGACTCTGTTCTCAGTGCATCTCAGAGCTGCTCTAGAACTTTACATAATGAGTTGTCATGGTTTAACCCCAGCTGGCAACTAAGCACCATGGAGCTGCTCACTTCTCCACCAGTGGGAAATCAAACAACTGACTGCTCTGATTCTGATCTAAAATTGAATTTAAAAAGAAGTTTAGCTAATTAGGAACCTCTACAGAATGTCATAGTCAAATTAAAAGAGATCTGTATCAGAAATTATTTTGAAAAAGTTAACTTCACCTAGATCCATTGTTGCATTATTTTTTGTATCTGCACTTAACCAGAGGCTAGCCTGAAAAAAAAGCTGGATTTATGATAAAATAGTGGTCATGTCCATATTAGGAAACAAACTGACTTTTTTCTTTAATTGGGTTTTATAAAATATGAGCAAAATGGTGAGAAGTCATAAGTCAGTTATAAAAGGGAAAAAGTAGAACTTTTCTCTGTTATCCTACAGCCTAAAATTAGTTCCAAAATCTTCTCTCACATTCAATTTATTCAGAACAGAATTTTGCTCTTTCCTTCCCTCCATCTTTCTTATTCTGGGATCCATCATATCTACCCAATTTCTCAAACAGGTATGGATTTTGCAGCTCAGTCTCTACGAATAACAAATAACAGAAATACTTTACTTTCAAAGACACATAATGAGCTGAAGTTAGAAGCCTGTGGCAAATTTAGTTGGTTTTGGTTAATGAAAATTTATAGCTTTCACTGTGAAACATTTTCTCTACAACCAGACATAAAAGTAACTTTAACTGGAAGCACTCCAATTCAACAGCAGCACTTTACAATAATTTTTTTTAAACAGTAGCATAAAATATATATCTACTTACCCAAACCACATTAGCTCTGGTTGTGATACATGCATTTAGTAACACAATGAGAAGTCCCCGCTCTGAACAGCCTGCAGCCTACACAGAGAAGATTAAGGAAGATAGTGACCATTCTGTAGAAAGAATACTAAGGCAAAGTTTGGAACCATAAACAATGTAAGTGTCACGACATAAATAAATGATGCAACAGCTGGGAATAGAATAAATATCTTAAGTTTCCCTGCAGTGTCTCAGCCATAAAGCTCCTCCTTACGAGTAAAAAGCAGTATCACTAAATAGTAAACTGTGATGTTTTTCAATCAAGCAGTTTTTCTCTTACACATAAACATAACATTTTCTCCAAAAATCAAAGCCAACTATTTTCTGACACCATGCAACTCCTCAATGACTTCAATTTGCAACTAAAATAAAACAAATGGAACTGCCTTTAAATCCCATTTACTCATCTTCCACAGCATCTTCAGATTTTCTCCTTTATCTGAAAATGGTGGTGGATTTTTAAGAAACAAAACACCAATAGTACCACTGAGGTCCTGGGAGGGGATGCCTGACTGGCAAGAACCATCATAATTGGAACTTTTGAAGATGCACACATGAAATGTCTGCGTGTTGTGAGAGTTCCAAGACAGCAGTGGTTACCCAACAATATAATACAATGAAAGAAAAGATATTTTCCTTCCATGTTTGCAGACTGCATATGGAAACTCTGAGACAGGTAAAGACCAAAGCAGGGCCTCAGGATTATGTGACAGTGCCTTGGGTGGCCTCATTCCCTCAACCGTGATAAAGTTTTGACTCAGGGGAGATCAATACCAACATATCCTGGCAGTACTGGATACTGCACTGGGAGCTTATGAATTCTGACAAGATCACAGCCTGAAGTGATAATTGGCAGAGAATGTTGGGATTTTTCATTGCTCTTATTGTACTTAAAAAACAAACATATTTGGTTTATGCTTATTGGAAAAACAACAAAACTCTTCAACTTAAGCCTTCATTACTACATTTGGGCTTCATATTTTTCCTTCCTCACTTCAGCCAATACAGCCATTTTCAGATGAGGGTTTGGGGGTTTTTTTGCTTTTTAAAAGAGGTCCTAAAAATTTCTCTACAGTTACTAATACTAACACTATTTCTATTTCTAATACTAATAGTTACTAATACTAAAACAATTTCCAACAGCAGTCAGGGCAATGTGTAAAATCTTCTGAAATTATTAGACCAAAGAGGAAAAGGAAAGATGGCAAGACATTGTATCTTAACAGTAGGATGCCAATTACCACTCTCTGTTAACAAAACACAGCCGTCTACCAGAGGTGTCTTTGCCTCCCCGCTTGCACAAAGTGGCAATTCAATTAGAGGTCTCTTTCTTTCATGCTGCTAGAAATCTTAGACAAGTTTCCCCTAAAAAGATTAACGATTTCCACTTTATTTCATTGAAGCCATCATTACACTTCTTTATTGCCACCCAAGTTATTATAAATTATGGCTCTTTCACAATTCTATAACTTTCATCTTTGTGTGCTTTCAAGGTTCACCCCTAAGAAGGAGGTCTGCTGCAGAAAAAGGAATTCTCTTGATTATGTGAAATAGATTAGAGAGATCTGTATTCTATCAGGTGAGGTGTCAACAGAAATTTGCCATGGTATGCACTTCTAACAAAGCGACCTGTAGCACACTAAATGCATTTGGTATTACTAGATCCTTCTATTTTTTTTTCCCTAGCTGAAAATTTTGTCATGGTTCCTTGGCTGCTCTGTTTCTTAGTATTTGAGGAAGGAAGTTATTATGTCTGCCTATATGACAATATCATCAGCATTCAATGTTAATGTGTGAGTCAGGAAGAGTACAAACTGAGGATCTAAACAGAAAGAAACAGAAAGAATAATAATTTGGTGGTTTCTGGAGAGGTTCTGCTGTTGCACATACAAGCCTTCAATCTATACTCACATCTTGTTTTCTCTATATCCTCTTTATCTAAAGATGGCTCCTTCAGATACAACTCCTAATCACACAGTCTTTGATCCCTTGGTTACTAGAAGCTTTTGGGATTTATCAAAGCAATGATCCCTCTTTCTATTTCTGGTCCTTTTTTTTCCCATGCTGGTATGATGCCAGGAGTCCCTATGATTGAGAAAAGATGGAAAGAAGGATATTTAAGATAAAACACTCCAGTAGTAACTCTGTCATCCATTTTGCTAATCTGCCAAGTGGAGTCTCTGTGAAGAACTCAGGGCAGGCAGAAAACTGGGGGTTGAACAGGACATCCATATAGGAAATGGTTCTTCCAACACACATTTGGACAATATGAGCTGTTACAGTGCATTAAATCAACAGAACAACTGTTCACTTTCGTTGTATTAGTTTTCTGCCAACTCAGTGCACCGAAATGGCTCAGCAAGCCAATGGCCAAGGGAGCTGAGGAGGGGGTTTGGCCAGAGGCAAGAGGTGACAAGAAGGCAGCCTGCAGTCAGATGGCCTTGGGGTGCTTGTAAGAGCCCCAGCCTGTACTTCCTGCTGCTTTCACCTGCCACGGGCATGTCAGGAGCTCAGATGGGGAGCAGGGCTATGTAAGGAAATGGGAACACACAGCTGCAGAAAAAGGAGAACAGCAGCACTCCAGTGGCCCTTTAAACTAGTTTAAACCACTAGAGCCCTACATTTTTCAGTTCTGTTTCCAAAGTTGACATGCTTACATATGATTAATTCCCTCAGATGGATTAGTGAAGATATTTCAAATGATTTCTGGTCAGACATTGCTAAGCAATCTCACTGTTAACACCTAACCTGCCCACTCAAGCTTCCATCAAGCAGGGAAAGGCCTGATGAGAAATTAGCCTAAACTGTAATGTTAGGAGAACTGATAACAGAGACACTAATGTCTCTGTTATCAGTTCTCAGCTTCGCTAATGTCTCAGCTTCACACCTGCATTTGGTTAATGCAGGTGTGAAGCTGAGCTGCACACCTGCATTAAACAAAAGCTCAGGCTTCCCTTTGATTCTGTCAATAACTAAGGTGCTTTTTTACATCTGTAAAACATTTTTTCCCTTTTTCAACCTATAAAAATTCCTATTGATTCAAAGGGTCGGGGAGTTATCCCTTAGTGTGGTATACCAAATTTAAGTTACAGCTCTGCAAGGAAAAACACTCTGAGGAAGGAAAGGAAAGAAGAGAAAGGAGATATTGCTTCTATTTAAAGAAAAGAAAAATCTAGCTAAAGGTTTATTGATTTCACTTTTGGTTTAAGCTCTCTAAATACCTTACTAATTAGTATGCAGTGTCACTCATAGAGAAATCAGAAAATGAGAAAATCAAAGGCAGCAGAAAAGTCAGGAATTGCATTTCTCAGACTACTTGTTGCAATTTTTCCAACCCTTTTTGTCCTGCACATTACAGACGGGACTCAGTCATAAGACCTCAATTCTTTGTGGAGAAACCTGAGCCGGTTTGTGCCACATGGCTCCCTCAAGTGCACGACTGCAGACTCACCAGAACTGCAAGCAAGCACCTAAACGTTCTTTAGTTTATGGATAATGGATTAAATTTTTATGAACTTCCAAAATTTGCTTTTGAAACAGATTATTAAAGTAACTAACACTGATTTTGTATATCATAAAAGTATTTTCCTAAACTTGTCTAGGGAATATATAATGTATTTCATTGGTTGATATAATAACTAACAACATTATCTTCTGCAATTTGCATAATTTCTGTTACACTAATAGAACTATATGAGCCCATTTTTTCAGCTAATGAAGTCACATATAAGTATTCTCATGTGTGTTAGTTGAAAATTGCATTAAGTAGCAAAAATGTCAGCACGTTTCAAAAATACTGTGTTCATATCTTACTAGGATTCAGCCTGTAATCACATTTATAATTCCTTTGACCCTATGTCCCTCAGTCGAGTCAGTTTACAGCACTTTTATAAAACCTTAAAAATTCTATTTGATACAAAACTGTCTGCATGCAATAGTAGGAAGAATTAAATAAAAAAAATAATAATGAAAAGTTAGTAAGAGCTAAAAAAAGAGGAAAGGGGAAAAAAACAAACAAACAAACAACCAGATAAGCCATGAAAAACGTAACCCAAAACTACACCGGTCATGAAGTCTAGAAATCAAGGTATTCAAACAGATGTGCTCTGATACCATTTATCCAAACCATCCTACTCATAAAGTCCTTAGAACATTATGTAACTTCTAACAGAAAAACATCTTCCATAAAATACTAATAATTTCATAATCCCGCATGAAGCTCTAGAACTGGTAAATGACCCTGATTCATGAACAGGTAGGATTCCGCTATTCCATTAGAAAGCATTCCTGAGCATTCCACTCATTCAACAGTCACAAATTGAAGCTGCTGTAAAAGGAGCCGAGCAACTCCTTCCTTTCCCCCGGAGGTCTCTATTAGCACAGCCGCTACCACAGAGCAGCTTCAGGGCTCACTCAGATGAGCATCTCAACTTGTTTCTTTTCTTTTCCTTGGGAGCTCTCCCGTATTTTCTCAGGTCGTGTTTGCTGGGCTTTAGAGGCTGCTCTTGAAAAAAGTGGTGCCATAGTGCCACCTGCTGGAAAGTTCTGCCCCTGCCTCTTTTTACAGGGCCAACAAATGTTAAATAACTAAAGGAAAATCGGCGTGTTTGTTTTTTACCTTCTTTCTGATACTCCACTTTCTAATCCACTATACTCCTATTGTAAGATTTTTTTTCTTTTTTTTCTAAAAACCAGGCAATAGTTCAGAGTAGAACAATAAATATCCTGGGCTTTTCTTCAGACTGTCATTCAACATGTATCTGGTGGTTGTTTGATCCTAACTGATTTAAACCTATACTAAGTGAGCTGCTGTTCTTTTGATTCCACACTAATATCTCAATGCAAGTTTCTCTTCCATATTTTACTATCTTTTCCTTTGTTTGCTACAATGACACACATTTCCATCTATAAATATTTCTATGTCCTCTTAGGGACTCTAATGACTTTAGAAAGGAGTTTCAAACAGCTGATTCTGTCATTATCAATGACTTTTTCCGAGGATGGCACTAGCTGGTGCAGTAGGATCAGGGAGCATGAAGTTGTGGTTTTGAAATTTTAATAAGTTATTTGACTCAATACAGGTGCAATAACACAACTGGAATTTTGGTTTTCCTCAAAACACTTTTTGATTAGAAGTGATAGGAAAGAATTCTTAACTAATTAGCTGCACTAGAGGTAGAACAAAAGCTAAAACTTTTGTCTCTGATTGCTTAATCACTTATCATTAATTAATCATGGAGGAATTCATTCATGGCCATGGAAATTGTTGAGGGTTTGAGGTTTTTTTTTACGATGTTCCAAAGGAAACATTATCATTCCCTAATATCATTTTTCCTCACGTGGCACTCACCCCAGTAGCCAGAGGAAAGAATGTTTCAGTAGTTTGAGGATGGGGAGGGAGAGAAGAGTCCGAGGAACATTTTACTGCTCTTTGGTGCTGCTGCAGTCCCTGGGAGGTGACTCTGGATGGCTGCACTGTGTCCATGCACAGCTTCTGCTTGCACAAAGTGGTGGCTCAGGACTTGTGAATGCATCTCTACTCAGCAACCACTGAATGCTCAACAAATACTGTGATTTGTATTGCTCTGTAAAACTTCTGTAATATGCTGTCAAACACATAACACATCATTTGGGGGGTTTTATGTTATTCCCAACTACAGCTGCACTTGGTATTTATTTCCACCAGCCTTTTAAAGGTCAAAAACTCAGCCGGATCATTTGCAATATAATCTGTTTTGCTGACTGAAAAAGTTATAGAAATGCAAAGTATAAATAACAGCTAATCACAGAAGTTTACCCTTTAGCACACAGTGGCATTTTGCTGCTTTTAAATATTTATAGTGTGTGATTAACTCAAAATGTTAAATGGCAAAAAAAAAGTTTCTTAAAACATTAGCTCCCAAAAAAACAATAAATCTGAGATAAAGAGGAATTAGCCAAAGAAACAGCACTGCTAAATATCATTGAATAAGAATTGAGTTTCTCCTATTCTAAAATTATCTTCCATTCTGCTAGCCAGACTTTTGTATTAAATGTAAAATTTCCTGATTAAAATAGGAATTCTTCCAGAATAATCTTTTTCTATACCTTGAATTCACTATTTTTTAAATATTTCAAAAGATAATTTTTATCCTGTCACATAAGAACACAGAGAAGAGGGGGAACAGTAAAACTAAACAAGGCTGTGCAAGATCTGCATGAAAAAAGAACTGAACTCCACTTATCTCAGCTTCATAATGGTATTTTTTCTTTAGAAACACCTTGATTTCTAGGGTTAGGAAAAGCAAAAAGTAGTAAGTGGGTCACTTAGTCCTCTAACTTTTCAATGAGCCCTAACTATTTCAAGTATTTCTGTGATTACACAGAACTGACATTTATGGCAGATCTAAACTAGCCACAAAATGGGCTTCCAAAAGTATTACTCATTTTCACATGAGTAGCAAGAGCTGGACCAGTGGTTTGCAAAAAGAAGAGTGGTGAAATATTATCATCTGTGGAAGACCAAAATAAGCCCAATCTCCAAGCTAAAACTAAGCAACGTTATTCATGCATAGTGCCCCTCCCTGACAAATCAGTGAACCAAAACCAAAGTTACATCACTTATGTTTTTGAGTTTTTTCCTTTTTTATTTAACATACTTAAAGCTGTATTCTGTATTAACTTCACCCTCCTTGGCTGCCCCAAATAACTCCTTAGGAAATTGTACTTTGTAAACAAAACAAGTCTCTGTAACTTAGGGCTCCCTTACAATGCCACAAGACTTCTTGCTTGCTTTAAAATAAAAAGTGTGAGGAGAGAGGATATTTAAAGCAATCAGTGGCCAATTAAATAATTTTGACCAAATAGTAGTAAGTGAAGCACAATTAAATAATGTGTAGCAAAAATTTTAGCACATTTATTATGCACAGTATAAATTTTCCTCATCAGACACTTGAAATAAAATTATTACATGTTTCTTTAATAGTAACATAAGAAAATATATCACAGACTATGTGATAGCTTCACTTCATATTTTTACAAAATAGCTCATTGTGAGGCTGTAAAGAGGAGTCTGAGGCATCGTTATCTTAGGGGAGCAACATAATGTTGCTTATATTCTCAGTCACAAAACTTATATGCCCTATTCTTCAGATAAATTGGAAAACAACCATTCTTTTAATGCTTAGAATTCTGCTTCTAGCTAAGACTACCTTCTCCACCCTGCCTCTAATATTGGGTAGTTAATGAAAGGCAGAAAATCCCTATCAAGTCTTACCCCTGTCAAGAGGTATATTCATATATTCAACTGCAAGACAGCAACCTACAGAACTGAGCTATTTCCTTACAAGCAGCCCAGTACTGCTGGAGTCCACAAGATGGAGCAGAACTTATCTCTAGCAGCCTTTAGCAAAAGTATCTTGAAGCCTGTACTTAGCTCATCTGAATCACGGGTGAATAAGAGGCTGCTGATCTCTGAATTCTCAACAAAAACATAAGAGCTTCCGTGTGCTTTGTGTAACACAAGTTGTTAAATTTTCATTGTCTAAGAAGCCAAGAAGACAGAATCCATCATAAAGTAGCTCATATTAGGGAAAAAATATATGTATATATAGACCTGAAGATTTATATTGTTGCAGCACTAAGGAAATTGCCCTTCAACTCTCCTATTTCTTTAAAAAAAACCCAAACAAATTTAAAAAAAAACAAAACCAAACAAAAAACACAACAAACGGCCAAAAGACTTTCCTCTATGTAGCACAAAAACTCAATACACAGCATCTACTACCTCGTGACTAAACGAGTGACGGATCTCAAGCATATGCAGCTGCTGGATGGAAAAACAGCTAACAAGCCATACATCAGTGGGCTACATCAGTAGCTGAGGCACACAGCAAGATCAAATCTTCATACTGGGCTAATCTCATACCCCCTTCATGGCAGACCTTTCTACCAAATCCAGCCCATACACATTAACGAAGTGGCTTTACTGAGTAGTTTTGTTTTCGTGACAGTGACGAGGGCAAGCTCTTTTCACAGCAGTGCCTCCGCCATTCCAATCCTCCACTTGAAGTTGCAGAGACTTGATTCACAGGCGGAGAGTAATAGAGATCTCGTTAAGCTGTCACTACTTTAATGCGTAAATCTGACTCGTCAAAACACTTGTATTTTTTTATTGAAAATTATGTCTGGGGACATAGATAGCAGTAAAAACCGGTATTTTTTGTTCCTTTCCTAACTTGTTCAAAGGTAAACTCTTTCTTCATCTTCCATGCCCTTTAACTCTGAACACCGAGCGAAGTGCTCAGACCTGGCCGGGCCTGTTTTACAGCCCTGCCTCTGTGTGCAGGTGCTTCACGCTGCCTCCGGGATCTGCCCTGGTTCCCGGGACCTGCCCGAGCTTCGGGGCCGGCCCGCGCCCCCAGCTCCCTCCCGGTTCCTGCCCCAATTCCCGGAGCTCTCCCGGCTCCCACCCCTCAGCCGCGGCGGGGGCGGCTCCCTCACCCGGGCCGCGGTCATGTGACCTGTCCAAGATGGCTGCCGGGGAGCGCCGCGCCGCGCCCGCCGCGGGAAAGGAGGAAGACTTTGAGATTATCGACAAAAAACAGCTCCCTGACGCGGCCGAGCTGAGGAACGAGGAGAAGGCGAAACCGGAGGAAGCGCGGTGGTCTGCTCCGATCTTGTCTCTGGCCAGGAAAGCCTCGGAAAACTTGGCGCTGAGCTATGGCAGCGCCCTGAAGTCCGCATCCCTGGTGGGATTGGTGTCCAAGCCCGGCAGCAGTGACAGCCCGGCAAAGACAAGTACGGCTCCGCTTCTTTAGTAAACTCGCTTTTGTGGTGCGCAAATGAGTTCGCTCCCGTAAGTGCTGCTGGGTCGTGTCAGTGGTGCATGGGTGTTACTTTGAATTTCTTTTTTTAAGATGCTGCAGTTTTGTATTGAAGTAAAATTAAACAAGCGACACAGATGTAGAACTTAAGAAATGCATTATAACCAGAAGAAACCTAAACTCTTATATTCGGAGAAGTTTACTTTTGTTTTATTTACTGTCTTTTCTCCTTCTCCTTAAAGCTCCAGCAGCCTGGCTGCACTGAGGGATCTCTCAAAATTCCGCATCTTCCCTCGAGTGCTGCTGGTTCCGGGAAGGAATCTTTGTATCTTTCGTGTCAGCGACTAGACAAGCAAACTAAGATACAGATTTGTTTTAAGTTACTTTGTAACTACACTAAAAATGCCTTCAGTTTAGCCACAGCTTGCTTTGTTCAACGTTGGCATTTGTGGATTTAGCAGCCCTACAGATTTGTGGAACAGATCACTTAAAACTGAATTAAAATTACTTTAGTTGAATCATATGGAAAATAAATCTCAGGATTATTCATAACGTGGAAAAAAATCCCAGACTCATTCAAATGCAGCAGAAATTGGGCCTGGGGCCTTGTGTTCCAGAGTCTCAGACTGTTGCTTATTTGTTCTGGATCACTGGAGCTCAGCTTTGCTCTGTTTGCTGCTGAACTTTTTGTTTTTAATGGTACTGAATATTCAGAGGGAAGTTCCATGGAGTTGAGTTGGGACAACATGGGGCAATCTTACTGCTGATGGACTTCTGCATTTTTGTGAAAATTCCTCAGTGTTGAAGATTAATTGCCCTGATCTAACCCGACAAAGGGATCTAACCTGACAAAGTGCAGAATATCCCAGTTTCTTTGTTTGCTTTTGAAATAATGCTGTGGATAGATGTAATTGAAAACAACATACAGCATTTGGCAAGGGGCAGGGAATAAAGTATTCTCTTACCTGAAATGAAGCTCCCATATTTAATGGAACTTTTACCATAATCTTTCAGCTTCTTCTTTGTCAGGTAAGGGAATACACCACGACCTTCCCACAATTTTCAAAGGATTTGGATAATATGTTGATGAGTTTTATGGAAAATTCTGTATGAAAAATCAGTTAATAGCTTGTATATAAAACAGGCACTAAGGCACATGTTCTACCTGTTTAGTGTTTTTTACCTTTGTCCAGGAACTTAAATCTAATTTAAAGTGGGTATGTTTAAGAAATAAGCCAAGGCCTGCAAGACCACTTGGAAAATTTGGAGCTTGTTGCCTGCTGTAATCTTTTTCCAGAGATTTTATAACCTCTATCTGCTACTTCAGATCTGTTGATCACATGTTCTAAATGCATAAACCCCATCCTAAAACCAGTGTCTGCCACTTGCAGAGAGGCCAGAAGCTTCAAATCTAAAGAAAACGAATCAAGAAAGACTTGCAGTCCCAAAGACCAAGGGATGGAGAACTGTGAGCTTTCCTTTGTGCTTCAGTGTTTTCTGACTTCAAAGCGTGCTAAATAATTACAGTAAACAAGGCATGTGGCTTTAAAAAGATGTTGAAACAAATCTCTTGAGTTGAATAAGATACAAAACTGTGTGACTACATTCTTAAAGATTGCAGCGTCACATCTGTGATCTTTTGCACTGAGGTAACCTGATTTCTAATCTTTGATGCTTGGCTTTGGTAGTGTGTCTAGTACCTGTTTATTTTGCATGTATCAGCCTGCACAGTTTTGCAAAGGATGTACTTGACTGTGTAAATTTGCAACAGTGTGAAAAATATTGTTCAGGTAATTATTTAACTTAATGCAAACCGATATTAAGACACTTCTTAGTTCATAAAGAGCATTCATGGTATTTTATTAAGTCTTGTGGGTAATATGTGTATCTTGAGCAAGGTGTAGAGGCAAAGTATTCCTGGTAAGTAAAAATTCAAATTCTAGAAACTATCAAAATGGCTAGCATTGCTTTGAAAACACCCCAAAAACCTCACGGGTTTTCTGTTTGTGCAGCTTTTTTTCTGTTCCTAATGTGTAACCTGATAATATTGGAATCAAAATTCTAAATATTACAATGCTTTTAATCCTCAGCCTCATGTCAACACATTATATACAGTTTTGAGAGGCATCCATTGGCTACAGACAATATACAGTATACTCGTATATATATGTATATATATAATATAGTGTATATTGATTATATGCTATATATACTATTGTATATAGTATATATACAATGAACTATAGAGTAGCCTGCAGAGATGACAGTATTTTGTGTGTATTGTGGTTATTAAGGTCAGTTAAATTAGAATGACTCTGTTTTTCCTCTCTTGACACAAGGAGGATTCTTGCTCATTTTTAACCCTAAATTAACATTGTGCACACAGAAAGGAAAATGCCAGGGAGACCTTTGCACAATCTTAAAAACATTGTTAACCATCTTGAGTGGGATTGACACAGGGCTGGGGCTTCTGCCACTGCTGTTTCTGCAGAGTGTGGCTGAGTGTGACCCACAGGTGACAGCAAGACTGTTCTACTGAAACAGCAGTGGTTTTGGTGGCCACTGGGCTGTGGTTGGCCGCTCCTGTCAGAACCTGTAGGTACTTTAAGAAGCAAGGGAGCTGGTCCTGGTCCTGGTCCCACTGCCCCTGTTGTCCCAAAACAGGTTCTTTCAGTTGGTCTGCAAGAGGCTAATTAATTCACAGAGTGGAAGGATTTGATTTATTTACTGTTTTGCACAGAAAGGGGGCTGGGTGGCAAATTCACAAAGCCAGCATGACTACCAAAACTTTTTACTATTTTAGGCTTTAGGAATTAATGTTCAAAGGCATTAATGTTCATTGGCTACAAATTCCCTAGTTCTCTTATTAATTACAGTTCTATCATCTATTGGTCAATGATATCCTCACTTCTCACACTCATTAGTCCACATGCTTAGTCTGTTGTTTTGGGTCAGTGAGTTTCTTGGATCAGTGGTCACAATCTGCCCTTGCCAGAATTACCTTCTACCCAGTCAGAGCTGACTGAGCACGGTTGCTGTGTTGGCTTTATGAGTTTCTTCCTTATCCTAGAGGTTCTGCCAAATGTCATAAAATCATATTATGAATGAGTATGCTGGGTTGGAAGGGACCCACTAGGATCACTGAGTCCAACTCCTAGCCCTGTACAGGACCATACCGAAGAGTCACACCACTGAAGTGTTGCACAAATGCTCGTTGAGCTCTGTCAGGCTTGGTGCTGTTACCATGTCCATGAGGAGCCCATTCCAGCACCTAACCACCCTCTGGGTGAAGAGCCTTTTCCTGATCACAACCTAAACCGCCCCTGACTCAGCTTCAGGCTATCCTTGCAGCGCATAAACTCTGCATCCTTTGAGTCCGCTATCAGTGCTACATCCTTTTATTAACCTCCCTTAGGCCTGAGATCACTGAAGCGTGTCCAACCCTAAACCTCAACAAGGCAATTGTTAACAAGGCAAAACCGACCCCCACCTGGCTACAGCCTCCTGTCAGGGACTTGTAGAGAGTGATAAGGCCACCCCTGAGCCTCCTCTTCTCCAGACTAAACACCCCCCACTCCCTCTTTGTAACACCTGGACGTCACTTACATCTTGTTCGTTAGCTGATGTTTCACGGGTTAAATCACCCTTATCGTTGCTTAGGCTTGAAATTGTACAAAGATCGAAAAACATCCTTTTGTAAGTAGTGGTGTAGATATTCCACATTTTGCAACACGCCGCGGCTGGGCCGAGCCCGCCCCGCGCCCCTCACACTCTCTAAGATGGCGGCCGGCCCGCCCCCGCCCCAGCCGCGCGCGCCGTAGCCGTGGCAACGCGGCGGGCCGGGGTCCCTCAGCCCGCGGGGCCCCCGGCCCGGCCCCACCGCTCAGGTAGGGACCCACGGGCCGGGGCTGGGGCCGCGTCCCTCCCGGGGACCGGGCGCGGCGCCGAGGGGGTTTTACCCAGCTCGCCCCCGCCGCAGGATGGAGGCCCAGCGGGGGCATCGCGGCGAGGGGTCTTTAAAAGCTGCACAGTGTCTCCATGCAGATTGTCCCCAGGTACTCGGCACCGGAAGGCCGCACCTCGAGTGCTGTGATCAGTTCGGGGCCCCTCAGTTCAGGGAGGGCCTTGAGGGGCTGCAGCGGGCCCGGAGAAGGGCAGCAGAGCTGGGGAACGTTCCGGAGCACAAGTCCTCTAAGCAGCGGCTGAGGGAGTGGAGGGTGTTTAGTCTGGAGAGAAGGAGGCTCAGGGGTGGCCTTACCATTGTCTACAAGCCCCTGACTGGAGGCTGTAGCCAGGTGGGGGTCGGTCTCTTCTCTCAGGCAGCCAGTGATAAGACGACAGGAGATACTTACGCTGCACCAGGGCAGGTTTAGGATGGGCATTAGGAAGTATTTTTTCACGGAAAGGTTATTGATTATACGTTGGAATGGGCACCCCAGGGAAGTGGTGGAGTCACTGTCCCCGGAGCTGTTTAAAGAAAAACTGGATCTGGTACTCAGTGCTCTGGCCTAGTCTAATCGTACATTCGACTCGATGATCTCAGAGGTCTTTTCCAGCCTAATTGGTTCTGCAAAAATTGTAAAGCAGCTTTCCTTTCCCCTCTCATGTGCCCCCCAGATACACGGTGTCACACCATGGAGGAGCGTGCCAACCTCATGAACATGATGAAGCTCAGCATCAAAATCCTCATCCAGTCAGCCCTGAGCCTGGGCCGGACTCTGGACTCCGACTTCCCACCACTGCAGCAGTTCTTCGTGGTGCTGGAGCACTGCCTCAAGCACGGGCTCAAAGGTGGGCGCTGGCTGCCTGGTGAAGGAGAGGCAGTTCAAGGAGTCTCTGTCATGTCCTGCTGTGGCTCCAGCTTGACTTCTGAATGACATTATTAATTCTGTAAACATATGATGTTAACCAGTAATACAGATATAATTATGTGGTTACTCTTGTACACCCTGTATTTTGTGCCTCCTAAACTGCCAGTGTATTCTTAATGCCCCCTTTCCACAGACATGTTATAAACTGATAAGACAAAGTAACAAAGTAAATTTTGTCTAAAATTCTTGAGTTGGAAGCCTGTCATTTTTCCTCAAAAATCTCTCTGTATGCTCCCTTTAGTGAAGAAGACTTTTATTGGACAGAACAAGTCGTTTTTTGGTCCTTTGGAACTAGTGGAAAAACTTTGTCCCGAAGCATCAGATATAGCAACTAGCGTTAAAAATCTGCCAGAGTTGAAGTAAGTTAATTGTTGGCGATAATGTGGTTTGCTCATATTGCTGGGAAAAGGAATCCTTCATGTAGTCTTTTGGCTTCCTTAGCGAGCTCTTGTTCCCAAAGAAAAAAAATCGGAGTGTAGGAGGCATTGACTTCTCTAAGAGACCAGGAGGATATCTCAAAATATCCAGAGTTTCTGACTCAAACAGTGCTGTCAGATTGAAAACAGCATTTGGAAACTTCTATAACCTTGCTAAAAATAACTAAAGTCTTCACAGGTTTTTTTTCCTCTTCTTTTCCCCACTTTCATGATTTTATGTAATTTTGTGTGTGTGCTGATAGTATTTGGTTTGAGTAATTCAGGATGATTGAAATATAGTTGCTTTTAATACTAGGATGTATTAATGGTTGGGTTATGGTGGTAGTTGACAATAAGTATGTTTTTTCAAATTAAGAAGACTTTACAATATATTTTCCCTGAAGAATGGAATATACTTAAATGTTTTTGTGTTCTGGAGACAACAGTTCATTTCCCCAGAGATTTGTTGTTGTTTTTTAGTAAATAATATCCTTCCCCTCGCTTTGTAAACTGAGAATTTTGAATTGCACAGATCTAGTTAATAAAACACCTTCATTTTACCAAAACATGCAACTTTTCATTTTAGGACTGCTGTGGGCAGAGGGAGGGCTTGGCTTTATCTAGCACTCATGCAAAAGAAACTGGCAGATTACCTCAAAGTACTCCTGGACCATAAGCATCTGTTAAGGTAACAGCACAGACGTGTATTCCTAAATATTCCTGAATATTCCTGAATCACTGACACCACCTGTGGCTCCAGGGAGAGTCATTAATTGACCAGTTTAAGCTTGTTCTTGCAGCCTGCAGAGGAGCAAGTGGTTAATTGTTTTTGCTGTGAAAATACAAAGGAATTTGCAGATTTTTCTGAGAGTGTTCTAAATCTTCTGCCTTATGCGATAAATGAGTGAGAACTCAGCTGGGTTTTTTAAAGGCTGCATTATTATGTATATGATTTCGGTGATGGAAGTGCCATTATAATTGTTTGATGTGCAGTGATGCCTTATACTGTCTGTTCCAGTGAATTTTATGAACCTGATGCATTGATGATGGAGGAGGAAGGAGCAGTTATTGTGGGTCTGCTGGTTGGACTGAATGTTATTGATGCAAACCTCTGCTTGAAAGGAGAAGACTTGGATTCCCAGGTGAAGATTGAAGCTTAAGTAGGATCAGTTGGTATAAGATTCTAGTAGAATTAAGTACATCTATAAATACTTTATTGAGATGGGTGCAGATTTCTTTCCAGCATGGCCTATGTTGAAGCTTGTTGGGTTTCCCTCAGTGAATTAAAAGAAAGTACATAAATAGCAGTTTATGGAAATACTGTCAAAACTAATAGCTGCAAGGAATCTGGTCACACATAATATGGTTACTTTGATGCTTTTATGACAAATGCTAGCTTGTATGTTTCCATCAGCTAGGAAGAATATAGGTATTATCTGTCTCTCTAAATCTAAACTTCAAATTTTTATCATTTTCCAAATACACAATAATGCCTGTTCGTACACATAATTGCATTGTAAAGGTGTGTTAATATCTTAAATATGTTTTTCAGGTTGGGGTGATTGATTTTTCCTTGTATCTTAAGGAAACACAGGACAGTGATGGCAAACAGTATGTATGGTGAATTAATAATTATAAATCATTACAGTTTTTGTAGAACAGAAGCTTTGTCAGACAGTGTGTGGGAGGATGGGAGTGCTGGAGATCTCAAACTATTAATCATCCAAAAAGGAGAACCCAAACTAGATTTTGTTACCTAAACAAAAGCAATATCTTTTAGAGACTGAATTTGTGGTGGTTTTAAAAACAATTTGGAGAGTTTGAGTCTTGAGCTGGAACCAAATTAAAAGTACACAGAATATTAGATTGTGGTTTTATTTGGTTTTAGAAGAGGTGATTTGCCAAGTCACCCATTGCCTCACTGCTTTGTTTCTAAGCACAGTTTCAGAAACCCTCTCAACTAAGTAGCTGTCTTTGAAGGAAATATCAGTTATGTAGGAAAAAATGTAATTTTAAGTGAAATATTAGATTTGAGACTTCAGTTAGCAGCACAGATCAGGTCTTCTAAGGTCTTCTAAGACCTGTAGCGAATGAAGGGATGTTTATATTTGATGTGCCTCTGTCACTTCAGAGCACTTCTCTGTGGAGCTGCTGAGAAGCAGCCAAGCAGCTGCTTCACCTCCCTGGTGCTTCTGATCCAGCTCAGACACGCGTGTTTTTATAAGGAAAGGATAAAAAATTTTAGCTCTGTTTGCAGGTCTATGCTGAAGCCCCTAGTACAGAATAACACTTTAGAATGAGGGAGTTTCTTCTTGATAAATAAATTCTTGCTTTTACAACTAGAGATGGAGGGATTACAGCTGTCCTTGACCAGAAGCATTATGTGGAAGAACTGAACCGACATCTAAGGTGGGATTTTCATCTATTCTCATATACAAACACTTGTCCTGTTTAGCTTTTCCAGCGTGGTTTTGAATGTCTCTGCTGCCAGTCTTGTAGATTTTCGTTTGATATTGAAATGCCTTTTCTGATTATTTCCCAAAAATCTTAGTTTCATTTTGTAGTCCTACTCTTCTGCAGGTACATGCAATGCAGAAAGCAAGTGTGTGTAATAGTTTACCTTTTTGAGAGTGATTAGCAGAACATTTTGGAACTATTTTTTTCAAGAGAAACTATTACAAGTGCGTCTGGAAATTCATTCCTTAGAGGAAGAGTCTCTACTCTTCCCCCGTAGGTTGCTCAGTGGGAGGAACAGGCCTCCCTTACCCTTTTGAGCAGGAGAGGGGTTACAACTGTGAAAGCTAAGCCAGAGCAGGGCTGCCACCAGGAGGACATGGTCCTCTCAGTGCTTGAGAGTGACAGTTGTTCTTCCTCAGAGTTTTCCCCAGCTCACCAAAGTACTTCATTGCAAGATGGTAAAACTACTGTTGAGGATAGGAGTAAAAGTTGAACATTGACACTCCATTTATTATTTCTATGCATCTCTCTTCCTTGCCGCAGTTGCACAGTTGCAGATCTCCAGAACAAAATAGACTGTTTAGAAAAGACCAATTCAAAACTCCAGGAAGAGGTTTGTATCTGGTCTGTTAAATATTTCTCACAGCTCTTCTCCATTAGAGACGAAACTCCTTAAGACACTACCTTACACCTAAAATATTTGAGTAGATACTGGTGAGCTGTGGGGACTGGACGGACTGGCATGGGTTGTTGTGACTTCTAGTTCATACCACAGATCCAGGGTGGATTTTAGCCTTTTACACTACGGTGCATTTCTTTGCTTAGTTAATATTTAAAATTAATTGATGAGGGTGTGAAGCAGAAGTTGATGAACAAATGTTGGTTGGTACAGTAATTCTGGCTGACAGTGGGTATGGCTGCAGAAGGGTTGGGCAGCTCTGGGGGAGAGCAAAAGGGGAAGTGAGCAGCACAGCTGCTGCAGAGACTGAGCTACTGACTTCAGAATTGCTCCAGATGCTGCATGATTGCACAGTGATTAAATATAGATCTGTTCTCTTCATACAGCTTGCAGCAGCTACCGACCGAATTGGATCCCTTCAGGAAGAGCAGCAGCAGCTGAAACAACAGAATGAATTAATTCGTGAACGGAGTGAAAAAAGTGTAGAGGTGGGACACCTATTTAGAGATTATGAGGATCCTTAAAATAAGTGATCTGTTTTGATCAGCTGTAGTGAGTTCTCCCTTGCCCACAGTGCACCAGAATGCTCAGCACAGTTGAGCACGTTGTTATGCAGGTCACTGGGTTTGGGTGTTGTATGCTCAGGCATTAGATTTTACTGCTCTTTACTACACATCCAAAAATACACTTGCAGAAGGAAGAACTAATTCAAAGTATTAGAAGTGTGAAAGTAAAAAGTGTAAAGTATTAAAGTATTTTTATCATTACTGTATCTTTGAAATTTCAGCTTATTGTTTGCCAGGTCATTGATTGAAAAACAGTAGGCTTTTACTTGAAGTAGCACATTGAAATACTGTGTTACACACAAGAATTAAAGGGATACTTTAAATACTTTGTGATCTTATGTAGCTGATGTTCTTGTAGGTAACAAAAGAGGATACAAAAGTAGAATTGGACACTTACAAGCAGTCCCGCCAGGGTCTTGATGAAATGTACAGTGATGTTTGGAAGCAGTTGAAAGAAGAAAAAAAAATCAGGCTGGTAAGGAAACTTAACTATAGAAAGTGAAGTGAAAGACACGGGATTCAGCCTACTGTAACATTACAAATACAAGATGACAGCTGTGCACCTTTTGCAGCTGTTCAGAATTCAATGAGCAATTGCAAGCAAGATGCTTGGCTTTGGTCATTAACAGTGTCTGTAAAGTATTGGGAACTGGGGCTTTTGGAGTGTTGAAAATAAAAGGTCTCTTTTCAAGAAACCACTGGCACTATTATAGCAGAGACACAGTTTGTGTATGGGGTTATCTGGGTTTTATCCCTGACCTATGGCTACGTAGCAGTCACTAGGAACTCTCTTTGTAAGGAACTAGAGAAAGAGTTGGAGCTACAAATTGGAATGAAAACAGAAATGGAGATTGCCATGAAACTTCTGGAAAAAGATACTCATGAAAAACAAGACACTTTAGTTGCCCTTCGCCAACAGTTAGAAGAAGTGAAGGCCATTAACTTGCAGATGTTTCACAAATCCCAGGTATGTGCAGGGGGCTGGGGATGTTTTGTGAGGTTTCTCTTGTTTTGAGTGGGTTGTGGTTTTATGTTGTTTTTTTCGGTTGAACAAAGCTGTATGATAGGCATTTCTAGAAGGAAACCATGGTCTAGCAGTACTCACACAAAATATACAGAGCTTGTTTCCATTAATGAAACAGAAGTTTAACTAGTCTCTCCCTGCATGAAGTAAGAATTCAGCAAGCCTTACTCTCCCACAGCTGGTGCCAGAAATCCAGAGGGGATTTCTCTCAATTTTTATGGCCTATTTCTTGATGCCTGTTCAGCCTTTACCCAGGTCTTTGCCTTCTTCCCAGACACTTGCAAGTCAGTGAAACCCCGGTGCTGACCTGTGCCTTTGCTTTTGAAAGCAGTATTTATTTGGGGTTTTTTTGCTTTCTGGTTCCATTCCCAATGAGTGCAGTTGTTAAATTAAAATCATCATTGGTATTCTTATCCTGTCAATTTAATCTGGTTTTATTTCTTCAGGCTTTTTCTGAAGAGAACATTTTTGGCTTGTAACTGATCTCATAGGTCAAAACTTAGTTAAGGTGGTTTGGGTTTTCTCTGAGGTTGTAACAAAACAATTGGAGCAATGTCTGCTCTGGCATTATCAGCATTTTGTTTGCACATTCCAGTCGGACCCAGGCATGGCCTTTAGCAAGCTGAACATTCTTTATCTGGTGGCAGACTTTAAACACTGTTCACTATTTCCTACAGAATGCAGAGTGTTCATTACAACAGAAAACAGAAGCAATATCCTCTTTTGAAGGAAAAACAAATGAGATGATGTCCTCTATGAAACGAATGGAAGAGAGGTAATAGTTGCAAGATCAGGAAGTCAACATTGAAGTCAGCAGAAAGTTTCCAATATAAACCTTTACAGGATGACCTTCCATATGCCCCATAGACATTTGGGCCTGTGTACCAGCATGAGCTTTTTTATTTTCTCCTCTTCATCCCTCTGTGCTTGCTGTTCTCTCTTCCCAGGCAAACATGCTGATAACTGACCCACTGGAAAGCTGTAGCTCTTTCCATAAGCAGGCTGTTGAAAAACATGTTAACTTCACTTTAAGAACAGGTGTGACTTTGCTTTTCGGATTTTTTCAGAAACAATTGCTTTTGAAAGTAATTTTATTTCTCCACTAGCATTTTCAGTTCAAGCTTTTGTAAAGATCCTTGCGGTAACTCTAAAAGAAGAGGGTGAGAGGGTGCAGGGGAGGAGTGAGTTGGAAGCAAATGTCTGTGTTCCTTCCCGTGTAGGTTGCAGCAGGCAGAGAAGGCCAGGCAGGCAGCAGAGGAACGGTGCAATAAGATGAAACAGGAGCTGGCTGGGAGGCTCGACTTGTGTCGGCAGCAGATGGCCCAGCTGGACAGCAAATGGTATTTAATCTGAGCAGGTGTTTTCCTTCCCTTTCCCATTTCTTTAAGAAGTGTTTTCTATTCCTTTTATGCTCAGGTCTAAGGATGGGGTGAGTTTGAAATTCTGTTGGCTTCAGCACAGACAGATGTATGCAGGACCCAGGGAAGCACAGCACTTCTGTACAGTGTGCGGTTAGCATGAGGATTTTGACATGTTTTTTCTAGAATGTCTAATTCAGAGCACAGAGTGGCAGCAAAAATCTGCCCATTCCAGCTAGCAATGGAGCTTTCAATTCCTTTTTTAATAAATCAGGAGATAGGTATGGTCATGCTTGTAGACTGAGCATAGAACTGATTGTCATCCAAAGGGACTGGGACTTTTGAAGGGAGTGTGAATGTGTTTTTAGGGAATGTAAATCCTCTAAAGATTTCTAATACCGATAGAAAAAGCTTCGTTCACTGTTCAGACTTAAGGGTAGAGTGTCCCTTTTAAACACGAGTTTAAACACTGGTAGTGAAATACTTACTTGTGGGGATTGGTTTATTTGGGGGTCTTTTGATTGGTTGTTTTTCTTCTAGCCCTTCATTGCTGTTTGTTTTCTGTGACCTGAAAATGTTAACATATGTTAAATGTTAACAGTGTTAACATTTTGATGTCTGCTGCCTGTTCTTTCCTTTCCCAGACCACTCTAGTTTTGCCCTCTTTTGGACAAGATTTCTCCTTCTCACACTGTTGCTATCCTTAAATGCTATAGGATATTCTCTGCTGTAGGGTTCTTTTTAGAATGAATTATTTTTAAATAGCTCAACTCTGGAAAAGGAGTTAAAATCTGAAAAGGAACAGAGACAAACTTTGCAGAAAGAACTGCACCAAGAGAAGGATGCAACCACTCTGCTTAAAACAGAATTGCAACAAATGGAAGGACTGAAAAAGGTATGCACCGTTTCAAGCATTCAGAACAACTGAATGTGATTTATTTTTTAAGTATGAACATTCTTGTTAACCTGAAGAGGATTTGCTGCCACGTATGGAGCAGTTTCTGAGGACACAATTGTGCACCTGTATCTGTCTGTGTCCCCCTATGTTGGCACAGGACTGCCATGTTCTAGCTATGTTGAAGGATGTTCAAAGCTTGAAAATCTTCCTTTTCTTGGTAAATATGGTTAAATTATTCCATTGTTTGTGCATTGTTTGTGCAGTTCTCCCACATAATTTTAAAAATCAAGCATTAGAAATAGGGGCATTTGCAAAGGAGCTGATTCTTGTGAACTGCTTTAGGTAGTTTGGGTAGACTGATCGAGGTTATAAGTCAAACAGTGCACAAAAAACTTGATTTTGTGCTTGATTTTATAGGAGCTGAGAAAACTGCAAGATGAGAAGCAGCAGCTGAAGAAGGTCCATGAGGAGCAGGAACAAGCTCTTCAAGAAATGGGACTTCATCTCAGCCAGTAAGTTCTAGGGAAAAGAACTCCTGTAAGTGATGTAAGCTGGAGTATCAGAGTAATACCAAGAATTTTAAACATCATTTACTTATAAAAATCAATTCATGTGAGAATTTTAGGAGGCAATTACTATGTATGAGAAACTAAAGAGCTATAAAATGGAAGTGAGGGAGGATCTTGTCAGAGTGAGCTGGCTGAGAGGAAACATTAAAAGAAATGTTTAGTTCTTACAGTGGAACTGTGCTTTTCCTACATTCTTCTGTTTATACAGAAAAGGGGGCAGATCCTGAGTTGACAAAGTTTCTCAGTGATAGCGAGTGGTTCAGAGGGGTAACAGGGAGCTGACTGAAGAATTGGGGTTTGGGTTCAGTGGCTCAACAGTGGAATGGCAGGGAAAACCAAACACAGCTAAATAAAAAGTCATGCAGGGCATAATTTTTTTTCCAGATCAAAGCTGAAGATGGAAGACATTAAAGAAGTAAATAAAGCGCTAAAGGTACTCTTTCATGGATATTTTGACTAAGCGTATGAATTTCATTTAACACCTTCAAATGTCACCCTGGTTATTCTGCTTTAAAATGTGGCTTTTGAAAAATACCTACAATGTTGGTAAAATGCTGTAACTATCTCCAGCGTGGTTTTCATTCCAATTTTCCAGGGTCATACGTGGCTGAAGGATGATGAAGCAACCCACTGCAAACAATGTAAAAAGGAATTCTCCATCTCAAGAAGGAAGGTAATGTTCAGCAGATTATTTTTAAATAATCCATGGAAAACAAAAGTGGTGCTGTTGCATGCCTTGCTAGGGAAGACTGAACCTGTACACTTCCGAATCTTGTTGGCATGATAAATACCTAGGGAATAATTTGGCATTTACCACCCAAAAACTAATACTTTTTCTTCAGTGCTCTCGGTGGAGAGCTGCCGTGGCTGTGTTCAGGCTCCCTTCCTGACTGAGCAGGCGTTGCTCAGTGCCCGGCCCGCGGTGTGGGGCAGCGCGGGGACCCGGCAGCCGCGGGGAGCCGATCCCAGCGCAGCCGCCCTCCCTCCGCGGCCAGGCCCGGGCCCGCTCCTGCTCCTGTTCCTGGCTGTTCCGAGCCAGGGCGGGTGCAGCTCCTGGCCGCGGAGGGAGCACGGCTGCGCTGGGATCGTGCACTGTGCTCGGCCCTGCGCAGGAGGAAGTGCTGCTGGGAGCGCTGGGCTTGGTGGGAAGTGCAGGCACTCAGTGGACTCGGACACAGTTCCCGAGGCCTGACTTCTCTCTTCCTGATGCTGTTTTTAGGCAGCTGTGCTCATTCTGACTCTGTTTTTGCAGCACCACTGCAGAAACTGCGGGGACATCTTCTGCAACACTTGTTCCAGTAATGAACTCGCGCTGCCATCGTACCCAAAACCCGTCCGTGTCTGTGATAATTGTCACACGTTACTGCTCCAGCAGTGCTCCTCTAACTCCTCCTAAGGCTCTCCCACCCTTGACAGAGCCACCTTAACATTGGAAAGTAGCCATTATTTTTTAAATTCTGAATCGCAGGTGTCTTCTCTGCAGCAGACTGGACTGGCTGGTCTGATAATTTCCACTGTAAGATCAGTGTAAATTAATTTGTAGGGATTGTGCAAGTTAATGCTTCTCCGACTGAAATAATTAAGAAGCTTATATCAACTGTAATTTTCCCCAAAAGTTCTATTTGAAACTAAGATTCATTTTTCTGATTTTTATAGATATTTGTATTAAAATTTGTATATGGCATTTCTACATTTATTTGATCCCTGTAGACATCATTGTCTCTCTGTACATGAACTTAATTTCTTTACTTTCACTGTAGGTGCTCCTGTGTGTTCCCTGGCTCGTGTACAGTTTTGTATTCACTCTGTCAGTCAGAGAGGAAAATGTCAATTTATGAATTGTCTATAGAAAGCTTTATAAGGAGTGTCAATGAATGTGCCTTCAGTTCACTGCAGAGTAAAAAACTGCACATTATACTTGTTCTGGAAGTCGCTGTGACCACAGTGCAGTAGTTACACAATAAAGTCATTTGCAAAAACTGAAAGCAAGCGAAGTTCTCATTTTTAACACCTGTCAAGTCACAGGTCCTAGAAGAAAATGTTCTTGTCCACCCACACATATCCAGGGTTTAAGCTAAAGGCACCAGAATGTGTCTGGGATATTTGACCAGTGCTGTGGTATTCCCTGGAAGGTGCTGGATGAAGCCACAGCTCTGCAGCTGGAACTGCTTTCACCCTTTTCCAGACAAAAAAAAAGGGCAGTGACTCCAGCTGTGTCCACCCCAGGACAGAGCGGAGCAGCTGCTCCCCCAGCCCCAGGCACACCTGGTGCCTGTTCTGCCAGGCCTGGGCTCAGCTGCACCGTGGGCCCCAAAGCAGTTTGTGTTCCTGTGCCCATGCACGGGGCTGTCACCTCACCAGCAGCACGGTGAAGGCAGCCCTGTCCCAATCAGCACTCACACTACCCGGGAGTGTCCCGGGTTCCAGAGCAGCTCTTTGGCCAAATGAGCTTCTTCCAGAGGCTCCGTGTGGAACAGTGCAAACCCAGGGGTGATCCCCAGCTCTGACAGAGGCACAGCACGGTCATGAGTCCATCGAGCTGGGCTCAGTCAGCACTCCCCTCACGAAGTAGGTTGTTTTCATGGCAGACAGCCATGGCTGCCATACCCAGTGCTCAATTCCACCCTTACACTTCCTCTGCTACAGAACAGGAGGGTGTTTGCGTCAATGTAGAAAGGGGCCTCAGGTTCTCAACCCTTCAGGACAAACTGTTAATTACCCAGGGCAAATAAATACTACGGCCACTGCATAGAAGCAAATTCCCTATTATTTCAGGGGAAGTTGCAACATTCAAAAGCTGTAACTATGTTGCTTACCAACCACATATTTAAGTAGGATGTTTGACATGTTGCACTTACTGAAACACGGTTGCAGTAAGCTGCCCAGTCCACCAACGCCTACATGAAAGTACAGAATCACCCCTCACCCCCCAGCAGTTTTAGGGCCCAGAGCCCCTGCTCAGGGCACAGGCATGCAGTGCTCTAAACCAACACCCACTGGGCACCCCCAGCAGCAGGGGTAGGTTCCTTTGCTCCCCCCCCGCCAGCTGTCACTGTAACACTCTTATGGGTCAGCGCTCTGTGAGGAGTCACTGCTCCACAGCAGCACTGCAAGGGCACAACAGTCACAAGAGAACATGGGTGTAAGTGTGGTTACAAGAAGCTGGAGATCAAAAAGGAGTGAGTTCCAGTTTTTAAAAGGAAGATTTATTTAACAAGTTTCACTTAGCGCAATACACCTAAAAAGGAAATCACAATACAATGAAAGATTAAATCAAGGCCTCAGAATTTTATACGAACACCAAGACCAAAATCCTAAAGTAGCCGTATTGCGTCTCAACATGTTTCCCCCATTAACTTAAAAAAAAAAAAAAAGCTTTAACATGCCTTACAGGATATTAAAAGAAATAAACTAGAACTAACATGCCAAATGTTCACTTCGATTTTCAGACACAGCTCCTATATTGGTTCTTTACAAAAAAGCATGTCTCTTTCAACATGTATTCAAAACAGTGTTGGATGTAGTATGGTATAAGAGCAACATTTAACATAATTCGAACAGCTTTAACCTAAATACGCTTACTGCTTAAATACACTCCTACAACAAAACTAACTTGAGAAACGCTCCAAATTGTTTAACAGTTATAGTCTTTACTTGGTTATTACATCCTAGATGAATGTTCATTTCTGTATGTTCAAAAATACTGAACCTGAAAGGTTTTAAAACAATCCTGAATTCACTTACAGTAAAGCATAAATCACAAGCTCGTATTGCAAAACTGTTAAACTTAGTTTTTTGTTTTTTTGTTTTTTAAAAAAGATGCGACCAAAAGTCAGCGATTGGTTACATTCCCCAGCCACCACTCATGTTGGACATGTTGGACATGCCGCCCATGCCGTTCACTCCCATGGATGCGCGGTTCCCACTGCTGTAGTAGCTGCTGTTCATGGCGCCCTGGCTCCCGGGGTCTGAGGGGGAAACCGACAGCAGGTTCACAGCTGCCTCAGGCCGACTCGAAGCATCCTTGCCCCAACGCCTGTCCTTGCTGGGCCACCTCGTAAATACCGTCTACCGTGCCCAACGCTGCAAAGTGTCAGTTTACAGCTCCGTACCCGAAGTCAGTTATCAGATGTTCAACCACAGCACGAGCTCTGCATCACCCCCCTTCCCAAGCCAGAGCTTTACCACTGCTCTGGGGGAATAGGGAGGACCCAGCCTCCCATGACACCCTCCCCCATTTTTACTGTGTTTAAACAAAACTGGTCTCCAGCTTTCGGGTTAAGAAGTGATCAGAGCAATGCAAGTCTGAGACTGGCATTTCCTGCCCCTTTTAGAACAGTTTTCCACATTTCCCCCCCTCAGATCCCCATTGGAGCTTTGAATTGATCCCCCCCCAATTCCCCAACATTCACAGTAGCCACATCTTCAACTTTTAGAGCCTGTGCTGCCCAGGTTATAACACAACCCTTCAACACCAGTGAAGAGCATGTTAAGCCTGCTGCACCTGGCCCAATGGAAACCAGCAAAAAAATGCTCTTACCATAGCCACTCATGCTGCTTTGACCTCCATATCCTCCTCCATAACCCCCACTCAGCTGCTGGTTGCCTGGAGCACCGTAACTGGACTGGCTCCCTTTTAAGTTAAGGGCAAAAACATTAAAAACTTGCCGGTCAAGATCTGCTCTTCATCAACAAACCCAGCCCTCACCCAACCAACAGCCCCTGCACTCTGGCACTACCTTGCTCACACCAAGGGAAGTTTAACATGCTCAAGGAAAGTGATGGGGTTTCTAAAGACATTCCTGCAACCAAGCAGCAACAAGAACTTTAGAAGTTACTTTTACAATTTCTGTGGACTATACTAAATAGGATTGATTTGCACTTTAACACACCCCAAAAGACTCAAACTTGGTTTTAAGGGACCTCACACAGTGGTGGTGCCCTTCCAGAAGCACAGCAGCTCATTAACTGGAGTCAGTCATGTGCACATGGCCCTGGCAGAGTTATTTCTGCTCCAGAGTGGTTGTGCATCACAACACAGCAGTGCTCTGGCTCAGACACAGATACCTCTATTTAAACAAACTGCTCTTCATCTCATCACTCGCCTACACTCCCTTCTGCAGTTTCAGTATCAGCATTAGAACTACAAGCATTTTGTAATCAAATACTATAAAAGCAGCAGTGTATCCACACACCCCCACCCCCACACCCTCAAGAAAGGAGCCCCCCCAGAAACCAACCCCACCTTCATCTCCGAAACCAGCCCAGCTGGGTGTCAGGAGGGTATCTGTCTTAGAGGCACAACAGCAACAGGCATTTAAGACTTGTGCTGAAAACACACATTTTAGATTTTTAAACAATTTTGGGGTTTGCCAGAGCAATTCAGACTATTTCTCCCAATTCCAAGTATCTCTCTCTCACCACCAAGACTAAGCTTGAATGGCAGGTCATGTGCCACAGATACATCCTCCATCACCAAACTATGTTCTGGTATCCCCAATAGGGAAGGGGAAGGAGAATAAAAAGGACAGGCATCTCCCAGATTTTGCACTACCACGCTCTCAAAGAGGCCACTCATCCCACCAGGCACACCACACTCAGCACCACAAGTTTATTCAACCTATTAAAGCTCAAATGTATTCCCAAAAGGTTTATATATACCTGGCAATGTGCTAGTGTTCCAATCTTGGACTACCCCTTCCGACTCCTTGACTGTGTGATTAAGACAGAATGTTGAATTTCAGTTTTGATGCCAGGCACACAACAAGCAGGAGCTGCATAAAATAAGCCAGCTTCCTTCAATAGCAAAGCGCTTGTTTGGAAGTGCAGTGAGACTGTTACATACCCATTGCTCCCATCATCTGACTGCCATAGGCACCACCAGTTCCTCCTGCTGTAGAATTCAGGAAGAGTTCTACGTATCTGTGCTCTGGAAGAAGAAAGTTTTCCAATGAGAGCATTTCACATCAAACATCAAATACAGCTTGTCTCACTTCAAGTGAAGCTACAGTGAAATCTTTGGCGTTCCAGTTGCAGCAGATGCACTACACTGCAGTGCTGTCAGCTCCCCAAAGCCACCTCTTCCAAGCAGTCGGACTTACGCATATTTGCTTTGTCTTTGGACATAGCAGCCACTGCGTCCTCGTGAGTAGCAAATTCAACGTCTGCCTCTCCGGTTACTCTGCCATCTGGTCCGATTTCAATGTGTACTCTTACAGGGTTCAGAGGTGAGAAGAACTACACATGGAACAGTCACACAGATTAAAACGCACCAATGCAACAGTTCGGGTTTACAACAAGCCGTTTTCTCCAGAGGAACACTTCAGCTGCAGTGCAGCTGGCACATCCCACAACAGCCCCGGGACCCGAAGCCATGCACTGGGGAGCAGCATGTGGCACTCACATTGTAGATGTCATTCTCGGTGGCTCTGTAGGGCAGACCTCGCATGTGGACGCAGTGGCCGGTCGTGCTCTGGAAGGTGGACGATCCGTCGCCGTACCTGTGGTCCGACATCCCTGCGGAGAAAAGAGTCCATTCTAGGTCTTTCAGATGTATTTTAGTTTCTTTTGGGACATGTCGTAAGTTCAGTTACTGTTCCTATTAGAGATCCTTACCTCTTCCAAATCTATCAGAACCAAACCCATAGCCATCATTATACCCATTGTAGTCATCATAACCTCCATAACCTAGAAACAGATTGGACATGTTCATTTCAACTACACAAAGATCCAAATAAACTTTCATTTCGACTACAGAAAGATCCAAATACACAGTACACACTGCAAACAACAACTACTACAACATTTCATTTCTTCTACAAGAATTAAGGCCAAGGACACATACACAGCTGGGGAAGACACTACCAGGTCCAAGAGTTGCTGCTTTTCAAACGAGCAGCTCCCTGGGCCTCTGTGCACTTACCTCCTCCATAGGCTCCACGTCTCATTCTCTCCAAGCTACTTCCTCTACCCAGACTGTTGTATCCGCGCGTCAGGCCGGGCCTGTCGTACGGACCAGGTCTCTGCATGGCCAACAGCTTGCGGGGAGGGTCGTAGTGAGTGCGCACCTCTGCTCGGCTACTCTTGAAGATCTCAATGTACCTAGAAGTGTTTGCACAGGGAGAGGTCAGTCTTTGATTCCTTCGTAACACCTCACAACTTCACATTACAACAAGCCATTTAGTCATAGCCTTGACACTGGCAGTAATCTTAAGCCAGGTTTCCTTACATTATGTAGGCAATGACATTCTATTATTAGCACTACACTACATTTAAATCAGTGTATTTTCAAGAAATTAAAATTACTGAAGGGTTTATGTGCTCCTCATACTTTGCAGTATCCCAACCTTAAGGGTGGGGGAGCAATATTGATTCCTCACCCACCTCCCACCAATTTAAAATGTTAGTCAAACAATGTAGGAGGGACCAGTGTCCACTCAACTCAGCACTGTCGCTCAAGGCAACGGAAACAGAGGGTTAAAAACCCGATCTCCACCGAGAGTTTAACCCACCAGGATGCCACATAAAGCTCTGCATGTACTACTGAACCCAGCCTATGCTTCAGAGATTCAGCGTAGGCAAAAGGTGCATGCTTCAATGAAAAATAGTCACAAGTAAAATTGAATAAAAACCCTTTGTGACAATTTCTTGAAAGCTATGCTTATTACATTGAAGATTAATACAAGTAAGTAAATTTGTTACATTTCAACTTATAAAACAAGTTTAGAAAGTATCACATTTTCTTATGGTAGTAAGAATACTGTGCATGTCTTTAGAGCTAAAGGCAGAATTGGTGCTATTTGAGAAGTTAAAGCCATAGTCTCTCAACTTTGTCATTTCCAAGCTATAGTTTTTAATGCCTGTAATTACACATTTTCCAAAGCACATTTTAGTTTAGCCCAATTTCATCTTGTATTTTTGGGTAGATCTAAACAGTTTGTGCCACACACACTGTAGCAATCAATACTTTTACTTATTACCAAGTTAGTGACCAAAATACTATTTTGATTTGGGTATTAACACTTTCAGAAGAGAGAATATGGATTTAATTGTTTACCATAAGAAAAGTGACAGAGCCAACCAACCATCCATCCCCACCTGTGCCCTATTCTTTCCTTGTGTTTCTTTAGAGCCTTTTCAGCTATTTCCTGTGAAGCAAACTGCACGAAGGCCTCCCCCGTACTCCTCCCCTGGAAGTCCACCGGCAATGTTATCCCATTTGGCACGATTTCCAACCCTTCAACCCAAGGACAAATAACCCCAGTAGGGGGGCAATATTAACATCACAAGCCCAGTCATGAGTTTTTTCTTATAGCTTTAAAAACACCAGAATTTAAACACTTTTAAGAGAATGGTATGTTGATTCTAGAACACCAGAATAAAAAAGGCATATCAACAAAGAGATCCATGATCACATACCATTCAGTTCAGGTTCTTAACCCACCCTGCAGAGCTCAGAAATGCTCTGAGGGTCAAGGACAGCCCCTCAGAGAAGGCATCTAATGCAGGGTGCATTAAGAACTTCACACATTATTACAAACCTCGTCAAATCTGTGAAAGTATTTAAGATGAACTTTTAAAGAGAACTTAAACACAGCAAGTTAAACAGCTTTATATAAAACAAGTAATTTTACTAGAAGGCACTCAGGTAAAATAATTAGTCTTATGCAAACATCAAGTTTCAGCATTGCTTTTGTTGTTGGTTTTTTGTTTTTTTTTTTTTGTTTTTTTTTTTTAATCTTTAGGAGTGCTTAACTAAGAAAAAAATCATGAAGTAATTTTTAAGTATTAGTTCCTGAACAGAAAAGACACATTTTGTATATTAAGCACATTAACAACTATAAAGTTTGAATTATTTCACCACGTAAGAAAAAAAAAAATCTTAAAATGCACATGCTTAGAAATTGCTCTTGTTCATACCACCAATTCAGAAAACAAAAAACAAGTTCTGAGATTGTAAACTGGAAACGTTTCTACTGTATTTTAAAGCAAAACAGCAAGCTCAATCATATCTTTTATAGCAAAACATTTATAAATCTAGTATTTAGAAAATAATAACAAGTGAAATACTAAACAATCAACAGATTCCATTCTTGGACATTCTAACAGTCTCATTCCAGTTTCTAAAACATAAAACAGCTGCAAAAAAGTAAAAATTAGTCAAAACAAGACATTAGCTCTTCATCCATAAAAACTTCAAGCTAGGCAACATCAAGGGTCTGGTGGGGTTTTTTTGCACCATAGAAAGAGAAAGGGGCAAATCTGTAAATCTGTACTTGGGTAGAGTTCAGCAGGTTTTCTCTGAATTTCATTCAATACTAGCTCTGTGTTGGGAAGACGTCATGGGCTCTTAGTGAGAACCTATTTCTCACACAGAGCCCAGTGGTGAGGGTATTCTACATCCTTCACTGACCACGGCCAATGAGCCAAGGCTGGGGGCAGAAATATCCTCCCACATGAACTGTTCAGCTTCATTTGGAAAGTAAGACACTTTTCTACAATCCTTACTTGGAACAGCATGCCCCACCAAGTATAAATTCCAGCACCTTTTTGGCATTCCCTAAATTATTTAATTATCAAGTACTTTAGGAAGCGATCCAAAGGATTCCTCATGCCCAGAAAACTAGTGAAGAATTGAGTTGTTTACTTTTAATACCCATGATAATACTGTTGGAAGTACTATTGGGCAATCCATGCTTGTTTGGTTTGTTGGGGTTTTTTAGCATAAACCAATAGTGCTATAGCTACTACTTTTATCCCACATACCTGAAAAAAACTGTACAATTTCTTCTTTACTACAGCCAAATGGGAGTCCTCTAAGACGTACAAAACCATCATTAGCTGTATCAGGGCTGTTGGGACCAGTATGCTTCAGAACCCAATCCATTTCAACGTTGTTTGACTTGAAAACTGTAAAAGGCACTTAGAATTAATGCATTCTGGAGTAAGGAACAGTTTTTAAAGTCATTTGCCTTGAAACTAGTCAACTTATACATATATGCAAGTCCATTTGTCCTTTCACATGCATTTTAAAGAGACAAAAAAAAGCAATTAACCAAAAACCCATTAAGCACAAACACAATGTAGTCAGTTACTAGACCAACTGAGTCAAACCTTCAACATATCTGTGTCCCATTGTTTCTCTGTCTTTTTTCAGGGCCAATTTCACATCCTCCTCTGACTCAAGTTCAGCAAATGCTTCTCCACTTGGTCTGCCCTCCCTGGTGTAGATGAAACGGATACCCAAAGCCCCGTTCAGAATTTTGCAATCTGGAAGTTAAACAGGAAGGCCAGAATTATATTAATTATTACAGAAACAGTGTTATTTTGAAAGTTTCAGAGAGCCTAAAAACAAAGATGTACTGAGTATCAATTATATCAAGACAACAAAACCAGCAGCATTCTTGTTACAACTGTAAAACAACCAATTAACTAAGAAGCTAACTAAAGTTACTGTTCTAGTCAAGCCCATGGATCACTATTAAGGATAACTGCAAATTAGCTATTTCCAAAGCTTTTCTGCCTTAAGTTGAACATACTATCTGCTTTCGATCATAACTTTCTTACTAGCATGAAATAAGGAATAGTAACAATCAGTGTAAGCATAATAAACTAAATCAGAACCAAGTCAAATACACCAAATGCCTGAAGCAGTTTTAAAAGCTCCAGATGCTGCAGAAAGCATGTATTTAATACTATTTACTACTGCAAAATGCTAATAATTTGGGGAAGGACACACACACACACAAAACACTTAACAAGAGTCTATTGGGGCAACACAAGAACTAAACTGATTTAGTTTCAAGATTCTTGCTTCAGGTTGGATTTTCTTTAAAATGGAACCTTCTCTCTCCTAGTTGCTCAAGAAGCACAGGCAGTTGTGGCTATCCCAGCAACTCAGACTAAGCGCCTTCGTCTTGAGTTCCTGCTAGCATGAACATGGCTTTGCATACCAGGTTCTGGCTGAAGCACTTGCTGCACTACCAACTGCACTGGTTACTGAATCCTCCTGGAACTCCTCACTACAGCACTCACACTGCCAGTGTCCCTGAGAGGGACCCAGAACTGAGAGCAGAGGCCGGCCCCTCTCCCACACCTCTTATTCCCTTACAGCCCTACTTACCAGAAAAGAACCTCTGCACCTCCTCAGTGGAGCAAGACCAAGGCAGTCCCCGGACCTTCACCACGTATCCCTCGCTGCTCTCCGAGTTGAGCATAACATTGGGGGTGAGGCTCTGCTCCGTCTCTGCTTCTGTGGTTGCTGGAAAGACCAGAAATGGCCCTTTGAGATGCTGCTCAGCACGGCCGCCACCCGCACCCCCTCAGAGCGCCCGGCGGCCCCCCTGGCCTGTGTCCCGGCCCTCCCTGATCCTCCTCTGCCTCGGGCGCTGCCGCCTCACACACACGGCGCCGCTCCCGCCCCCGGCCCGCGCCCTGCCCCTTCCCCGCACGCACACATGGTGGGGCTCCGCGCTGGTTCTAGGGCTCCGAGCCTGATCCGCTGTCCGGAGAGCGCCTAGTCCCGGTCAGGCGGCAGCGAGCGGGCGAGCCTGTGGCGAGAGCGCGCTAGGAAATGGCGGCGGGTGCTCCCGCTTCCGCTGGGCCGGGCCTTCCTCCGCACAAAGAGCGCGGTCCCAGACGCCGCCCTGGCGGGCCCGCGGCCCCCGGCGATGGCTCAGCGCCCACGGCCGGTTCGCAGAGAGCGGCGTGTGGCGAGCGGGTACTGAGCACCGCGAGCCTTGCGCCGAGCACGGGACCAGCTGCGGCGTGGCCGGGGCGGGTGCGGGGCGCATGTGCCCCGGTGGCTGCCGCCCCCGCCCCGGCCCGTCGCGGCTCCCGCGTGGCGCGGACAGCGGAGCGCTCTGGCTGCACACACCGTGCGTGGGAACTAGCACTTACCAGCTTCAAAGGCTGACGCTACCCCACGTGAAACAATCTGCTCGCTTCGGTCACTGAAGCCTGGTGTGTTTGGAGGAGATGGGGAAAGAAGAGACAATGGGTCACAATTATGATAAAAGAACGGAAAAGTTAATTCCCTCCCATTTCCTCCAAACACACCAGACCTAGCTAGATTTCACCCTGAATCTCAGTATTACCGAGGAGCAAAGAGGAAATTGGAATAACTCATCATCTAAGAATCCTCCATCCCCTTTCCCCTTGGATAACCAGCTCAGGTTTCAATTTGTCTACCCAGGTGATAGAGGACCTCGAGTCAGGCATCTAGAGCCCAGAAGCAGCTCTGAGCAGTCTCCAGATGAACACTTAATCCATAAGTGCTTCCTCTCCAGTCAGTACTAAAACAGACTGTAAGCCTACACTGCCTCATCTCTCACGTAACTGATGCATTCCGGACTAGTAACTACCCCACCCCCACAGCTGGAGGCGTTTTGACTTTTTTTTTAAGTGCATGCTCAAGTTTATGTAAATAAATCAAACAACACGGAGAACTGGTTTACAGAAATGCAAATTAGATCAGTAAGTGGAACCGTGCTACAGCCGCTTCCTGCAAAAAGCTCTCTTCGCCATTTCACTTGCCGAATGCCCATTTTGTAACACCGCGGCAGCAGGAGCTGGGCAGGAGCGGCGGGGGAGGGGGCAGCGCCTCCGCCTCTTCCCGGGTAGGACTGGCGGGAAGCGGCCATCCCGCCCACCCGCCTGGCGGGACGCTTAAAGTGCGCTGGAGCAGCTAGGAACCCCTTGAGTTCCCGCTCGGCACCGCCATGTCTACCCCTGCCAAGCGGCACTGCCACAGCCCCCCCGCCTCCCTCGAATCCAGCTTCCAGAAGCGCCTCAGGAAGATTTCCATCGAGGGGAACATCGGTGAGCTCGGCGGTGCGGGAGGCGGCTCAGGGTGGTAGGGGAGCCTAGGGGCGGGGGGTGGGTGTCAGGCCGGGAGGACCCCAAGGGTTTGGGATGCCGGGGCAGAGTGGGAGGGAGAGGGGCAGCCGCGGCGCTTGTCCCCGCGGCTGTGCGGGGAGCGCGGGGCTCTGCAGGGAGAGCCGCACCGGGACCCGAACCCGGAGCAATGCTGGGGTGGATGGGGAGACCCCCGACAGGGTGCCCGTCAGTCACACCAAGGGCGCAAGGCAGGCTCGGAAGCACAAACCCCCGTTGCCCCCTGGCCCGTCCGGGGCTGCAGCGCCCGTCTGCTCCCGCCCGCGCCAAAGTCCCAGCGCCTGCGCGGCCGCTCCCTCGCCTTCCCGCCAGGCTCCGCCCGCCACGGCAGTTCCTAAAATGTCGGCTGCTTCTCGGCCGCCCTTATCGCCCGCCCGGCCGGGCGCGGCCCCTCCGGCACGGCAGATTAGCGCTGTTTGCTTCACGGCGCACACGGCCGGCCCCGCGCCCCAGCAGCCGCTAACAACCCTCAAACCGGCCCCGTGTCCATCAGTAGCACCACAGCAAACAACCCTCACCCCTCTGTGAACTGCTCTAATCTTCCGCAGCTGCGGGGAAGTCAACGTTTGTCAGGCTGCTGGAGAAACACAGCGATGAGTGGGAGATCATCCCCGAGCCCATCGCTAAATGGTGCAACATCCAGACAGCCGAGGATGAGTATAAGGTAGGTGAGCAGGATCTGGGCCGAAAGAAACTGCAAGGAGTTCCACAGACAGGGAGCTATGCCAAAAATCCAGCTATACTTAGTCTGCAGCAGCTAGATCATCCCCACTATTATACCACAGCTGGTCAGGCACTCGCACTCAAATTGTAAAGGCAAGATACTACTGAATGTATATTCCAAACCACATCCCCTACTTCACGGGAATCCCACTAAAATACCACTATCACCTGAGGGAAAAGTCTCAAATATCCTATGCCTAAGCATTTCCTTAGTAATAAAAAGAAAGCCATGAATTCTTACTTAATCATCTCAGAATTCAGGACCAAGAAAAGCAGTACATTCATGTTAACTTTTTTCTCTTGCCTTCTAGGAACTTTCAACATCTCAGAAGAGCGGAGGAAACTTGCTTCAAATGCTGTATGACAAACCCACAAGATGGGCATACACATTTCAGACTTATGCTTGTTTGAGCCGAGTAAAAGCACAATTAAAACCTGTCTCAGCCAAGCTACACGAAGCAGAACATCCAGTGCAATTTTTCGAAAGATCTGTGTACAGTGACAGGTAATTACTCTCACAGCACGGCAAGAACTCACATTAACAGCTTCCAGGTCTTTTGAAGACATGGAGCTGAGGAAACACTTGATATTTAAACTAATATCTGCAAAGGAGCAGGCCTGATTAAGGTTTTTCAATACCATCATTCTGTTCTAATGACAAGTGTTTTGGTAGTTCACTTTTGTCATTCCTGGCATGAGACTGATGTTTTTCATTGCAGATACGTGTTTGCTTCTAACCTGTTTGAGTCTGGAAACATTAATGAAACAGAGTGGTCTATTTATCAGGATTGGCACACGTGGCTTTTGAATCAGTTTCAATCAGATATAGAATTGGACGGCATGATCTATCTCAGAACCACACCTCAGGTATGCTCACTAAAAATGGAGGTTTTTCAGTTCCAATTTCGTTTTCCAGAGGCTTAAGATGGTACTTCTTAAAGTTATTCTAGATTTAACTCATTTATGTTCAGCCAAGTAGTTAAAATTAATGCTCACTAATGTCTAGCATTAGTCCTTCCAAGTTAGGGCCACTTGATCTGTTTAACTGTTTTAACCTACAACACATGCTTATTGACCAGGTTTATACTGCTTTGTTTTTTTTTTCCCCAGAAATGCATGGAAAGGCTACAGATGAGGGGAAGAGAAGAGGAGCAAGGAATTGAGCTTGAGTATTTGGAAAATCTCCACTATAAACACGAAACCTGGCTTCATGAAAGGACTATGAGGTAGGGACCCATTTTCCGTAGCGAGTTTCAACTTGCAGGCAAGACTCTTTCCTACATTAAGCCTTAGTTTTATCGAGTTTACCGTAAGTCTAGCTTCACTCAGGCAGTTGGATAGGCTTATATTTACACTCCACACACTTCTGTTTTCAAGAGATGGAACTTCATCTAATTGAAAACCTTTGTTAAAGTATTAGCTTCAACTAGGAAGCTTTACAGTTCTAGTTCCAGCAAGGACATGGATTTTGCTAATTGGAAGAACTCGGGAATAGGACACTTAAAATGGTGTTCAGGGGCCAATCACATAAATTTCTCACTGTGCAGTTTCTGTTGCAATATAAGGGGCAGACAAGGCCCAAACTACTTTTAAATAAGCAGGACTGTAATTCAACAAAGTTTAAATATTAATCCTAACTTCAGTTTAAACAATAATCAGAAAGTCTTTTGCAGACCTGTCACACACAAGAAACCTACTCAGCAGCTGAATGATGTCTACTTTTTTATTAACTCTTACTGGCTTTCTCATCAAAGGAATCTCTAAACATGAAAGCAGACTCTAGATTTTCCCCCAGAGGAGCCCAAAATATTCTACTGAATGGGAAGCATTACAGTTCCAGGAAAAGTACATTATCAGTTTGATCTGCTTGCTGAAGTTTTCACATAGGATGACCCAAAAGCTTAGAAGACAGAAGGCAGTGCATAGTGTGGAATTCTGGGAATGTTTACATTGTGTACTCATTCCAAACTTGTAAGCAAGCACTTCCTGTGTTTGTAATAGGAACACTGAAGTGTGCAAGTACAAGTTAGAATGCTGCTCAGCACACATATTGCGTTTTAGAAAGGCCTTCCACACTCAGAAGAAAGACTAACTACTGCTCCCATCTGTTCCTAAACTGAAGCCAAAATAGTCTTGCTTATGTCCAAATACATTTTAAGTACCAGTCTTCTAACCTGTTAAAGAGATCATCCTCGTGAAAGGAAGCTTTAAAAATATATCTTGGTAAGTGGATTAGGTGGGGGAGATACAGGACAAGGGAGATTAAAAAACAAAAAAACAAAAAAAACCCCTTCATCTTAAAAATCGGTAATTGATTCTGTGACAAGAAAGAGGTAAAGGAAATTAAGGCAAAAAACTACCTTCCCCCCAGTTGTACATTACAGATAGATACTAAGAGTCCACATTTGTGAAATATATGAAGACCAATTAAGGACAAACTTGACATGGGCTTTACATTTAAGTTTTGGGCATCAGCTTTAACATCTTGGATGCACGTGGTAATCAAGAGCAGAGGTCTTGCATACACAGTATTTTATGTAATTTTTACTCAAACTATGTTCTTCTATTTAACAGAGTTGATTTTGAGTACATTAAAGAGATACCTATTCTAGTTTTGGATGTTAATGAAGATTTTAAGAACGATAAAATTAAACAGGAGTACCTGGTTGATAAAGTAAGTATTGAAGGTTGGGGGGTTTGTATCTGCTTTTCTTCTGCGGTTATCATGCAAGCAGTAACACTTCCAAACAGAGTTGGGAGGGAGAGTAAACAACCATTTGAGGAAACAAGGTGGTAATAAAAAGGTCACTTCAGTCAAAATGGTGTTTACCAGTTCCAAAGAAAGGCAAGACTTGGGAGGTAAATGCCAAAAGAAACTCTGGTGGAGTTGTTTGACCAGACCATGGGAAAAAAAACCCTCCTCCTAATACTTAAAAGCATGAGGAAGTGCTCTCCTAGCAAACCCTATAAACCATTTTCTTCATCTTGTTCTGGGTCATCAATTTGAGATTACTGAAGAATGACTCCTTTAAGCCGAGCCTAATTCCCTCAATTAAACACTCTAAATAAACTGGGAAGGGGCACACAGTGATCAATTGTGGAGGTATTTGTCATTACGTTCTCATGGAAACCAGCAATTAATAGCTTTGTTTTGAACACTCAGACGTGGCATCTTCTACCCTTGCCCCTCTGAAAAGCCATAAGCATTTCAGGTCATGAATTAAATATAGGGGCAAAACATCACTGGAAAACTGTAGTAACAAACCATTTCTTTACAAAGAAAGGGAAAAGCCTAGTACTTTAGCTTTTAATGCACCGAATAATACGTGTTTTTTTTCTCCTAGGTCAAGTCTTTCCTGACTTCTTTAGAAGATGAAAATTAATTCGAATAATAAGTCGCTGAAGTTCACCTAATGATCTGTGTTCAAAAATTTGCTTTACAAATGCATTACCTGTATAGCTTATTTTAAAGCAAGCCAGAAATGTAAAAACATGGTTTGGGGTTTGTTTATTTTTCTCCTTGTCTGTGTTGTGTGGGTTTTGATAGACCTTTTTGTATAGCTAAGAAGAACAAATATGGTGTGCTTTGATAATTTTTTTTCCTATATATTATCTGTTTAATAAAGATTTAAAAGTCATATTGCCTCTCGAGTGTCTCTCCCCGCGGGGGAGCTCAGCGGTTGTCAGAGGCCGACACCCAGTAAACAGATAGCAGGCACTGAGCAGGGTTGTTTTGCAATAACTGGCACGGGTTCACCATTTTAAGACGAGACTGTTATGGCGTCCAGAAACCTTTACTTTCAACTTCTGCTTTACTGAGTGGCCGTTTCCACCGGATTTACGCTACTTAAGGCTGGACGTTAGACCTGTAATAAACTGTAATTTGCGCTTATCTCATTCGCGATCTCACCCCCCCCCCCCCAGGACGGGGAGGGACCCGCGGGCGCGGCAGCGGCGGTGGAGGCGGGACAGCGACCCCGCAGAGTCCCCGAGGCCCCGCCCGACACGACGCACGCGGCAGGGGGGGTTGAGCGGCGCANCGCCCTCGGTCTCCTCGGTGTGACAAGGGTCCATCTTGGCCGCGCCTTCCCCACAGGGACCGCAAGAAGAACAAAGCTGGGCAGGGGCGCTCAGGCGCTGCGCGAACAGAAACAAAAGCTCAGCAGCAGCCAAAGGGGCGCTCGGAGAAGGTGGATCGGCGCTCCGCAGGGGGTTTCTCAGCACTCCCACGGGGATGGGCCGCGATACAGCCACCCCTGCTCCCAGTACCGC
>VWZS01005152.1:609605-636790 GCA_013397075.1 Rhabdornis inornatus
ACTGCAGCTCCACCCACCGCCGGTGTCAGCTGGGCTCGGCTCCGCCTCCCGCCGCGGCGGGGGCCGGGCAGTACGGGGCGTGCGCGGGCCTGGCCGGGGAGGCCCTGAGGGTCCCCCGCGCCTTAGAGAGGGGCTGTGTGACAGCCCGGCTCTGGGGAGCACAGCCCGGCATGAGCAGGCCCCGCTCAGGCACTGCTGGGGCTGTTTGGGTTTGGTGCGGGAGGTTCCTGTGCTGGAGCTGCGCCGGGAATCCCCGGGTGGGTGCTGGGAATGGCCACTTCTCACATGCCCTCTGCCCCCTCAGAGCGCGCTCTCCCAACCAGACAGACCGTCTCCATAAAGAATCATGAGCTGAAGCAGCTTCAGGTTAAAATAGCTGTAAGGGAGCCTTGCTGTGGGACTGAAGAGATAAGAGGTGACCTTAGAACTGTGGAGGTGTGGCATCGACTCCTAGCTTTGTTTCTGGCCGAGTTTTAGTGAGTGTAAAGCAAATCCCTTTGCTAATCCCCGTTGAGGCCTTTGCATTTCTAGCAGTGAGATAACGATAATTTTTGGCTTTTTATAGTACATATTAATATTTATACACTGGAGTACATTTACTATGTGTCATTTTATTAGTCCTGATTGGTATTTTTAGTCCCCATTAGTGCATTTGGAAAAGGACAGCGAATGGGTTTTCTGTTGTTTATGCATCATGATCTACGTGGTTAAATGGCTTTAAAGAGAGCTATAATGGCTGTTCTCTTGCTATCTAATTTACAGTGAGAAATTAAGCCTGATTTGCCTAGTATTTTCTTGATTCTATGTTTATTTAGTTAAACGGGATTCTGATGTAAGATGTCTCTTTAGGCGTCTCTAAGGTAATTAAAATCATCTTGTGTTCATACTGACAAGAAGTTCTGGATATCCTTCCAGTATTAGAATAAAGGTCATAAGACTTCTTTCTGCAAATATGTAACTGCTACTAATCTTAGGCAAAAAACTCAGCCTACCTTTGACATATCCCACAGTAAGTTTGGTACAGCTACTTCCAGGGGAAGAACATGACTGTGAGCAGCAAGGGCGAGCAAAGACATAAATAGTTATCAGAAGAGTTGTGATTAGTCAATGTATATGCTGTGTTTGAAAGACAAAAATAATTAACAATTCAAATGGAATTACTGCTAACAGAGCAGCCTTTTTCCTCAGAGGCTCTGGCTGGTTAAGTGCTTTTGCACATGGGGGTGGTCCCATGGTATGTGAGCACTTGCACAGAGGGAGACAGGAGACAAATATCTTCCTGAAAACATTTGTACAGTTTCTTCCGTCCGTGATTTCTTCTAGGATTTAGGCTCGTGTTTATCTGGATTTTTGTTTTGTGGTGTGATCCTGACACCTGCACCTTCCCCTCCAACAGACCCAGCAGCTCACACTGCAGCTCTGGGTACATATTTTTTTGTGAAAGGGCTTTGTTCTACTTCCAAAGTTCACTGTTTCATTCCTGCAAAGGAGAAAGGCACACCTGCTGCCCAGACAGCAGGGGAGAGGAGCTGCTCTCAAAATCAGAAGGTTTTGCCTCATTCGAGTCAGCTGGGGGAGTGAGGGCTGTAATCCAAGCCGAGGTCAGCCTGCTGTTGTAGTGCATCAGGTAGAAAATGGGCAAAGAGGTGGCCTCCAGAGTAGAAATCTGCCAGATAGTCACAGCCCCTGTGGAACATCCCAAATTCCCCACAGGTTCATGGTGAGGAGCCCCAGTCCAGCTGCAGAGAGATGCATAAAGCTGAGTATACATGTGTAGTGTTAAGTTGGACTGAAGTAAAGCTCTTCAAACCTGGTACCTGCTCAAGAATTTTCTGGTTTTTACCAGTTTCTCTTTGTTATCTTGCTTGTGCTTCTTTCCAGGGCAAGAAAATAATGGAGAAAATCTGCAGCTCTGGTTTGAGAGTTCTGTAGTCATCCAAGCATATGGAGACACTTTGTGTGTCTGGGAGTGAAGCAGATGCTCATTTCTGAGTAGGTTTTGGAGATATTGTTGCAATGCAAAAAATAATTACCAACGATTCTTTCATGGATCAGCATTTGCCATTACAGGGAGAATTGATCAGAACTTAAATACCTGCTCTGAAGAGACAACAGAACTCAGTCCATCATCACTGTATGCGCCTTCCCTTTCCTCCTTAGCTGTTACCTATTTCTTCTGCTGCTGCCATCACAGAGTTCATTTTTCATGTCTCAGCTACGTGTGTTGCATGTGCCTCACGTTTGCATGTAAGTACCTATAATTCAGGATTTTACAGTTAATCTGCAAACCTGATTAACTCTCAGTAAACACTGCTGCAGCTGACTTGTTTTTCGTGTGGGCTCTGAAAACAGGGAATACATGGAAGTCTTATACTAGTGATGCTTTGTATGTTTCTCTCTGTGTGTGACCTTCAGTCAAAAGCGCTACCATTATATTATGACCTTTCTGTTATTTCTCATGCTCTTTGAAACAGCCTCTAGCTGTAATGCTGTGACAAATAGAAGCTAAACAATGCTATTAAAAATGCATGATGTGTGTTCTGCCATATTAGATAACATGGCCACGTTCATCACTATGCTGCCAGTTCACAGCTTAGCTGGTGCAGTGTCCCTCCCATGTTTGCTTTGGACAATTTAAGAGGACTTTTGGCTACACTTCACCTTTCTTCCTTTTCACTTTTGTTTTCTACCCTTTTTCATTTCTCTGAAAATGGTGGTCTGCAGCATGGATTTGATGTAGCTCATGTTTCCCAGTTTTCCTAAGATGTAATTCACTAACAAGCCAAGTTGGAAAACAGTTGGGGAGGTTGATAAACATTATTTTAGTGGAAAGCAGATACCCAAGTCCCTTGTTCTCTCTGAGGCCACTGCTGCACTGTTAGAAGCTATCACACTTCCCTTTGTGCCATCAGCTTATCCACAGCTTGTGCTCACCATCCTTTGCCACTGTAGGAATGAAGAGTTCTGCTCCCTCAATGGTTGCACCCTTTCAGGGCTGGGCTGAGAGTTCACCAGTCTGGTGTTTCTCTGTTGGTCAGTGGAACCCACGCCTGACACCGTTTCAGTTTTGCAGCATTAGAATTATAGCAGTGGGCAGAACACCTGGTTTTTACCACTGGAGCTGCCCCACTGTGAGTGCAGGGCCAGCCGGGGTGAAGTGTCTCCCACAGTGTGCTGCAGGTATCTGCCTGTCCTGCTGCCTGAGCTCTGTGGGCATGAGTCAGCTCTGGTCCAGGAGCCATCTGGCTGAGCAGCGTCGTGCTGAGCTCATCAGGCTGCTCCCGGGAAAGGTTTCTTCACTCAGGCAGGATATTCACAGCACCCTGGCACTTTGTCCGTGCTGCCAGGAGAGAGGTGGGAAAGTGGCCATTCACATACCTCCAAGGAGCCTTGTCTGCATTTCTTTACACCCTCCCAAATGGAGAATGAGCTATAAAGCTGTAGATACTGGACAGTGAGGTGACTCATTCCAATGTTGGGAGAGTGTGCTGTGGTACTGTATCAGGGCAGACAGCAGTCCTGAGCTCTTGTTATCCTGGCAAACTGCTTTCATGAAATTGAGCCTATTTTAGCCACTTGCCAACTGCAGGCTCAGAAGCAGAGACTACAACAGCTCACTGGCTTCGACCTCACCGGAATGATGATCCCTGACTTTTACCCCTTGCAGGCAATGTTGCCTTAGTAATTTGGGGTCACCCAGCTTTCTCTTGTCAACCAGTGCCACATCAAAAACACAGCTGATACACATGCTCAGGCACAGATCTTTGTTTGTTCTCTCCCTCCAGAAGTGCTCTGTGAGCCCTCCTGTGTGCTGACTCTTTGTCTCTTCCTACATAACTTTTAGTCCCTGAACACAGAGTCTGGCACAGCATTGGTGGGGGCTGGAGTTGGGCATGCTCTTCCCTAAGGTTCCACAGCAGGTGGTCAGTTTTCCTTTGGAGGGGGGCATTCACAAAGGGCCATGTTAAGCCTGTCCATCGCATGTATGCTGTGGCTCTGCCCTCATCTGGGGAGAGGTGAATTCTTGGAGCTCTCTTATGAGTGGTACTTGCTGGGAGGTAGAAAACTGATGAGAATGAGGCAAACTGTAACTTTAGAGTGTGGATTTTCCTGGCCTCCTGACCTGCTAATATACAAAGTTGCAGACAGGTTTGGATTTACTTAGACCTTACTGCACGATCAAGTGCAGGAACGGTTTTTACTGTGCTGGATTGTGGCCTGTGGTTAATGTGAAGTGAGAACTTGCCTGGAGGCGAGGGGCCTGGTCTCAATGGCCAGTCTGAATCACCCTGTGCCTGCATCCACTGCTCCATCTCCTCCGTGATGGTGTGGGGGTGATGTTTAACCAAGCACGGTGTTGTCCAGATGCAGGTGTGACACAGGTCAGCCACAGTCACGCTCTTCACCCCAGTCCATCTCAGCCTCTCCAGTGATGGTTGTGTTCTTGCACCCACACTCTCCAATTCCCCCTGAGCAAAGCACTCCTTCCCCTGACCTTGCTGTGTTACATGCACAGCAGATCTGTGTGTCCGTGTATTTGCTTGGATCGAGAGGGTTCTGGATCTCGCTGCCCATAATGTTCTTCCTACTTTTGGCATTGATGGACACATAGCTCAAAACGATCGTACTGCAAAGAAGGCAATCCCCAAAATGCTGTAACAACGACAGCGACATCGAGGCTTCTGCAGACTCAGCACATAAAATGTGTCACTAGCGGGGGCATTTCACTCGTACAGCTCCATGTGCCCGCCTTTCTTTTTCCTTGCCCTTGAAGTCATTTGCATGTAAACAAAACTAAGACAAGGGGTAACAAAGTGACGGTGAGGAATGGTGAGGGGAAAGGGAAGTGTCCCACAGTCCTGCTCTGAGACTGCATCCTCACAGCCCCTGCCGGCTGGTCCCGAAAGCTCTGATCTTGGTGCTGCTGCAGAAATAAAGGCCCATTGAGAAGTCTGGTTCCAAATTAGCATTTGAATTCCCTTGTAGCCTGTTTTCAGATGGGCAGGAGGTGGGTGCTAGTCTCGGTTGCTCAGCCCTGATACACAAAGGTGGCTTTAAAAAGTCCTTATTTTTTCTGAGGGAAAGAAATGCATTGCGCAGACTGTGAATACTTTCTTTTTTTTTTTCTTTTCCTCTTCCATTCTTCTCCATTTTACCCCTTTCCTGGGTCAGGCCGAGCCACAGATAGACACGTCTGGGTATTGTTAGCCCTGTCTGACCTACTTCTCTCCCTCCCCTTGGCCCCGTGTTATGGATGCCGGTGCTATGGAAACCTGCTTGACATGCCAGTGCCACAAAGCCGGGGCCACCAGCTGCACCCTCCTTTCCCGACTCCCCGGGAGTTTCCCTCCCAAACACCCTGCCAAAGAAAGCTAGCAGCCCTGCTTCCCAGGAAAAATTCAACGGTGTCCTCCATCCGTCCCACCAAGCCGTGCTCCGGAGGGACTAGGGTGCTTCTCCGTGGGCCTGGGGGCACCGGTGCTCTTCTTCCTCATGCCAGGGCACAATATTTCGGTTCGGTGGCCACTTGTAAAGCCGCCGCTGCCCGTACCAGACCTATCCGTGCCGGTATCCAGCACGGGCCCAGCACTTCACGGAGAGGGAAGTACACGTGGGTGCCCTTGGACTTTTCACGATAATAAGCTACAAACTCCTGCACTGTGATCCAAAAGCCTTGCAGAGACCTGTCTGGGATCCTGGGAACACGTCGGTGGCAACATTGCGTGCGGAGGGTGGGGTGGCAGCCGCACCGTCCGGGGACAGAGCTCTGCACTTCCACCGTCACTCGCGTGGAACCCGCCCCGCCAGGGGCAGAGGCTTGTTTACAAGTTCAGCCTCTGCACCTCTCGTGATAAAAGAGTTCTCGCTGGTTCTGCGGGTTTCCTTTGCTCTCTGCTGACCTCCCATCCGGCTGGCTGCTCATCCTGGGAGCCTGTGGCACTATCAGAGCGCATTTGCTTCCAAATACCGCACGCCGAACGTTTTTTATCCCCGCTGCTGGCAATGAACTGGCAGCCGTAAGGGGTGGAAGTCAGGAAGGAGCTCTGGAATCCTCAAAGCGCTTTGCTTTATGTGTGTCGTAAGCGTCCCCAGGAGCTTCCTGCAAGGCTCCAGGACTCTCCTACCCAATACATTAAAGCCAGAGCCTGGCCCACCACGGATCAAACTCAAAGCAGGCGGATTCGTGGGCGAGTGCCAGAGGCCGTGGCTATGCCTGGCGAGCGCTGTCCCGGGCAGTTGCCGGGGTGAAGCCAGCGGTGCTGGGGCACAGGCGGCGGGCCCGGAGCCGTCGGTGGTCGCTGCCCTTGGACACCCCCGGCCCCGCCGCCCCCGGCCCCGCCCCGCTCAGCCGCGGGGCACCAGCGCCCTCTGCCGACGCCAGAGAGAAGCGGCGGGGGCCGGAGCAGCCAAAGCCCGGGAGGAGCGGAGACAGCATCTCGGGGGGAATAGGGACATGAGCCCGGGCGGGAGCGGGGCTGATGGCTTGGGCCTGGCCCCCAAGGCGGGGGCAGCAGTGGGACCTCCCCTCTCAGCGCTGAACCAGAGCCCATGGGAACGCAGCAGTGCCGCTGGCGGCTGGATCACCTTTAAACTGGTGCTCACGGGGTGGCTTTCACACCTGCGGGACCGTGACCCGGGGTGGCAGGTGCAGCCCACAGCACACCCTGTGCCAGCTCAGCGGCCTCTCAGCACTTCTGCAACAGGTTCAGGTGGGCAAACTGGTGCCATACAGCACCAGCACAGCATGCTGGGTGGCAGCATCATGAATTGAGTAAATCCCAAAATAGTTGACTGTTTGAACCATCGATTGGTATAAAGTGGTTTTCTTTGACTGATGAAGCACCAGAGCAATGACAGCAGCCCTGGTGGAGGGGAGCAGCTTCCCTTCTGCTCAGGGCACCTGAAATGGCCCCTCTGACAGTGGTCTGAAGGGCTGATGATGTTCCTGTCAGATTTTCTGTGGCAGAACTGGTGATAGCAGCCACCAAGGCCAGAGCCTGACTACGCCGTGCCAGGATTTTTAATGGTCTTCAGTGCATCCAAGGGGAGAAGCCGGCTACAATCTCACTGCTGAATCATTAATTTCCCTCCTCTGAGTCATCCTGCGGCCCTGTCACATGCAGAGCGGATCCAAGCAGGGCTGAGGTGGGCAGTGGCTCCAGGTTGATATAGCGAGTTTAGAAAACTGATTGTAGGATAAAAGACAGAGATTGTGTCTACAGAGGCAGTGAGCACCACTTGGACTAACCCCAGAAAGCAGAGTTTTGATGTGGAGTCAGGACCTGCACCAGCAGCTGGCACTGCTCCTTCTGCATTAACTCTCTGGAAGGTGACTGGTTATACTGGTAAAAAGGTGAGGTCTGGGGAACAACTCCAGGAGATGGTAGGGCCTGTTAATGCAAAGGCTGAGTGAAATCTCACTGTGAAATCTGTTCCTCCCTGACCTTGCTAAGGCACAGCCAGGGTTAAACTATGCTCAGACTTTTCTGAAATGTGTCACCAAAGATGCCAGGAGAAAAAGTTATTGTTTTTCTTGCTGTGATACATGAGGATTCCAGTGAGGATGGGGCCCTGCTGCACTGAAAACTTTGTAGAGACAAGTGTTGCACAGTTATTATGTTGTACAGCTTTAAGCCTTACCCTGCAGCATTTGCCAATTTCAATGCAGCAGCATGACTCCAAGGCAGGAGAGCCTGAAAGGGAAATGGACTGGGGGCTTTGCTGGAGAAACCAATTTAAAATGCATGGAAGGAAAAGAAACAATGTGAAAAATTAATCATCTCCTCCAAAAAGCCCCTGTCTTTTTTTCTTACAGTCCAGATATGCCTACTGCTGGGAAAAGGAGGGGAGAGCATTAGGCTTTACAATGTGTTTGGACTGGCATCATGCTCATTCAATTATTTTCACTCTCTGGGTTTGGTGTGAATTCCCCCCATGATGGCACACAGAGCACTGTTGGCATTTCCTGAACTATGGCACCAACATGAGGGCACCAGTGGCCAAAAGCATCGGTATTGTGAATACTGGACTCCTGAAAATCCAGCCCCTCCTGATGCAAGAGGGACCTGAGCACTTGGGTAAATCACTTTTTGGTGCTGAGTGGCTCAGCACCCAATCCATGAGCTCAACATCTCCAAAAATCAGCTTCTTCCTCCTCAGAGCTCTCCTCCCATGGCACACAGGGTTACAGGCTTCACTGGACTGCCAGTCCAGTCATGTCAGGGAAACAAAGGCAGCCACCTTGCACTCACACACTCATATTTCTTTTCTCTGCTAGCTGCAGATTCACAAAGAGACACCCAGGACAGCAAGTTCAGTGACCTTTTATTTGTGCCTGTTGTCACTGGGCCGAGTTTGAAGTGGCGCATGCAGCAGTGGTGATGAGTTTGCACAGTCCGATTTACAAGAGTGGCTGATAACCAGCATGAGGCCACCAAGAGACTTTTGCACAACATGTTGGTGGCTGCTCCGATTTATCCCTCACCTCTTTTGTTATGTCTTATCAGCCCGCATCTGGTTTCAAACAAATGCCTTTCCTAGCTGTGGGCCTTGGAAAACTGGCATGAATTTGTGTTCTGTGCCTGGGCTGAGGGCAGAGCTGCTGGAGAATGGGGAACACATGGCACTTAATTTTGGCAACTCACTGGAAAACTCAGACTGAGAGAAGAGTTTGCTTTTCTATGTTCTTGTTTGGGATTGTTGTTTCCTCATCAGACACGATAGAGCTGCCAGATGTGAAGCACTTGGCACACAAAGTGCCATGGGGGAAAAATATCTCCTAAACAGCTCAGCAATTCCTGCTGGTGCTGGACAGCGAGGAAGGAGGTGTTAAAAGCTTGGGCGGATTTCTCGTTGAGGACTGTTGAGTTGCAGCCAGTCTATTAAGGCAGGCAGGAAGGAGCAGGACTTGAAGATGAGGAGTGACAAAGCACAGAGGAGTGGGTCATGCTGTGAGAAGCTGGAGGACGTTCAACCCCACATAGTGAGAGAGGAAGAAATTCAGGATGCCCAGGGCTGACACTGCAATGAGAATCCAGAGAACTCCAGCGCTGAAGTATATCGGGGTGAGTCTGGTGGGAGAGAGGCAGCTGCTGACACCGAGCTTCCCGCCTGGGAACAGCCCCTTCCTCCCTGCAGAAGTGGGTGGAAAGGCAGCCCCTGGCTGTCCCCCCCCCGTGTTGTTGCCCCTGCCCTATATCCATGTTCACATTATGGTTCAGAGACAAGGCTGAGTCATGCAGGAACCCCAGAGCACCCAAGAGTCTTGAGCTTTCCCAGAGCACATTGTGTTCCCAGATACAACCCCCCAGGGGTTACTGTGTACTCCTGAGTGCTGCAGCGTGTAAGAGTGTGTAAGTCCGCAAGAGCATTTGTATAAGAGTGTGCAAGCATGTGTTTACCTTTCTGAGGATGATGTCTTGTATCCCATAAAGTAGCAGTAGCGGGCGTAGAGATAGAGCAGACCCAAGGCTGCAGCCAGACCTGTGTTTAGGAGAGATCGCAGTGACCATCTCCAAAGGCTTTTCAGAGCTACTTGGAACCAGGGAAGTAGCCCTGAGTGAAGGAATAGAGACTCTGTGTCCTCTTGCTCTACCCTCCCATCAGAGACAGAATTACTGCTTAATTTGTTGCTCAGAAGTTGAGCAGGGCCTGAGGACTGAGGCAGCATGCAGGGGAACAGATCCAGTGACAAACCAGGTAATGGGATATTCTCACCTTGATGGAAGAAGAGTCCAGCCTGCCACAGAAGTGCCAGGAAGATGGGAAAATACTCAGAGGAGTTCACCCTGGCAGGAAAGAGAAAGGTCATAAACTAGGGAAAGGAAGGAAGCTCTTTCTCTTTTACTTCCTCTAACAGTTTCTAGGCACTGGAGGCTTTTGCTTTTTAAAACTGATGTTGTCATAAAAAGCCTCCAGGCTCGCTCCTTTTCCCAGAGTTGCTGTCCCAGCTTTATTAATGGAAATTAAGCAGAGGATAGAATAGGGTCTCTGGGGTACAAGAAACTAAGTAAAAGGTTCCCAGGTCAGACTGTGCACAGAAAAGCTCCATGAACCACTCCCACTGCTCCTTCCCAAGTGCTGCAGCTCAAACCCTGCTGTCGATGCCCCAAAGCCCCGAGCTGTAGGGAAGGTCTGTCCCTCAAGCAAATAAGACCAGAGCAGCCTGGGCTTTGTGCAGGAGTTGGAGGGAGCACAGAACTGTTGGGATTTTTTGTATGACATGCCCTGTCCTCCCAAAGTACCAACAAAAGATGATGGATGATGCTGCATCTAGGCTAGTGAAGGAGCAAACAAGGGGATGGCTGAGGGGATCCAGCTCCAGCTACTCAGTTGCTTTTTTTCCAGTAGTCAGCTACAACAAAAGTGGAAGCTCCTCCCTCCCCACTGCAGCCCTAGTGCAGAAGTCACAGAAGAGATGCTGGATTATCCTCATCCCAGCTCCAGCTGAGATCTCTCTAAGAATGTGTCCTTCTCCGTGAGTGAGATTCAGAGCAGGGCTGAAGCTACCTGAGGTTTGGACATCACTTGGATAAAACCAGTCTAAGTCTCAGGCACCAAGGGTTATGTGTTTAGGAGCCCTTCACTGTACAGCAGGGATTCCTGTGTGGTTTCTATCAGCAGTGGCTGGTTTAGGACTCAAGAGCCAACCCAATCCCGATGTTGACTCTTCAACCCATTAATTAACCTCGAGGGAGGTAATTGTTTAATTACAGTTCCAGGAAAGGAATAGCAAAGCAGGGGAAAGGCAGTGCAGTTACATGAGATCTGACAAACATCAAGTAAGAGGAGTTTCTTACTGTGCTCGAAAGATCCTTTCAAATTCAGGAGGGCCTGAGATCTTTGGAGGTGAAATGCCAAACAGCCTCCTAGCATAGATCACCTGGAGGAAGAAGTAGGCTACAGCAAAAGAGAGAAAAGTAGCTGTGGTCAGTCCTATGGCTGGGCACAGTGGAGTCAGGAGCTGGCCAGAGGCTGGGAAAAAAGATCTGCAGTCTCCTCCTAACCCCACACCCCCATGCAGCAGAGAAAGTTAGAATAAAATCCCAAGTACCTTTTAGATGAGGAAAAGGAATGACCCAGAGCTATAGTGAAGCAAGGAATATACAATCACGTACTACCAGTGTCGTCTGCTTTCTTGCAAAATCAGCAGATGGTAAAATTGTTACATAATTCAGATGCACTTTATTACTACCATTTCACGGAGTTTTAATTATTTTTATTTTTTCCTCTTCTAAATTCTGATATCTGTGTAGGGATGGAACTGATGCCACAGATAAGCCAACCAGACACTGAATTAAATTGTCATGCAATGTGGACTCATGGCTGGGAGATGTGTCATGTGACACACCACAGCCCATCTTTCCACCTTTTCACACCACAGAGCTGTTTGCATGCTCACATCTACATTCAGGAGCTGCTGTAAACCCAAAGAAGGAAATTCTACATGTTTGTAGAGGGAAAGATCTACCAAAAAAATTCTGAATGGAGGGAGTCCGTTCATAGAAAGGGCTTCCCATGCACTCATTTGGTTGAATGCTCTCCAGAACCCAGACGAGGTATCAGTTAATTGTCTGAAAAGCAGTGAAATGCCGGTGCAACAGGAGACATTAAATATAAAAGCAAAAGAAAATCAGTGGAGTTACAGTAGATTGATCCAGCCAGTATTTGAACACACACATCCAATTGTCCCTACCTTGCTCCAGGACTCCCAGGACTGTCACAGCTGCCAGCCAATGAATCTGATCCAACATACTGACTTTTCCAGACTCTAAAAAATCTTGATCAGAAGTTCCTCTGGCCAGGTTCAGTCCTTGCTGATGTGGCAGTTTGTGATGGTATCTGGCAGCCTAGGTTTGCTCTAATTGAACAAACAAACAAACTGAAGATTTAGTGTGTGGTATTGACACCCAGGAGGAGCCTGGCGTGCCTGTTATCATATGCACTGTGGAAATGGAAATCAGTGGAGACAGGTTTAATGGAGTATTTCCGTTCCCGCCCTGCTCTTTTCCAGGAACGGAGTTATGAGGAAGTGGAAAAGCCAGTAGAGAGACAAATGTGAAAGATAAGGGAACTGGGAGCTGAATGGATTGACAAATCTCAATAGCCCACTAATCCACTCCCCCCAAGGTATCTGCTTTAGGCCACGGCACATCCCCATTGCTGATGTTGCAGGAGAAACCAAAGCTGTGTTTGGGCTGTTGTGTCACACCAGAGCACAGCCAGCATTCCAAGGTACATATCCCTGTTCACATAATCCTACACAGACTCTGAATAGCATGTGTTTGGCACAGAGAATGACTTACGGCCACAACGCTGAGACCCTGGGTGAAAAAAGCTCGGAGGAGGTAAGAGAAGATGTGATTAAGTATAAAAGGCCTCTAGATCTGTCCTGCACACTGATATTTTATATGGGGATAGGTCCTGCAGAATGACTGTCAGACACCAAGGCGGTTTCAGAGTCAGCTGTCATCCCAGAAAGGCTGGGAGACGAGTATTTAAGGCTTTTGATCAACCCTCAGCCCAATGAATTCTCACCATAAACACCAGAGTGAGTTCTTTGTGGGGAAAAACCTGCAGAATTCATCAGGACATAGCAAAAAAAATTATATTTTCATGTGTCAGAAGAGACCCATTTACCTACTTTCCATCTATCAGCATAACAGCTGGCACAGACAGAGGCTGCTGGGACTACCAGTTTTGTTTCCTTCCTCTCCCTTTGTTCAAAGAATTCTCCCATCAGACCAGGGAAAAAGGAAAGCAGGTTAAGACAGCGATTGTTGAACACCACTGTTATAGAAAGTTATATTAAAGCAGTTTGCAGAAATTACATTGTACACCTGATGTCTTTGATAGGCTTTCTAAGAAGCAGTATACTGGTTCTGGTTTTCTACCTCTCTATAAGCTATAAAGGCACCCAAAACAGCTATAATGTCCCAGCTTAGTATTTTTCCAGATGTCAAATACACATCCCATTGTTTTTCAAACACAACCTCTAAGATTAATTCCTTTATTTCAGAATTGAAACTTTTTCATTGCAGTGACTGTTTAGAAATATGAGGAACACTGTGTTTTGTTTTCTTCTATTTAGCTGTCAAAGAAATTAAGAACTCCCCTGTGTCAGCTCAAGAAGGGCGGAGGTCTTGCAGTGCTTAATGATGTTTAATTTCCCTCTGCTCCTGTCTGATAACAGCCTGCTAGTGAAAGAAAATAAAGAAAACAATTGAGCAGAAAATATTTGAGCTTACACCTTCATCAGATGACAGCACTCTGTAAGCTGCATCAACAGTGTCAAATGTGTATAATGGAATCTAGGCCAGGAGGAGCTGCACAGGCTGCCACAGAGCATTTCTGCTCTTTGGATCATCACTAAACACAAAATACTTCTAGTGTCATCATCTATCATGGTCTAAATAAAATAAAGGCCAATAGAAACATGAATGAATAAACAAGCACAGATGTCTCCTCCCTCCTCCTCTCTGCTCCATAAGCATAATTTTTCAAGCTGTTTTTAAACTCCTGAAGAGCACAACCCTTTCCATGTCCCTGTGTCTCACCATCAGAACTCACTTTATTCTCCACTCTCCCTCAGTGCTTACAAGGAAAAGCACGAGTACCTGGTCCCAGCCCCAAATGCCCCTGGGTGAGACTGTCATGGGTGGGCAACCTCTGCACCCACAGACCGCGGTGTATTGTGATACCTCACCCTCCGAAGCTGACACAGACAAGTCCTCTTCTAGGCAAAGACAAGTCTTGCAGTCCCAGGTTCACCTCAGCGTGGATTTGCTGCGCAGGAGCTACTGAACTGCTGTGCCCGTCTCCCACTCCCTGTCTCTGCACTCCAGGTTATGCTGTGTGAATGTGGCCCCACGTCAAAGGTTAAGAGGGCACAGACCAAAGTCCTCACACCTCCCACCTCCCACTGAGTCATCATTGCAGGCATTTCACTGCACCCACGGTTGCTTCTGCCACCTCTTCCTGCAGCCAATAATCCTTTCTGCCTCCTAATTTTCACTGTAGGAATACACTCTGAGCTGGACTGTGACACCAACAGGGACTAAAAATAATCTTCAGAAGAAAAATGATCAACACAATGCCTTGGAGGAATTTTAAGCATCCGTAGAGTTTACTGCACCTATTACTTACTCGGAGCTGCAGGGCAAGGAGAAGTCAGCAGTGCTGAGTCCAGCACCATTACATGCAGTAGCATCCCCTGGAAACGTATTTTAGGAGCGCACAATGGCTCAAGAGTTTTCTGTCAGTGGAAGGGAGAACATTTTGCAGATGAGCAACTCACCCTTCAGCTGTGAAGCATGGAGGCGCCTCGTTCTTCCAATCCTATTGCACAAATATGGAAATATCTAACGCAGGTCATACTTGTGCTTCCTTTCCCTCTGAATCCTTTTGCAGCCACTATGTACATCCAAACCCGTGACTGTGGGATTGCTTGTGAAAAGAGTTACTGTCTTTGTAACAACCACAAAGAAAAAAGGAAGGGAAGGTTCATTCAAAAGAATTTTTTCTCACAGAGAAGAAAGAATTTTTCTAGTTGGAGAGAAAGAAAGCGTGCTTAGCCCCGAGCAACTCAGTCTGTTCCAGTACAGCTCTTCAGGGCGGGGTGATGGGGTTGGCAACATGCCCTTCTGATCTCCCATTCCCTTGGAGGATTCTCTTAAACTCAGACCTACATGTGTTGAGATTTCCCTGGAATTCTTGAATTTTCCATCTGTGAAAGGAAAGACATTCTAAAAACATGGCAAGAAAAAAGAGAATTTTTTATTTTACTCCTTAGGAAGGCCCAACTGGCCACATGTTCCCAGGAAGTGGGGACATCTGCAGACAATTTCTGCTCTGTGATTCCAAGCAGACTCAGAGCAAGGCCTAAGCTGGATCAGATCTCCTGAGTGCATTGAAATGTGTCCTGGGTTCTGAATTTTGAAAAAAACATAAAAACTTCGTGTGACAAGCATAACCATATCTTTCTAAAATGAGCATCTATCCAGAGGGCCGTCCTTTCACAAAGTAAAAGAGCAGGCAGCTGGTTTTGTCAGCAACATCCGGGTTGGCATTATACAACTCATCTCTTGGAGTATAAACTCAATGTATATTGGAGATGTGCCTTAGCTTGTTCACCCAGGCCGATTTCAGACCATATTTCTGGCATTTATATATCTATGGCAGATCAAAGAGGTCACATAAATATTCACAAATATTTAGTTATAGCAAAATTTCTAGGGGCCAAACCAGTCTCTGGTCTGCTTGGACACTTCTGCGTGGAGCAGGACCACAGCCAAGTACCTAATGACAGCACTTCTCATCTCAGTAGAGGTGAAGGGCTTCACTTTAGAGATCAAACAGGGAAAGCATCAAAAGTAATTTTCTAGAAAGCAAGATGGAAAGCCGAATCTTTGGAAAACCACATAAATTAATATATATACTCATTTATTAAGGGACAGTTTGGAGAAATTTTTTTAAAGCTTTCTTCTAATGGAGTTTGGTGAACTTCATCCATACGCACATTAAGTCTGACTGAAGGGCACATCAGTATAAAAGCAATGCCAAAACTCTCTCCTTAATTCATCATCTGAAGGCACTGGTACATGCATATGATTTATACGCCTTCATTTATTATCAACATCCCTTAAAAGTATTACTTAAATGTCTCTCTTGCCCTTCCTTGTCTTGTGTTATTGTCATACAAAGAAAGCCTTTCCCATGTGTTTTGCCAATTTTCCTACCTCCTGTTCAGCAGAAAGTCAGGAATATCTAATAAACAAAAAGGAACAATAACAGAAAGTGGCTCGCTTGAAGAATAAATCTCTGGAGCAGTAAGTGCATATGTCAGGGAGGGGGAGGGTTTCCCTTCGCAGAGGGACAAACAAGCCTTTCAAACATCTTTGGAAGCTCTTATGTTAACATATACATAACATAACATTATAGTATTATCCTATAATAATGTGGGAAAAAAATTGCAAGTGTATGGGGTACATCAGAATACATCAAAGTCTGAAGAGTGACCATGAAATGCAGTTTCCCTTTTCCTGAATGTGCTGGTTACACTGAGTTATAGAGGTGAAGAAATAGAGCTGTTCAACATTTCTATCTTGTTTGGACCAGCACATGCAGATGCTGGCTGGCCCTAGCTGGTTACGAGATAAAGTTGGGCAAGGCATTGGAGAGGGGCAGAGTGAGGACAGCTTTAAGGAGACATTTTCCAGGGGGAAGACTGGAATTCCTAATATGTCTCCTGCAAAGAAGAGACCCTCGACTTGTCAGAAGCAGGGAAAGACTCAGGGGAATTCACCTGAAGGGGGGAGGTGTTGCTGTGCAAAGTCATATCTTCAGGGATGGGGCAATCAGGAGGGCACTGGTCCCTCTGCCTTATGGCGACTTTTCACACCAAAGTTCTGTCCTACATGGGGTTGAGTGAAAGGAGATGGTTTGGGGGGAGATCTGCCATAGGTCCTCACTGGAGATGCTCTTCTGTCCTTGCTTAGTGCTGCAGGACTGCGTCCAAACCCGAGTCCTGCTGAGCATCCTGTCCTGTGTCACCCCATCCATAACACTGGGGCACAGCTCAGCAGGGTTAGCTATATATCATATAAATAATAAATTATTGAATTTTTAAAATATAAATACAGAAGGTGAGACCATGGAGTGTCCAGCCATCAGCATGAGGCCCACGGACAAACTTGTGAAAGGGCAGAAGGCACTGAGGGCAGGAAACTGACAGATGTTTCTGTAGACCTCCATTGACATCAGCAGTCTCAAAAATTTCGAAATATATCTTCAGAATGAATCAAAGGGAAATGCTGTGGATGAAAGCAGACCATCATTTGGACTGTTCTTTGAACTTATTCACTGTCATCCCAGAAGATACCCCAAGTGATGTGCTGGGCGCAGAATGGAGCCCAGGCAGCGGGTGGGATACAGCCAGCGAGGGGCACACACACACACCGTGTTGCAGCTGGGAGGCTGCAGTGCACTGCAAGAAGAGTGAAGAGGCTGCCTGGGTCACATAGCACTGAGCACCGAGGAACACAAACAGGCTCTGCTTCTTCTCCCATCTCCAAAGGAGAAATTAAACAGAGCCAGTCTCCACATCTCCTGCTGGCACCAGACCAGGGAGACAGCAGCACCTACAGATCATGCGAGCATGGGAGCAGACAAGCTTTTGGTCACTGGCCATCATTTCTTGTGGCCTTTGTGTGTCAGAGACTGGCCAAGGTCAAGCTGACCTGTGTGTACTTGACAGTGGAGGCAACTGCAGGGAGAGCGGGGCTGGGCACAGTCCCTGGGGAGAGCTGCCACAGGAATGACTCCTCCAGCCTCGTATGGAGCCCAGATGCTGTGTGAAGGCTTACTCAGCTCTGCTGTCCCACAGCAAGGGCGGGTAACTCCTACCCCAGCCTCTCAAGTTGGGGGGGCACCATTTAAAGTACCAACAATGGAGACCTCTTCTGAGCCTTTCCCTTTCTGTCCCAGCTTCTGGGTTGTAAAGCTGGGCTAAGAACAGTCCCAGAGGTGCCACTGGGACCAGACACCACCCAGGCACTGGTCTTCTAGCATCTTCTGAGCGACTTCAGCCTTCCCAGCTGTGGGGGTGCTGGCCCACAGTGGCAGGCAGTGAGGGGCTGTGCCCTGGGAAGCCAGGACAGACAGACAGACAGGGTTAGAAAATCTTTCTTTTCCCAGAGGTCTTTAAGAAGTATCAACAGGGAGCTTTGGCCAAACATGAGAAACCACCTCCCAGCAGCTGTAAAGTGGTGATCAATTCCACACTGGGACAAAGAGCTTGCTTTAGAACCAGCTGGGTTTATTTTTAGGGTGTGAAATGGTTGCATGACACAACTGTGTTAAAGAATTTAATGAAGCAGTGCTAAATACCAGACTTGCCTGCACACCTTTGCTTTTAACCACTGAGAGGCTGAAATGGCAATTAAAATGATGCTACTTTGATGACTCTGCCTCCCAAAGCCTGGAAGCAGGATGGATGGTGTCTGTAAGTGCTCTAACAAGATGAGGATTCCTTGAGTGACACGGGGCAGTTATTGAGCTCCTTGCTAGAGCTGTTCCACTGGCACTCTGGACCTCTGCTAGGGAAAAGGGCAGAAAGAACCTGCTGTAATTCCAGAATTTCCTGTACCCTTTACACAAGAAGTATTCCAATGCTCCCAGTTTCCTGACATGATTCCACTGCCCTCTTACAGTGAGGGGGTGTTCATTGCTTAAAGAAGACTTTCATAGTGATACAAATCCCTCAGACACTATCATGTTTGTCCTCAAACCATGTGGTTGCAGTGGTTTAGATTTGTGCCTCTGAGGGCAATAAGGTGAGATGGACAGTACTGGGGTGTGCATTCTGCTGCCTGTTGTATCTCAATTTAGAACACCCGTTTTCCAGCATCCACCTATCTGCTCCATAATGCACAGGGCTGGGATGCTGCCCAACTTGACATGTCCTGATGGTGGCCAGCCCTGTTAGGAGAATTCTCAGTGCCAAGTCAGTGCTTGATGCCTCCTGGCTATGCCAGCTTCAGTCTGCAGCACAGCATCTGTTCCCTGCCTCCCAGCACTGCAGGATCACAGCAGCCTTTTACCCAGGGCCTGGGGAGGCAAAGCATAGTTCAGCACAGCACACAGGAGCCTGGGCTGTGCTATTTGAAAGCCCTGACGTGAGTGCTGGTATTCACTGTTTTACATCACAATTCAGTGCTTTTGTTCAGCACATGCAGAGATCCAAAATGAATCCAGTCTGTTGGTACAGCACTTATCAGGGACCAGTGTTTAAGTTATTACTAAAGCAAACAGAAAAGTCTCCACCTATAATTTCCAGAGGTTCAATATTTGCTGTAGATTAACACAGTCAGCTACTATCTGCAGAACACATTTTTTAATCGTGTGAAAATGAGTTAAAATCACTCTCAAAGTCCTCAAATGATCAACACTTTCAGAATTTATAATTTATCATACCAATGATCTTCTTCATTCTTAATACAGGGGTTCTTAAGCAGATTCATACAGGTAGACTTTTTATTATTTATGTATTTATTAAATATAGATTTTTGTTATAGATACACAGATTTTTAATATATATTTTAAAATCTATGAAGAGCTCGAAAGCAGACCCTGGCTTGTATTCAGTTAAAAAATTATTAAACAATTAGAAACAAATTTAATATCAAATTTAATTTGGGGATTTTTGAGTTTGCTTGAGATTTACATCCATATAGTCATAAAGGGAGAAGGATCTCTGATTCTTTTTGCTGCCTTGTAAAAAGGTATCAGAAAACATCCTCTACAAAAGTCTGTCTAGGATTGCAGAAAGCTCACAGCTCAGCCCATTTTCACCTTGGATGGGGATTGTCCAGCAGAAACAAAAGGTAAGGCCCTTGTCACTGAGTTGATGGACAGATTAAAAATGTACCTGTTCATAGCACAAAGTCTTAGATTAAAATAACCCAAAATAACAAAGAGAGTGTTGAGCTTCTACAAAGTAACTCAGTGACTGATTGCAGTTCCACGTATATGCACTTGTGAAAAGGAGAGTCCAATGGAGGAGACATTTAGAGTCAATGGAAGAAATGGACTGGAAATGTAAAATTGAAATAGTGATCTTATTTGATATGCACCCAATAGTTATTACCCACAGTTTCTACAAAGTCTTATGAGAAGACAGCTCAGCTCAGCCTCTTCATCTTGGGGGACTTAGCCCACTCTGAAAGAATTCAAGCCCTTACCCAGCCCAGTATCTTGATGGAAAGCTAAAGCACCATATTCTTGAGTTTGGAATTTGTGTTTGAGAACACAAACATTCCCCAAGGCACAGATAATGTTTTTATTAATCTTAATCAGATCTCTTTCTTCATTCCTCCTCATTCTTTCGAGTTTCCATTGAGCATGGTAGCAGCTTGCCTTTATAATTTGATCTATTTCTTCAGTTGAAATACTTGCCCCATGATTAATTCAAGTCTTGAGTGATAAGATCTAATTCTGAGCTATTTGACTTGAAAATTAAAGCAAAGGTTGTCATGTTTCACTTGTGTAACCTTAATCATTCCTTTCTCTCTCATGCCAAGCATTTTCTGTGACCAACTAGACCGCCTTCATTTCCCTATCGGTCCAAGTAGCAAAGGAAGCCTCTCACTCCCCAACTTCTGCTTGCTTTAACAGCCAGCCAGATCTGAAAAAAATCTACACCTCTGCATTCCCTCAGTTTTCTGCATCTCCTAACTCTGCAGAGAATACTGCATCGCTTGTTGCACTAGCACACAGCCACAATGCTGCTCCATAATCTCTGATTCACCATTTTCCCTGGAAACAGTGTTAGAATGTCCATGTTTATGGAGTTTTAACAATGTCCAGCTTTCTAGTCAGCTGCACTGAAGACTGGGGTGAAGCTAAGATCAGGACAGTAAAGAACAGCAAGAACATCACACTCTTAGGGCTATGCTGCTCACTCTCCTCACTCTGAAGTGGAAGAAAATCCTGTGGATCTCAGAGTCTCACTTATTTTCTTCTTTGGTTGACATGCTCTTGCCTACATCTGCTTTTTAAAAAGGCTATTTGATTTCTGAAATAGCACTAAGCATAATTTCCTTTCATTCCCCCATAATCAAACAGCAGTGGCAGCAAGGCTCAAACTCGGTAGGTGAGCCTGGAGGACAGGCTCTGCTATTGCCTTGGAATGAGTTAGAATGGGCAGAAATGTTTGGTGTTAATACAGTCATCAGGACCCATGTCTCTACTTTGTGATGAACAAGCAGCTCCAAAGCAGAGCCCGCTGGTGCCGGGTAGGGCTGCAGGGTTCTCAGGGTGATCACTGATGGTGTGGACAGCCTTGGCTCCCCAGGCAAAGAGTTTTCAGTTGTTTACAAAGATAGTGAGAACACCACAGGCTGTGTCTCAGGTTCACCTTGTGCTTCAAGGGCCTCCTGGGTGAGATACAATATAACCATAAAAAGTCCCATAAAAGAAACCTCCAGTACATCTCCACGGCACACACTTTTTGCCCCTTTCTAGGCACGTTTTGGGGAAGAGTTCAGACTAACAACAAGTGATTGACAGTAAATTTTCCTTTGTAACCAAGGGAGGGAATGCACACCTCACGGTAATGTTGTTTTGGTTTTGCCAGCCACAACAATGCAAGAAAACACAGCATATTCCCACAGAAAATTCTGGAGGAGCACCAGGTGGGACCCGCCAAGGTCACTTTCACTGCACACAGCCGCATGCAGTGGGCTGGAAGCAGGGCCTTGCCGTGGTCCTCTTCATCGCACTGCCACATCTGTGCCACTCACTGCTGTCCCTGGGCACGGCACAGCTTGGCAGCTGGGCACTCCGGCAGTGACAAAGTCTTCAGCCCACTCTTTGTTCCTGCTGGGCTTCGGAGGCCAGGCAGGCGCACGACCACCTCCAGACCCTGCAGCTAATCCTTACCTAGGAGATGTCTATCACAAATACAAGCAGCAGCAAGTCCTATAAGCTCTTCACTGCTCGCTGGTTTGCTCCCAGCAATGAGGAATGGAAATTCTTTCACCATTTCTGACCAGCTAACGCTGGGCATCTGGAGCCTCGGAGCTGCCTGCACTTTTTGGGGATGTTGACAAAGGGCTGCCAGGATCTTGGAGCTCCTGTGAGGCAGAGAAGCATTGGAGACATGTCTGATTTCTGGAGGCAGGGTTGGACCCTTCAAAACACAGGGTTTGTTTATCCCCTTCCTTCCTGGCACAGAATGGAGCCTTTTTCTGCAGAAAAGAGGCGGAATTTCAGTACGGCTCTGCAGGGTGGGGAGGGCAGGCGAGGCCAGGAAGGATGTGAGACGGGGCCCCAAACCACAAGGCCACGTGCAAGTGCCTTGGCGCCGGCTTGGGACGAGAATCCCGGGCCGGGAGAGGGATCCATAATGCATTTTTGCCACCAGAAGGCAGCGGGGAGCTGCGGTTGGGAACAGCTGGTGTTCGCAGGACCTGCCCCAGGGAGAAACAGCAAAAGGAGCTTCTCCCTCTGCTGATTATAACCTGCCTTGTTACACTTCCCTGGTCCAGCCCCCTTCACTGTCCTTAGGAAAGCACAGGAGACAACAGTGTAGAGAGAAAGCAATTTTCTTATTATTTTCTTTGGAAAATAGATATGCATCAGACTTGCTTTGACCTCCCATCTGCTGAAACCCTCCTGGGGTGAGCCTAGACGTGGACGCCACCCCAGCATGGACCACCCCCTTTAGCAGCTGCAGCACTGCTGTTGTTTTTAAAGAGGGAGCTAAACGTGCAAAGTCCCTCTGCCCTGCATCTCCAACCTATGATCCAGTGGTTATTAGGGATACAGTGAATGCATGTGAAATCCTTGCTGGCTGGTTGCAGCCACCGTGACCACAGAGCAGCTGTGCCGTGACCCTCCCTGTGGGCACTTGCTCCTCCATACATCTCATAGACAATGGGGAAGTAGCTGTTACTGGGAAGCAGTTTTCCTTGGGGGGTTGTTTCTCTGAAGCAAGTCCCTCCTGCACATTACAGAGCTCTCTGACTTACAGGGCTCTTGCTGGCAATTTAATAGGTTGTCTCAGTTTTCTCCAAGGGTCATCTACCAGAAGATTATGCTCCATAGCAGGGACAACTGAATAGGGCGTATGTCCTACCTGGGCTGTTCTGACAGTGGAGTATTTCAGCACCGACCTGCCTTCATCAGCAGTTGCACTGGGTGTTAGAGGTCCAATTTCTCAAACCATTCAGGCATGTCTACATCCACGCTGCTCCTCAAAAAAGCTAATTCTGCTAAGCCAGCAGAGATCAAACCATGTCTCTTTTACTCAATATGCTTACAACTGGGACAGGCGCCCAAAACCAGGCATGGGACAGCCACATAAGCACACAGGAGGAAGTCACATGGAGGGTGGCATGCTGATAATAGAAAGAGGCTCAGTGTAAAACCACATGCAAGTGAAAACAGTAGGGAAGCATAAAAAATAGGGATCAAAAGACAGTATACAGGGTACTGACCACATCTGTGTTTCTGTCTTCCTTAAAAGAAGAGGGTGGCGAGGGTTTTTTCATCAGACACAGACAAAGATCCATTAAAATGGCTGAAATGTGTGTTTTCTGTTATCCAGGCTCTTCAGCTCCAGCAGCTGGTGATTGCAAGTGGGAGAGTGGCCAGTCGGGAGAGGTTACTGAGTTAAGTGCTGCTAATTCCTTGTTTATTGACTTCAGTAAATTGGGATTAGGATGGGCCAGGGGTTCCAGGTGGTGGCCTTGTGCTATTTACATGGCATGTCAGGAACGAAGCAACTCTACCATGATTTTGCCTGTTTTTTAAGAGGATGTGGTGGGGAAAGCAGACAGCTGAGGCGGAACACTGTGCTGAGGCCAGCTCAGTTAACCCAGGGTTGCATCTGGCTCCAGATGCCTGACTTCTTGTGCAGGGCTGGAGGAGTTCTTGTCCCCTGAAGCCAAAGGGCAAGTGGGATGTGGGTGGAGGGCTCCTGGGCAATCCTAGCCATGGGATCTTGCTGTGCCCCAGAGCAATCACATCGTTATGAGAGAACTTTCCTTTCTTCATCCTTCCTTGCTTCCTTCCTAGATTCCGTCTGGACATCATCTTGCCCCTCTTCCCCCTGAATAATAAACCCATTTACCTCTTTCCCTAGGATATTCTGTATTTTAATGGAATTTCAGTTGCCATTAATCACATCCAATCAATCTGTCAAAACTTCAGACGTTCAGAAACTTGACCATTGAAAAATGATTGAATTTTGGTTTTTGGAGGGGAGGGAGGAGTAGTTTTTGTTTGTTTGTTTGTTTGTTTTTGTTGTGGGTTTGGGGGGGTGTCGTTTTTTTTTTTTTTTTTTGTTTTTTTTGTTCCTCAAAACAAACAGCTGCTTCCAAACACACAAAGCATAAGACCTGAGCCAGACAGCCCCCAGCATTACCATGCAAGGTGCTACCGACTCAAGAGGTTGTCGCAGGGAAATTATCACAGAGCCATGAACAGCTGGGGGAGAGCAGCTATTGTCAGTCAGTCTCTGATTTGGTGAATCTGAAATGTGTGAGCTAAAGCAGAAAGACTCTGTTCCAGCACAGTGTCTCTCTTTTGGCCTTGCTCCTAGTCACACTCACAGCCCCTCTCTGTGCCCTGGCTCTCAGAGAGCTGTGGGGATTGAGCATTTTCTTTGCAAAAGGTTTTGGGCATTGCTGATGCCCTCAGGACACCAAGGTGTTGGCAGCCTCTAGCTGTTGCTGGCAAGTCTTCAGCTGTGTTTAAATCCAAAGGGTAACCTGCATTTCCCTAGTGAGCAAATAACTGTTGCAAATTTGCAACCATCCTTGGATACAAATGCCTCAAGTGCGAGACCCTCAAGGAGGACACAATTCTGGGGATATATGAGGGCCACTCTCAAGCAAACCTGCACCAGGTCCATGAAAGAACTGGCAGAAAGGGGCACAATAGAAGCCAAATGGTGCCCAGCAAACTGGTGCAGTGCCTATGGGAGCCAGGAAAGCTGTGTACAATCATCAGGATTTCCCTAACTTACATCCAGACTAAACCTGCACCTACTGTCTTGTCTTGGGTAACTCTGAATTTCTGGGTTCCAGAAGTTGTCTGTAAAGTTCCTGTTCTCAGGGACACTTCCCAGATTGTGCAAATGGTATCAGGTGGATAGATTCATTTCCTCCACCTCAGTACTGTGTCTGCCTGTCTCTTTCCATCCATCTGTGAGTGCTCTGTACTGCTTCTCTGCTGATTTTTCTTCTACTTATCTGCTTCATCTTATTAAAATTAATTCATAGCACTTCTTACATCCATGTTTATTAGTTCTGAAAATGGCAGGACTTCATTATTTCCCTTTAAGATGATTATCCTCCCCCCCATTGTGATAATGTTCATGCATCTTTTCCCACCCTTCTCTCAAGCATTGTCTGCAGAGATGTCTTTGTAACAAAATGTGTTTTTCCACGGAAAGCATTCCAGGGCACATGGACATTGCTCCGTACAGAGATGCGAGCTTGCCTTCCCTCCTGCAGTTCAAAGTTTGAAAGAGCAAAAGTCAGTGTTCTCTCATTGGTTGTCTGCCTTGACTGCCTGCTCTCTTGCCAATGTGGTGTCCCTCCTGACCTACTGGATTTTCCACTCAATTCTTGACAGTTTTCCAGAGGAGACAAATCTGAAAAGATGTAGTACTAGTGCTTGAAATGCAAGGAGAACTCTAGCAATGTGGCAATGCCCTGAAGGGATTAAGAAAGGAGGAACACTTTGAAGATCAAGCTGGAGGCAATTAAGAGAGTACCAGTGGAAAGCACATGAGGTTTCTGTCTGATAACACTCAGGACAAGGAAGATCCCCAAAATGCAATTACTCAAAGTTCTAGTGCACTTATAAACTGAGCGCTGCCTCTCACCTTTGAGGCATGCATATTCAGGCTCTGCCAGTCTCACCTCACTGCCTGATTTCTGCCTTTCCAACTGCACTGCCAAAGTCAGAGAACAACACACCCCCCGAGTGTTTGTCAGTGGGACAAAGCAAATCTGCTGCAATAAAGCCTGAACACAACACAACGTTTTTCCTTGACAATATCATGTTTGCCATGTACTATCTGCCGTTCTCTTTCTTTCATCTTCCCTGCCCTGGCACTCTAGAGTCTAAAAATATCACCTTCTCAGCTGCCAAATAAGTTAAATCTCTGGTGCGTGATTCTTCTGTTTCCTTTGCTCATCCCTTTTGTTTTCCTTCTGGATTATTTCTCTTGTGTTCATTCTGCATTTCTTTTATCTAAGTTCAAACATCTCGAAAATCCCCACCTAGGATATGCTTTTAGCAGATTCTTTTTTTTTTTCTTTTTTTTTTTTAACTTAAATTGCTCTTACATTGCTCTGTTCTCCTCAATGACAAAGCAGCACAGGCAGGAGCCAGCTCCAGGGCTGCCTGCCTGTGCCATGATTCAGCAGGTTGTAGAAGGAAGGAATGTTTTCTTTTTTCAGAAAGGGTGGGAGAGAAAGGGGAAGCATGCATTTGCGTATATTTGACTTCCTGGTATTTCTGTGATTTCAGCAGGAGTATTATGCTGTCCTGCAGTCACGTTGGAATTAACGACCTGTTTCAAAAGAAAGGCTTGAAAGATATTTGGTAGAAAAATGGGTTTGCCTAGATTGAGGAGGGCACTTGCTAAAATATACTGCTTTCTTACTCTTTAAAGTATTTTTCCATAATGTTTTTAGATTCTTCTTTAAGCATTTGATATTCTTGTGTTGCCTGTTGTTTGTGACTGTTTCTCTGCCTGTCTGCATCTTCTGCTCAGTCTGGGTATAGTTCAACCGAGCAGTTTAGGAGCCAGCTTGGTGTCTTTCTGGAAAAATGTGTTTGATTCCAAACTTCAGTGCAAGCAGGGATTTGCTGATTTCATTTATGCTGAGCCTTATTTCTGAATGCTGGGGCCCTGCTTGCTTTGTCCTAACACAGTGGAATTTTCTCTGTGGGGAAACTTAAACTGCTGACTCATTGCATCAACTCAAAACAGATTTATGTTTACAAAGGGAAAAAAAAAAACCCACCACCCTTTTCTTTCTTACTTTTCCCTATTAATATTGGATTTGTTATTCCTACAGAATACCTCCTATCTCCTGGAACAGGCTGCAGCCCACAGACCGCACAGGAACTCACTTTGAACAGGGTGGTTCAGATACAGCTTTCTATGGAACTGTTCTCAGCTGATGCAGCTTAGAGAAACTCAAAGGTGCTGTAACTTCCAGGGCACCAGGAGCCTCTTTTCCTCACCATGAGGCGATGTTCCCTGCCCTCCCACAAGGCTGTGCACGCGGCAGGACTGGGAGAATCCTCAAGTTTAATCTTGACCTCCTTCAGGTGGTCCCATCAAGCCTGGCATCTCCTTTGGCCTGTCTGTCTCATCGGCACAGCAGGGACACTTATTTCTGTATTCCCTGTGTTTCTTTACTGATTCGACGTACAAACATTCACCATTCACACAGTATTTCACCTCTACAAAACTACATTACTTTAATTTTCAAAACATAGCACAGGTTAAAGGTTCCGGAACTGCACAAGGCCTTCGGGCAAGTAGCTGCTGAGCAGCACTGCCATGTTCCGAACACACTGGAGTCTGTGTCACTGTTCGCTATTTTATTAAACCCTCGGCTTGTAATTGAGGAAAAAAACCAGCAGAAACACTGAATTTT
>VWZS01005152.1:637028-658423 GCA_013397075.1 Rhabdornis inornatus
GAACGGACCTGCCCGCGGCGTGAGGCGGTGGGGGAGCCGGGCCTGTCGTGGGGCGTGCGGCGGGGCGCTGCTGGGCCCTGGGGGGGTGGGCGGCCCGTGGGTGGTCCCGGCCCCATCCCGGGGGTGGGAGAAGGCGGGGATCCCCTGGAGTCAGGGCGAGAGGGATGGGCTGGCGCGGGCCTGCGGCGGCGGCTCCGAGTCCCGCCCGGCGCCCGCAGGGCTCGGAGCGGCCTGGGGGGAGCGGCGGCTCTTCTGGTAAGTTCTGGGAGCGCCGTTCTGGGCAGCGGCTGGTGCCAGGGCCGCGGGGTGAAACCGGGAGGGAGGCAAAGGTCGGACGTAGATGTGGGGAGCGCGTGGTTTAGGTTTTATCTGGCTACGTGTTCCAGTGTGGGAAATAATCTTGAATGTGCTTCCCATGAAGCCCCGCAAAGGGAGAACAGGAGGTGGGTGCGGAGAGTGGCGTGGGCCTGGTTGGGGCTGTGTGAGGGGAAGAAGCCTCTGGAAAGGGGGATCTCGGGGCGCAGAGCTGAGGCCCAATAGGTGAAGTGCAGGCGAGGAATCTGCGGCAGGAAGATAGGAAAATTTAAATGAGTTGAAACGCCTGCTTTGATTTTTGTCCCCCAAGTATTGTTTGCTTTGGGTGTCTTTAAAACAGCGTATAAATGACATTTCATTTCTGGTTGAGTATTGTATTGTGTGCTTTTCAAAGACAAACCCCCACACCTTTGAATTAAAGCATGTACAGCACACTGCTTTCTTATCTGCACTGATTCTAAAGTGTGAACTTTCACATGCAGGTTTGTGGTTCAGAACTTTCTAGGCTGCAGAAAGAGAAATGCTGCAGGTGGTTCGGTTGTGAAGGGAAAAGGACATATATTAATGGTAGTAGGAGTGGTAAAGGTCCAGACCTCTGTATGATAAATGTTAACGTAATTAGTGCTGCAGAGCTTCTGCAGATCATCGTGGAAAACTCCTTCTGGAACTTATTTAGAGTATGTTAGATGTCTGAAAACTGGTCTCTAGGCATGTAATGTATTTCTAAATGTAGTATGTTTACTTAACGTTGTCAAGTAAGCATAGTTAACACGTGAGTTTTATGGGACAGTTTTGCACGTTGTGGTTTTGGTTGCTGCTAAAGTACTGCAAAGAGATAGCAGAACTATAATAATGTATGAGCTAATGCAGATAAAGTAATGGTTAAATATAGGTTGGTATATATTTTACTCTAGGTTCATTCTGAGGTACCTGACTTCAAAGACCACTTTACTGTTATTTTGGCTGTATTTGATGGGCTTATGCAAAACACTTAATAAAATTAGGGAAAGGTCTGAGTAAAACTTTATATTTGTATTAACTTCTAGTATTTCTAAAAAAACATTATGAAGAAGATACTTGTACTTTACAGGCAGCATCACAAGCTGTGTATAATATGTAAACTGCTATTTGAGATCAACTGCCCTCCTAGGAAGGGAATCTCATGTAAAATAGTAAGAAGGTTTTCAACTTCCATCAGATTACCCTCTCATTGAGTGTGCTGTAGCGCTTCCTCCTGAGTAAATGAATAAATCCTTTACAGAGAATGCACTGAGACTTGTACTTAGCTCTGCCTTTTACTTCCTTTCTGGCCTTTGATTTTTCTGCCTCTGGTAGTAATCATGGTGGCAGCCTGTTCTTGCTGGAATCAGTTCTGTAGCAGGGCAAACTTGAATTGATTTCTAGGTATGACAGTATAAAAGATCTTGGGGTCCCTCCAGATCTGCCCCCACCTGATATAATTTTCCTAGTGGCCCATCTGTTTTATGAGGTCAAAAAGCCTCATGGTTCTGTCTTTATTCTCCAAGGACTTCCAGTTCTGCAGGAAGGATATCTGTGCTGACAAACAATATCTGCTTTTTGCTTCTGTACTGTATCTGCACTGTTGTACATTATTTTTAGAAACCGGCATATTTGAAATGCCTATTAAAAGCAAGCTTTGTTGCCTTCCCTTTTCACACTTTATCCCTTGCCTGGTTTGTGCTCTCTACAACCCAAACAGGAGGCAGCTTTTTCTGTGGGGCCCTCCAGAAGAGGTTTGGCTAATCCTTTCTAGGAGACTTCTTCCTCGTGTGAAAGTGTATCCCAGCCACCCCTTACTGAAGTAAAAAAAAAATGGGTGTAGTAGGATAAACCACCACGATGGAGAGTTCTTACCTCTCTTCTCTTGTTAGTAAGGTGGTTTTCTTTAGCCTTGTCTGCTATTCATTGGGTTATGATGTTAAAGGCAGAATCTTCACAGTGCTGGAAGTTGTTCAGCTGAAATACAGTATTTCAGGGGAAAAAGTGTTGTTTGCATTATATGAGTTGTTGTATATACATGAACATAATTTCATTATATCCCCTTTCGAGGTATACTGAGGCACTGTACTGGTTGTTTAAATTGTAGTATTTGGCCACACGGTTTCCAGTTTCACGATGGTGTCCATCCCCCAAGTCTGCCTCAACACAGGTCAGGCAGGTGCAAGTGACAGACCTGCGCTCGAAACTGTGGCATTGAGCTGGCTCTGCTGCCAACAGCTTTGTTTCCTCTCTCCTCGGCTACTTATTTTCACTGATATTGCTACAACTCTTTTTGCTTTTGCTGCTGAGTTGGCCTAGGGTATTGATTCAGGGTTAAAATAACATGGCAGAAGGACTTCGAGCCATCTTAAACCAGCGCTGGTTTATCATGAGGCTGTGTAAACAGTTACCCTGGCACCACAGAGGAGGGAGGATGTGGAAGGCAGGAGGGATTGTGAGATGTAGAAGAGATTTCCTCTGCTCTTCAGTAGTTCTGACTTTAGGAAATTAGTGTACTACCATGTAGGGTAACTGAACCTTTGCTCAAAACCCACAGAACTCTCATTTGAGAGGTAAAATGGGTATCTGTGTCTTAGCTTTTCTGTTCTTGTCTCGTTGCAGTTTTTTTTTTTTTNTAATATTGGATTTGTTATTCCTACAGAATACCTCCTATCTCCTGGAACAGGCTGCAGCCCACAGACCGCACAGGAACTCACTTTGAACAGGGTGGTTCAGATACAGCTTTCTATGGAACTGTTCTCAGCTGATGCAGCTTAGAGAAACTCAAAGGTGCTGTAACTTCCAGGGCACCAGGAGCCTCTTTTCCTCACCATGAGGCGATGTTCCCTGCCCTCCCACAAGGCTGTGCACGCGGCAGGACTGGGAGAATCCTCAAGTTTAATCTTGACCTCCTTCAGGTGGTCCCATCAAGCCTGGCATCTCCTTTGGCCTGTCTGTCTCATCGGCACAGCAGGGACACTTATTTCTGTATTCCCTGTGTTTCTTTACTGATTCGACGTACAAACATTCACCATTCACACAGTATTTCACCTCTACAAAACTACATTACTTTAATTTTCAAAACATAGCACAGGTTAAAGGTTCCGGAACTGCACAAGGCCTTCGGGCAAGTAGCTGCTGAGCAGCACTGCCATGTTCCGAACACACTGGAGTCTGTGTCACTGTTCGCTATTTTATTAAACCCTCGGCTTGTAATTGAGGAAAAAAACCAGCAGAAACACTGAATTTTCTGAAAAGGCAAGAAAATCTGAATACCTTTTCTAAGGAACGAGAAGACATAAAGATGGCTTTGCTGTTTGACACAACGGTATTTCATGAAGCAGCGGGTGAGGGACGTGAGCGGCTGAGGGGATGGGGGGGGCGCGGGGAGGGCGTGAGGTGCTGGCCCCANATCACCTTATGTTTGACTTTAAATTTTTCTTCCCTAATTCTTGGCTTGCATGAGGCATTGTCCTTATTTTCACTGGTGTGCTTCTGCTGTGAATATCACACTGAAACCCAGTGTTTGGAGCACAGGACTTTGCTAGTGGTTTTTGTTCTTCCTTTGCTTAAGTCACTCAGCTGAGACTTCACATACTGCTGGAATAGAAACCATTGATGCTCATCCAGTTAAATTACCTAGATGTAGTAACTGACTTACTTGCATAAGATCTATTTAGTCTGACTGTTAATTATTTTTTCAAAAAAGTGAGTAGTAAACCAGATAGCCAGTAGCCATTCAAATGTAGTTATATGTTCTGAAATATGCTGTATTAAGAACTGGCTTGATGAACCACTGAAATAGATTAGTAACCAAGGAGATGATTAAACTGGTTTTGCAGGCTCTGTTTGACCTGACAGGGAAGTTACTAAACAGTATGTTCTGGGAGAATGATAGCAGAGGACTTGAAGATCCTTTCTATGGGCAATTTCACTCCCTTCTAGGGGACGTCTATGTTAGGGAGAATAGTAACAACTGTCTGTTGTATGAGTGTTTCCAGTGTTGTACCAATAATTAAGAACTTTCTCCTTTATGCCCAGAGAAAGGGGAATTCTAAATAAAAAAATATTCTTTGAAGATGCATGACTTTTCAAGAAAGCTTTGAACTCCAAAGGTAGCAATTACTTAGTCCTACATGTTAGGAGTGATGCTTTTGGGGTAAGATCCTGATTCTGTTTCTGAATCCCACTCTAATTTGGTTTTGAATTTACTTTGTGAAAAGGTAAAGTCTGTAGTGCAGAGTTCCAGGAGTCTGTTTACAGTGCTCCACTATAGATCTTGTAAATACTGGGGTGAAATGTTTCAGCCTTTTGACAATCAGCTGAACAGTGCTTAAATGTCAGCTCTAAAGTTTTCTGGGGTAGAAGCTGGCCATGGGTGTGTGCAGAGAGAGAACAAGTAATGTGTAGCACTGACAGTCTAGAACTTTGGGATTGCAGTGGTTTTCCCTTCAATCTGAGTAGTGTGCCAATGTCTGTAAGTGACTGAAGACCTTATTAAAAAAAAAAGTACATGGAGTTATCTCTGACTTGAAACGTTGTTATGGTGAAAGTGATGGTTGCACTGAAGTAGAATGGAGACATCAGAAGCTCTCACCTATTATGAAAGGGTTCCATTGTTAATGGCTTTCAGCAATTGCATGATCAGAAATACACCAACCTTCAGAAATACTGCACAGTTTAACCTGAAGAAGGGAGAGTAAAAAATGGTGCAGGCAGAGTAAAAAATGGCTAAGGATGGTAATTGCTTGGAAATTGGACACTTCTTTGAGGGAGAAGTCTGATTATAATAGAGTAGGTGAGAGTGTCTGAAGGTTAGACTACGTTTGAGGTGACTGATTGAATGCCTGTAGTTGCCAGCAACTTAAAGTTCCACTGAAAAACTGATTTATGCCCATTTTGTATAAAACCTGAGTTGCATCTCTCTCCCCCTCCCCTCCTCTTCTATTTAGGAATAACCTAATTTACTAGGGCATAATTGTGTTTATGTTGTGTCCCTAAGGATTGTGTTTAGTGAATTTGAAATTTTTTCCTGTAGCAGTACATCCATTATGGATAGAAGTAGCTTTTTAAATATCAAAAATGTGTGCTTCACTTAAATTGCTCTTCTGAGAACATAGTGCCTTTTTTCTATAATTTAGTCAGCTTTTTATATTGATTCAGGTTAAACAGGATAAGGAGTTTGGCATGATAACTGGCAGTTGCAGAAGAAGCTACCAGCCTGTACTCAAGGCTCATATATGAATGGTAGCTTATGTTGAATTTGGGACTGATTTAATATGTAGGAAGTGTCCTAAGCAGCTTTCTGCAGGGATATAAACTTGTGACAGCTGCTTACCAATCACTGTAAAGAGGTAAGGACATGAAACTGGATTAGCTTCTCTTCAGGCATTTTAGCTTTCTTTTTTTGGGGGTGAATCTTCCTTGGGAACTGGACCACGAAATACTCCTCTCTTGAAATGAGGTTCAGCAAGGCATCAAATTCAGACAGAGCATTAAATAAGTGTAGCAGGGTAGATACCTGTGGCTGTACAGGAGCAGCAGCATTCTGCTCCTGCTGTGTGGCCCCTGGCAGAATTGTCTAGTTTCACTAAGATGCTTTGACAGAAGAGTTTCTGAGGCCACGTGACTTTGCCGCTTGGGTGTGAGCATTTACCAAAGTCCATTTGCTGCTGACAAATATTTTCAAGGAGTTGTAGTTGGGGTGGGACTGTGAAGTAGGTAATTATTACATGTTAAGTCAGTACTAGGAGGAAAGTTGTGGGGAATGATTTAATTCTTTCACCAAAACTTTCGTGCGGGTTGGCTACTGATGAGATTACTTAAAGGATTACTTGCATGCTAAACCATTAATACCCTTTGCACAAGGTTGGGAGGAGGGGTGCAGAAACTCCTTCCTTTTAGCAAAGGAGAGAATTGGCTCATTTTTAAGATTAACTTTGTTATATCACTTTCCAAATCATGACATGCTCATTCTATCTGCAGTATAATTTGAAAGCAGTTATAAAACTGTATTATCTTCCTGAATTTAGCTCTATTTTAAAAATATTTAGTGAGGCCCTACTGGTAAGGTAAGACAAAATGAAACCCTTTCCGTGGAAAGGTGTTTTTGTGCCACCTCATCCATGGTTGCTTTAGTCACACAGGACACATCCAGAGCTCCAAAGATCATTTTTTCAGATGGAGTTTCAGTCTCTTGTTTCTGTAGTGCTTTTATGCTGGTGGGTATGAGTTTATTCAAAGAACATGTTATCTGTGCAAGAAGAATTTGCAGCTCCAAGGGTACTGATGTCTGCTTGACTGTTTTAAGTCCTTGATTTTGTATTGTGGCGCTCACACTAATATTAAGAGCTATGAGCTGTTTTGAGGTCTGAAACTGTTTTCAGTTTTGGCTGTACACTGTGCATTAAGCAAACAAGCTTTGCTCATATATAACAGCCCTTGAAAGATTTTGTCAGCTATTCCTTCTGGAATGATTGTCCTTTTGGCTCGGAGGTGTTTGGGTGCAGTTGCCTGAACTGAGTGGCTTACGTCGGTGCACATGCATTTGGACCATAATCCTCAAGGCCATCACTATTGTTGGAAAACTGGCTGCAATTGCATGTTGCTGTAGTGACAAACTGGCCATGGCCTCAGCTTTAGTCTTTGAAATACAATTTTGTTGTAGTTATAAAATCCTCTCTGTCATTAGAAGTAAGTTAAAAAATAATCTAAGAATGGTAGATCTTGTTATGAGCATAGTTTTGGAATATTAGATAGTGCTGATAAGCCTTTGAGAATGTAAACTCTTTTAGTTGCCTAAACATGCTTTGGAAAGTTGAAAGTTTGTTTCCTAGCATGATCTTAAGCCCCTACAGGCACTGTTAACTCTGCTTGAGTTATGTTTGTAAGTCTGCAGGGCTACAGTGTGAAGTAGAAGTGTAAGAGAAGGAGGGAGGGAATGTTTGGTTTTATACTTGTTTTCAAAAAAAATTTAGTCTCAGTTATACCTCTGGTTTTGGGAGGAAAATTTGGAGTGGGATTCAAAGGAGAAAAGATGAGCAAGATGCAGGTTGTTGTTGTGAGGGTTTTGGGCAGATAAAACTGAGCACCATTCTGGGAGTGTTGCTTTCTATATCAACCTAAAGATGCAGTGATCTTGTTTTTCTAGGAGGAAAATCAAATTGAAACCTTACAAGATATTTTAAGCTATGGCTTGCCAACGTCTTTTGTGTTTTAGGTCTGACCATGTGCTGAGCACCTTATGAATTAGTTTAAGTCTGATATTTTAATTCTGTAAGGCTTCAGTTAACAGCTACTCTTTCTTTGGTCATCTTGTTAAATTAGAGATTGAAAGAAGGGAATTGAATCAAGTAGCAGTTTCCAGGAACTTCAACTGCTTATAGGCATCTGCCAGTAGTAGCACTGACTAGCTGGCAGTAATTCTACAGTAAAACCTGAGGAAGGGTTTTGATGACTGAAAACACCAGAGCTCTGCATTTGAACGAACAAAAAACATATTGAACAGGAGATGAGGATTGATTACTCTGCAAAAATTAGTTTTTGAATAAAATAGAAAATGTTATTTCCATTTCTGGACTGAATGGAAGCTTGAGTTCCTGCATGGTGTATTTAAAGTCCTTCATAAGCACAAAACAGATTTTATTTTTAGGCTTTTACAGCCATATATGCTGTGGTGTCATGTATGTGTCAGCTGTCCTGCTTGTGGGCTGTGGTAGTGTAAGAGCAAAATTATTATACTTCTGCAGCATGATCTGCAGAACGTGCGCATGTGGTTCTCCACTCAGTTAATGTCTGTTTGGTATTAAATACTTAGCTTTATGTTGTGTTCCTCCCCAGCTTTTAGAGCTGTCTCAGGCAGATGCAGTAAATAGAGCTGGAGAGATAAGTTTGCACTTCACCTGTTGCCTTGGATGCTTGGGTTTGTACCAAGCAGCAGTGTGTTATTCTGTGTGCAGTGCTGGCTTGACCACTTTGCCTTGTCTTATTTATTCAGAACATGGAGCTGAAATGGCTACTGTGTGTGACCCTGCTAGCCCTTGGGATCCTTGCTGTCCAGGCACATGATATGGATGAAGACAATGATGCTGATGATGTAGTTGATATTGAGGATGACTTGGATGATGGTATTGAGGAGGTAGAAGAGTCAAAGTCTGAAACAAGCAGTCCTCCTCCAGCTCCAAAGGTTTGGCATAGAACTTCTTTTATCAATTGAATTACTGCTTGTGTTTTGGTTAATATGAGTCTGATCAGAGTTGTCTTTACCTTCTTAACTTTCAGTATGTTGTAACGTTATTAAAGATGTTATCTGGGAGTAGGGCTTGAAATTAAGGTTGGCTGCTTTGTTTCTGTTCTCATGTCCCCCATGTTCTTCCAGAAGACTTAAATCTAATCTTGGAGTCTGTGATGTGAGTATCAGGAGTTAATGCTAAAATTTCCAGCTAGGAATATACTTGAGTTTTAGTTGCAGACAAGAGCACAACAACTTGGCACAAGCAGCAGTATTTATGTACTTTCTGTGTTTGTGCTTCAAGAATGTCCAGGTGAGCTGTACTTCAGTGTAAGAGGGAGTGTGAGCTTTACATGCCTGTATTTCTGTAGAATAAAGAATGTGTCTTGAAAGCTTCATAAATGCCCACTTTCCCCATAGGTTACTTACAGGCCCCCTGTCCCAACTGGTGAAGTGTATTTTGCGGAATCTTTTGATAAAGGAACTCTGGATGGGTGAGTATAATCCGAAGGATGATTCAGTACAGCAAATAATATAAAATCTTTGTGAAAGGCAGTGAAACCCTCTCTGCAGAACTTGAGTTATTCAAAACTGAATCAAAGGGCCCCTGTTCAGTTGGGAATACAGTAACAACTTCTTAAGGCTAGCTGTTCAAATGCTGAGTTAAACCAGTATTTCCTTAAGTTCTAGTAATAAAGGGGATGTGAGGCCATTACATGTGGCTTTTTTACTTTGCTCAGGTGATGTGAGGATGGTAAGGTGCTGCTTCTGTTTGTTTGTTTGTTTTTTTACAGGAGCAAGGTACTTGCTCATGAGACCATGGTCCTGCCTTGGGGTGGGAAGTGGCAAACAAGAAACGTTTGCGGGCTTGGGAACAGAACTCTTCAGGGGATAGAGATACTGGGATGTAGACATGAGACAGCAAGGGCTGCCTTTTCTTAAGGGCAGGATTTTTAGTGTGTGTCTGGTGGGGGGGAATATGGCTTTCCAACCATTCCACTGTCTTCTAGATGGATCCTTTCCAGAGCCAAGAAAGATGATACAGATGATGAGATTGCCAAATATGATGGTGAGTTCGACCCAGGTTTTGGGTGCTAAATGTTTCTGATGTTGTTTGTCATTTACGAAAAAGAGGTCTTTCTTTTCTGTTTCTCAGCTAAAATTATATACACTGAAGAAAATGGAAGGGATGTTTATATACCTGGCTAACAATATAAAATATAGTTCTGGTTTAAATAAAATATGCACTCAGATTTAAAAATTTTCTTTGGTCAATTTCTTCCCCAGGTAAATGGGAAGTCCAAGACATGAAGGAAACTAAGCTTCCCGGAGACAAAGGACTTGTAATGGTAACCCGAGCCAAGCATCATGCAATTTCATCTAAACTTTCCAAGCCATTTGTGTTTGATACCAAACCCCTTATTATACAGTAAGTAAAGAATAATTTGGTGTTCTGTTGATTCCAGGGTGATACGATAGCAAGCTGAGCTTGCCAGCTTCCATAACTGAGCTTTGGTTGACTTGGCGTCTAGATGGCACAAGATGCTATAACATATTATTAACCTGTTTTGAGTAAGAGTAAAATAGTAACTCAGATTCCCAAAGTGGAGAGTTAGTAACAGCAAGTTAGGTCCTTCTGAAGCCTGGAAGAGGAAGAAGTCACTGCGAACTAGATTTAGTAACCTGTCTTGTGGCTTCAGTTCATTTGATATAATTGTAGTAACAAGGTCAGGCAACTGACTTTTGTACTGCTAATTGTGGAAGTCCTTGTCCTTTTGAACACTGGCCTGTAAGTAGGTTAGTGCACTTTCTTATACAGTAAACTGCCCCCTGTTTCTGAGGGGAAGTGGATGGGGGGGGGTGAAGATGCATTTGTTTCCTCCTTCTTGTGTCTTAGTTCATTTGCCATGGAAGATGAATACTTTACATAGCTCTGGTCATGACTGTTGTGGATGAATCTACTTGAATGTGTTAGACAAGCAAGTCGGGGAAAAACATAATTCAGTGAGAACAGTTGAATTGTGCATTATTAGTAACACTATCAATTTTAAACAAAGGGTAAATTGATTTGTATTTGCACAAGATAGTGAATTGATCACTTTGCTTTGCACTGTTTAGTTTTGGCTCAAAATGCCAGGCTAAAAATAAAGCCCAGTGGTCATCCACTTCAGCTGCTGGCATTGTGAGAGGCTCAAGCATGCTTAGCTTATTCCTGACGGATTTGTTTTGCCTTTTTCAGCTCCTTGGCATCCCTAAATATACTGTTGTATGCTTATAACCCTAAAGGGGCTAAAATCCAGTTGTTGTTTTTTGCTTTGTAGTCTTGCAAATTGAGTTGTCTGTCTGCTGTAGTAATTGTGGGGAAAATAATTGGTTTGCCTCAATTCCTGTTGAAGTATCATATATTGGAAAGCTTTTTCTTCCTCCTCTCTACTTCTAGGTCATTATCTTCTAGGCAAGCACTCAGTTTCTACAATCTTTTCTGTCAGGTTAATTTTTCTAAATTTTCAATTTTTTAGCTGTTTCTCAGGCTGTTGTGAATATTTTCTTAGTCCTTATATCTTTATTAATCTACGTGACTGTATCTTTAATACTCACTGTGTAAGTGATCTAAAGCAAACAACAACAAAACAGTGTTACTGTTAATTTATACTGAAAAAATTGTAATTGTGTATTACAAAATATTTTTTCTTCACGTATAATGTGCTCTCCCCTCTTCTATCCAAAACTAAAATCAGGTATGAAGTAAACTTCCAAAATGGAATTGAGTGTGGTGGGGCTTATGTGAAATTGCTTTCAAAAACCCCTGAGTTGAACCTGGTGAGTAATGCTACTACTTTTGGGTATTAGCTGTGAAAGAACTTGAAGTTTTTTTCTTTGTTTCTTTCTGAAGAAACCCTTTTAGTAAAGGCAGTGGGGCCTGATTGCCCAAGTACTTTGCGCTCAGCATTTTCCCACTGCTTTCAGTTGGAGAGGATAAGTGCTGAAACGTGATGGCCCCTTGAGTGGAAACTGAAGTTCCCTAATAGCTGAGCAGTTGTAGACCTTTGCCAAATTCGCAGTACTTCAGATTTTCCTGGGTTCCAGAATGAAACAGGAGGTGCTTAGGAGAGTAGCCAGCTCCGAAGGCCTGAGAACTGCATTTTGTCCTCTGATTGAAGTGGTTTAGCCTGTTCAGACAAAGCTGAACTGCTGGGTAACCTTGTGTAAGCTGTTGTAGCCTATGGGCTTTCTTTAGCCATTTTTCTAGACTTTATAGGACGTATCTTTTATGACTTGTTATCCATCCTTCTCTTTTTACTTCTGCAGTCTCATTGGGGTTGTGCTAAAAAAGCTAAAACCCAAGGCATCAGCATAATTAATACAATTTCTGAACTATTAAAAAACTCTGAAACAACCACAAACACCAACTTGGCTGCCTAATCAGTTTTATATATGTGCTGGATTTTCAGATAACATTAGGAAGAACAAATAGACTTGCAGAGTTCAATTGTGATTATATCCAGTTAGAACTTAGATTAAGGCAGTAGTCCAGTTCATAAGTGTAGACTAAATGAAGCTTGGCTTCACTTTTAGTGCTGCTTATCACTTTGTGTGGAAGAAACTCGGTGGCCTTGCTAGCCTTTCATTATTGCCAGTAGCTGATACTTCTAATTGATAGCTTTTAAAATACTTTGTTGCAGAGATATACTTAAACATTGTGGGTGTCACGCTATGGATAACACTTGAATAGCTGGTGTTTTCCATGTGGAAAGTAGAGCCCAAAGGTGCAAAATGAAATAGCTGGATAGTTCTTTGCACATGATTTTTTCTGGAGACTTATGTGAGGGACATAAGCTTTAGTGTGGGGACTTCATGGACTTGGTATCCAAGTTGCAGAATAATTTTTAGTGAATTGGGAAGTCTTACGTCAGACAATGAATTAAGTTGTATTTCAAAATAATGAAGTATTGCGTTGTTTTTAAAGGATCAGTTCCATGACAAAACTCCATATACGATAATGTTTGGCCCTGACAAATGTGGAGAGGACTATAAATTGCACTTCATCTTCCGGCACAAAAACCCAAAGACTGGCAAATACGAGGAGAAGCACGCAAAGCGTCCAGATGCAGATCTGAAGACTTACTTTACTGATAAGAAGACTCATCTTTATACTCTAGGTATGGTGACTGCTAACTATGCATATTAATAATTTCTGTGTTTTCTGCACCAAAAGCTCGTAAAGTGAGCCAGATGAACAGGTGACTATTTGTGCCAATGCACCATACAACTAAAAACCATTTGAAAGCTTCAAATGCAAAAACTGATTATCTATGCAAAGGCTTATTTCATCTTTCTAGGAAGCTTTGATTCGTGTAAGAAAAGTCATGTAACTTGAACTTGATACTTTGAATTTCAGGGTAGTTGTAAGTAACTTGACCTAAGTATATTTGAAATAATTATCAGCATATATAAACTGCCTGAATGCTGCCTCTGGGTAATGTGGGGTACACGAAGCATTAGATGTAGAGACATCGTGGTTTGTTTTACTTTTGTGTTTTTTCTGCCTTCATGTACTAGACAACTCAGGAGTTCTTGAAATAGTATCTGGTATATTAGCTATGATCAGAATCTTTTGGGAAGTACTTAGGGGCGTCTCTACCTTTTCCTACTACAGAGACAGCAGTAGATAAAAAAGTGAGATTAAAATCCTGTTAGTCAGTAGTAGGAAGTCTTAGTCTGGAGTAGAATATGCGTATATACATTCTTACTACTAAAGCAATACTTACTGTGCCAAAGTCATCTTGTTGTGGTTACTGCTAAATCATTCTACAAACCTCTGTGCTTCTAACACATGTTCTGCCGGGAGTCTGCCTTCTCACAGGGTGAGATGTGGTGCTTCATCGCTAGTTGCACTTTGGTGTAAGGAGAAAGGTTCTTAGCAGTTCTTTAAAGCAGTTGATAGGTAGGTGGTAGCTTGGGTTGTATGGTGGGGATGAGTGATGCTTTATGACTCATGCTTTGTATCATACATGCGATGATTACATCAACTTTTTTTCCTTACAGTCTTGAATCCTGACAATAGTTTTGAGATACTGGTTGATCAAACAGTTGTCAACAGTGGGAATTTGCTAAATGATATGTCTCCTCCTGTAAATCCACCCCGAGAGATTGAGGACCCAAATGACCAGAAACCTGAGGACTGGGATGAGAGACCAAAAATCCCAGACCCAGATGCTGTTAAACCAGATGACTGGTAAGGTGTTGGAAGGGTGTGGAATTGAGGGAGTCCTTAGCCTGATAATTTGGTCGTGGTCAAAATGTCTTTATCACATGACTTATGGAAGGTTTTGAGTCTCACCCTTGTAATCAAAACACTGTAGATTTAGGCATCTTAACAGCACTTCAGTAGGCAAAGGCAGAGAGAGATGTTCCACATCCTCTGGGAATTTGTTTAGTGCTCCTGTTCCTGCATTGGCCACAGATAAAGACTTTACGGAAATACCTATGCTACCTGTTGGTTTCATCCCTGATGAGATCAAAAGATGAGCTGCAGAAGGTATAACTGAAGGATCTTTGTAGTTGTTTGTGTAGTGTGTAGATAAGGTAATTGAAAAACCTGACTCCCTGAATCAGAAACTGATCTCACCTTTCTGGCTTTGTCCCTGTGCTTTGTAAATCGTAGACTCAATTTCAAGCACAAGTGTGTTTTTGCAGCTGCTGCTAAGAAGTGGCATTTGCTGTAATATGCCCCTTCTAGATTGGTTTAAAAAAAAATTAGTAGCAGTACTTTGCAGTTGGCACCTTGATATGCCATGAGGCATGTGTGTTAGGATTGCAAGGCAATTCCTTTCTGAAATCATGGGGTGACCCTGATAGAAGGGAAGGTGGCTGGCTGTCTAGAGCAGTGGGCTTGTTCAGAGTCTGTGGAATCGTGCCATGGGCTTAAGAACTCTTATGTGTTGTGTATGTTAACACATAATGCTCTGCCGTCAAGGGATGAGGATGCTCCTGCAAAGATTGCGGATGAAAATGCTGTGAAACCAGAGGGCTGGCTGGATGATGAGCCAGAATATGTAGCAGACCCTGATGCTGAAAAACCTGAAGATTGGTAAGTTTGCTGTCTGTTGCAAAAGGCAGCAAATATTTCCTGCTTTTGGTACTGATGCTTGCAGTTCATTGTTGCTTGCTGACAAAGTTGCTGTTCAGGCTGTTTTTCTAAGGCAGTGGTCTGCGGGCTCATGTCCTTGTGAAGGCATTCACCTCTGCATTTTTCACCTCTTCTGGGACTGTGAGCAGAACAGGGCAGGGATGTTCACCATGAATTAGAACCTGCTTGGAAGGGACAGTGAGGGAGACTGTGCTCAAGGACTGACTTTTGTTGAACTTCTATGTTTCACAGTTAGTCTTTGAAATCCTTGTTCCTTCTGCAGTATATTTATCTACAGACCTATACTATACAAAGTTTAAGTGTCTTCATTTAGTGGTAGGAGTTTTGATTTTTCCCAGAAATCAGACATAGTCTGAGCCTTATTCTATACGAAGGCAAGGGGTGGACTTCAAAACTGGATTTGCCTTTTCAGGGATGAAGATATGGATGGTGAATGGGAGGCACCTCAGATTGCAAATCCTAAATGTGAGACAGCTCCTGGCTGTGGTACCTGGCAGCGCCCAATGATTGACAATCCAAACTACAAAGGCAAATGGAAACCTCCTATGATTGATAATGTCAACTATCAGGTTGGTGTTTTCATTGCTTAAACTGGTGGCCAATGCAACTTTTACAAAAAGCAGAATGATTTCGATTTGGCAGATGAAATTAAAAATTCAAGTGCTGTTATGACTGTACTGTGTTTCAAGTGGACAGATTAAAAGTGCTTTCTTACTAGGCATCACTTAATTGTATTGATTCCCAAAGACTGATGAGTTGCACCTGTAGATGTTGTAATTAAGTGCAATGGAGTGTTCTCTCTCTCCATTCATAATGGGCTGAAAACTAAAATTTGTCTTCTAGTAGATGAAGCTGAATGTCTTTTGTCTTTTCTAGGGCATATGGAAACCTAGAAAGATCCCAAACCCAGATTTTTTTGAAGACTTGGAACCTTTCAAGATGACTCCCTTCAGTGCTGTGGGACTTGAGTTATGGTCCATGACATCTGACATCTTTTTTGACAACTTTATCATCTGTACTGAAAGAGCTGTGGCTGATGATTGGGCCAGTGATGGATGGGGACTGAAAAAGGCAGCTGATGGTGCTGCAGAGGTGAGACAGGAAGGTTTAATTGTGTGCTGCTGCGTGGAACAGTAGAAGCACCTCTGCTGTCCTCTCTCATGGCGTTTGTCAATATATACCTGTATGTGCTAAGGCTGAGGGTTTTGCTAAACCAGGTTGGAGCCTTAATTCATAATTACAGTATGTTAATGGTTGCTATAAGTAACTAAGAGTACTCACTGTTCACTTCTGAGTTTTTGCTCTGATATTCGGACTGTTTAGCCGAATTCTTGATTTGTAAGCTATGGAAAAAGTACTTGTGCAGGTTAGCTTGAATTTTTTAGAGGTCTGAAATACAATGTTTAAAGTTGCAAAAAGCCTATTTGGAAATTCTGTAGCTTAAACTTAGCTGCTACAACTTGCTGTATGGGGTGGAATTTGACAGTTTTTTTGGTCTTACAGCCTGGTGTTGTGGGCCAGATGATGGCAGCTGCTGAAGAGCGTCCCTGGCTTTGGGTAGTCTACATCCTCACTGTGGCTTTGCCAGTGTTCCTTGTTGTCCTTTTCTGCTGCTCCGGGAAGGTAGTGCATTTCCTCTGATAATTAGTCTCATGTTTAAAAGGAGGTTCAGTAAAATATGCCTGAATGTCACAAATAATTGCCTGGGTTTGTCATTGCCTTTCAGAAACAGCCGAGTGCTGCAGAATACAAGAAGACTGATGCTCCTCAGCCTGATGTGGTGGCTGATGAGAAAGAAGAAGAAAAAGATAAAGGGGAAAAAGAAGAGGAGGAGGAAGAGGACGACGCAAATGAGGAAAAGCTTGGTAGGTAAACTAGATAATCTTGAACAATGTTCTCCCTGATAGAATAAACTAGCAGATTGGCTGATATGGAATAAAGCCAATGATGAAATGAAGATAAGTCAGGAGGGAGACTGATTTAAATTTTTTTTTTCCCCTTGAAGAGAAGCAGAAAAGTGATGCTGACCTAGGAAGTGCTAGTCAAGAGGAAGAAGAAGAGGAGGAGGAAGAAGACAGGAAACATGCATCAGAGGTAAGAGTGCTTAATCTTTGAAGGAAACTTGTGCATTTTCTTTCATAGGTTATGTAGGACAGGCCTTTCTACAGTGTTGAAAGTTAACCTGGTTCATGTGACTCTCCCTCCCAGTTCAGAACTTTGGAAAACTTAATCACCCTGAAGAATAGGAATTGCTGTGGCTGACTTCAGAAGACTTGGGTGCCCTGCTAAAGGCACTGCTGTAGAGCCAGGCTTGAGAGGGGAGTGGGACTGTTGGCAGGCATCTTCTTGAGGCAAAAGGCTTATTCAGCTTTGAGTGCAGTCAGGATGTGACCTTAGGTGCTCCACACTGACACAATGGCTGACTCAAGAATGGGTGGAGTGTTGCTTGAAGTTAAAGGATTCTCCCATCAGCAGAAGCTTTTAAGCACTCCCAACAAATAATGTACATCCACTGTGAAAACAAAGAATTTGCTTGTTTGCCACGAAGTACCTTCAGCAGTAGGTCTTTTCAAAAACGAAATTCTAATGTAGAAGTGAAAGTGGATTATTCTTCACAGATTTTCTCAAAAATGGTTATTAAGGGTATATTTAGGTTTTATTTTATTGATGTTTACACAAATTACTTTCTTTCAGGAGGAGGAAACTGTGAATAGATCACCCAGAAACAGAAAGCCAAGGAAAGATTGAAAAAAGTCATAAGAACTTGATCTGTGATTTCTTTTTTTGTTGTTGTTTCCAAACATGGTTCTGGGAGAGGACCTTGGACACCTTACATTGAAACTTGGACAAACCTCAAGATTTCACCATCCACAGGTTCCAGTCACACTATCCAATGTAATGGAGTGTCTAGCAGTAAAATATTTGCAATCATCTTTAAAGAGCATCATTCCTGTAGAAAGAAAGCATTTAATATAATGGGGCTGTGGATTTTGGAATGTAACATAACTAACCTTTTCATTTTTGGTTTAAATATTCTTTTCTGTTCATAAGTAGATTGGTAGAATTTTTCCAGTCTCAAACCTTGGCTTAATTTAATATATTAATTAGTGAAATATAACAATGGATCCTGAAAGTGGTAGGTGATAAAAATGCAGTTTTATAACTAGTTTTTTTTTTACAAATACGTAAATTCCTAAATGCACCATGTCTTTATACCCCTTAAAGTTTGGTAATTGTTTGAAGAAAAGTTGTCAATGCATTTGGCAACACCCCTGCCCTCAAAACAAAAGACAGCTGGAGGGGGATGTGTGGGGAAAACAGTAGTGAAACTCTCTAATCAATCAACTTCATTTTTTTGGGGGGGAGGGGAAAGAGGAAGAAGGGGTGGAAGGAAGGGTTAGGCAGTCTATAGAATATATGCATACTGTGCATGGCTAAAGCCCTGTTAAATGTTGACAAATGATCTAGGATTTGGAGTGGGTCATTTTAATGTGGCATTTAATCCTGCGGAGCTTGCAGACAACCAAGTTTATTTGTTCTTGAACTCTTTTTCTAAAGCTGAGGGTTGCTGGGGAGGTGTGGTTTAAGCTACTTCCCCCTTTGCCCTCTGTTCAGCCACCGGTGTTTTCCTCTCTGTGACGATACAGCTCTTCCTGAGAGCAGCTTTGCCTCAGTTGCTGAAGCACTTCATGTTCAGCTCATTGTCAAACTCGATTTCATAGCTAGGCCTACTCCTTTCCAGGGTCCAAACACTGAATAAGACAGTGTCCCATATCTTCTCACTGTTGTCACTGTATGTCTGCTGTAGAAATGGGGGAGTTAGGCAGGTAGACAAGTTGAACTGAGTATTTGTTAAGGAAAAAAAACCACAACCAAGATGTCAGTATTGTAGGTGGGGAAGGAGCATGTGGAATATCTTAACTGGTATGTGAAACTGTTTTAAGTCTTTTTATCTGTTCTTCATGTAACAAGTGCATTCTAAATTATATTGTGAATGTTAGGAAATTCCAATTCCAGCTGAATAAACTTTTTTAAAGTGTCGAGTCCACCATACTACACTGTTTCAAACACTTCTTTTCTTTTTTTGTGGAATGTAGGTAAGCACTAAAAGAGCGTTACCTCTGAGGGTGAGATGGATGTAATTCATTACACTGTACCAAATATGTTGGCGTTTGGATGTCTATATAGATAAACTTTTGCCTTTGTTTAGAATGAAATTAAATGTCCTGAAATTATTCTTCTTGCACTGAACTTAAACACTCCAGTGTTGTTTGGTCATATGATAGGTATAATGTGTGGAGTAATTCCAGGGGTTGCAGGGTGGGGAAAGAGTGTTCCAATTACCTTGCAAACAATCTAACCAATTACTAAAAGACTCTTGGTTTGGGTTTGTTTTTGTTGTTTTGTTTTTTTGGGTTTTTTTTGGAAAACACCTTTTGCTGCCTGTCCTTACGTTGTATCCCTTGGTTGTTGTGTTTGAAATATTAGTGATCACAAATGCATAGCAGGATTTCTTGATCTCTCTGCAGTGTACAAATAAACTATTGTAAGCAAGATACTGGAAGTAATTTCAGACTTCTGTTGGGAGCTATTGCATGTTTAGAATGCCTTTGCCTGTTGAACACCTGGTCAATACTGCTCCTTATTGCAAAAATAGCTTATACTCTGACATGGAAGATGTCATAGCTTAAGCCTTGCTACTAGCTTGTTCTCAGGACTGTATTTTTATCAAGGAGCAGCTGCTATTTATGACTCTCAGTCCTTTGAGATGAAGTATGTGTAAATGGTTTCAATTCAGCTAACATTTTGAGCACAACATAAAAATCTAATTAATCAAATTTTTTTCATCTTAATATGCAAACTGCCTTAAACTCCCAAACAATCCATGTGCATACATGTTCTTTCACAGCATCAAAAGTGAACTTGAGATCTGCTATCAGCTTTTAAATAGCATTATATTAAAGCTAATTGTAAATCTACATTTGCTTCTGCTAAATCTCCTGAAAATGTCTCCTGTCTGCATGTTACGGCTTTTTTTGATACCATAGTGTATGCTTTAAATAATCACTACAATAAATGAAGACTTTTCAAAATGGATAGACAGCTCAAGTTACTGCTTTCTGGCTTGGGTGCCTCAGTTTAACCTTAGAATTGTTCTTATTTTTAAAGTCTTGGAGGAAAAAAATATAGCTACCCACTTATCCTGAGTGCATGAAGCATAGCTATGTTTTTTAGAGTAGTGAAGCTCCACCTGGCTGTGACCTGGGACCTGTGTTTGAAACTGTTACAGATCCTTGAAGGTTTATTTGGGCCTTTTGTCTGTGCAGCCAAGGGTGGCAGCTCTTGGAAAGGATGCTGAGCTTGATGTGCTGTGTCTGACAGTGGTGGTGGGGGTGGTGTTAGGCTGACATTGTGAATCAAAACAAAACCCGTGGGCTCTGATACCAAGGCATAAGTGCTGAGAGCAGCTTTTCTCCTGGAGCCAGTGGGTGGTAGGGGCAGTTGATAGGTCAGGGTACATCTAACCCACTAACCCCTTCCAGCAGTGGCCCCTGGATGTGATCTACCCTCGCTGGCTCTGCCAATACTGAATTGTCACAGCTTGAGGCTTTCACCTCTCCAATGCATTACCTGTGTCTGTTTTTGAGGTTGACTCCTGGGTCTGGGGAGGGTTTCTTGCAAGTACTGACTACTTGTACGTGTCCATTCTCTTGCTCTTTCCTTTCTCCTCCCTTACAAACTCAGCTCCTCACTGAGGCTGTGGGTACAGATGAGCTTGTGCCTGTTCTGCTCATCCCAAACTGATGGTTAATGCCCCTCTTGCCTCATGGTTTGTAAAAGGGGTTTTTGCTTGATTGGGTTTTTGTTTTGGGGTTTTTTTAGTGTTGCTGGACACAACTACTGTGATTTCATGTCCCTTTCAAACTGGTACTTGTAGAAGCAACTTGAAAAAAATGTAAAAACTAATAAAGAAACTTAAATCTGTTTGGCTTTCTTTGTCTAATTAGTAAAGCTGTATCAGTCTTCATCAGGGTGAGGTGAGCCGTGCCTCTCTTGCAGTTTTTTGCCACTCCAGAGTCCGGTAAGTTCGCGGTTGTGCAGGGAAAAGCGGTGTCTGCGGCGGTGTCCGGGACATGGGGCCGGGCCGGGGCGGGATCCACGCGAACGCCCGAGGCGCCCCTGCTGCCCACCCCTCCCTGTCAGTCACCCGCGGCTCCACCTCCCGACTCTCCTGATTGGCTGGGTCGCTGTCGCCCCGCCCCTCCCTACCTGTTCCTTTAAACTGCGCCGAGCACCTCCCCCAGCTCGCCTCCGCTGCTTAACTCTCGCCTCCCCGCCCTGCTATTGGCTGGGAGGGGCGTCGGTCACAGCTCGTGACGCGCCGCGCGCCGTGACGTACCCCCACCCAGGAAGCTCCGCCCATTTATTCTCAACTCAGCTCTGGAGGGGAAAAACAATTTCAAGATGGCGGCGGTGCGGACAACAATGGGGGGCCGGGGGTCCGGGCCGGCCCGCGCCTGAAGGCGGCGGCGAGGGGAGCGCGGCGGGCTCCGTCGGGCCCCGCGGGGCGGGCAGGGCTGAGGGAGAGCAGGGCAGCGGAGCGGCGCCGGGTTCGGGGCAGAAGGAGGAAGTGGGGCGGAGGGGAGAGGAGCGGGCGCCGGGCCGGGCGGGGGAAAGACCCGGGGCGATCCCGACGGG
>VWZS01005152.1:658436-706524 GCA_013397075.1 Rhabdornis inornatus
TAGCCGGTGAGCGGCGGCGGCCGCCCCTTCGCCGCCCGGCCCATGGTGCTGCCCCCCTGCCCCATGGCGGAGTTCGTGGTTCCGCGGCACAGCGCGGTGATGGAGCGGCTCCGCCGGCGCATCGAGCTCTGCCGGCGGCACCACAGCGCCTGCGAGTCCCGCTACCAGGCCGTGTCCCCGGAGCGCCTGGAGCTGGAGCGCCAGCAAACCTTCGCCCTGCACCAGCGCTGCCTGCAGGCCAAGGCCAAGCGGGCCGGCAAACACCGGCAGCCGCCCCCGGCGCCGCCGCCGCCCGCGCCCCCTCCGCCCGCCGCCGCCGCGGGGAGCGCCGAGAGGAGCGGAGCCAACGGGCTGGACGGCGAGGCGGCGAGCGGAGAGCAGCAGCACGGCCGCAGCAGCGCCCTGATCGCGGTAAGCGCCGCTCGGGGCCGGGTGCTGGGGCCGGGGAGGGACCGGCGGTCGTGCCCGGCTGGCACCGGGACCTCTTGTCTGGAGCTGGATGAGGGAAGGAAAAGGAGCTCTCGCGGCTGGTGTGGTGGCCTGCGGTGAGAGGGCTGGGGTTGGGACTGCTTTGCAGAGTACCCTGTCTGCTGTGTTACAACTTCGATAAGGGCTGATTTGTTTTTGCTCGTCACCCCTGCACGCTGGAAGAGTGTATAAAAACTGCGGCGTGGTGGGGTAGAGGTAGTGACAGGATTTCTGTGATGCTTAAATAATTCAGAGTATTTTATGAGTCATATTTCTGGTTAATTCATCTAAAATGCCCCTTCATTTTACTGTCACAGGGGCATTAATACTGCGGTGCCTTTGGATTTTTGTTTGCTTGCTTAAGTCTTTAATTTGGGATGTCAGGGTTTTGTGGAGTCATTTGATAAGGATACGCTTATTACTGGGGGGAGTTCTAAGACAATATGTCTGTTAATTCTGGTACATATTGGAAAGAATTTCAGTGGAAAGGCAGCTGCTTGTTTGCCACTCACTTCACTGGGTGTGAACGCTATGAGAATCCCACTCCACCCATTAAAAACTGGCTTAGCTCAAAATGTTAATGTTTCTCTGGCTTCTCTAGCATTTCTGGTTGTCAGGACATACTCACATAGCCCTGTTTGTATATCAAGATAGCTATTGCTTAACTTATTCTGGGCCCTTTAAATATACTGCTGTGTGCTAATGTGTCAGTAATGTAGGTTAGTAGGATAACTTCTTAAAGGCTGCCTGTCCTAATACCTGTCTGCCTTAAAATCAGGTATTTTTAAATGGTGGCTTGCATGAAAATGATTCAATACCGCTCTGAGTGTCTTTGAAAGGGGACACTGGATTAAACTATTTCCAGCTTATTATATAGAATAAATCGTATTTTTAGGGTGCTCTGTGTATTTGATTGGATTAGAAGGGAAGGAAGATACAGTTCTCTCTGTCTTGGACCTCATTTACCGTTTTTAAAAAAGAATCGTGATAGAGCTTATTGTATATTTGAGTGTCCAGGACATCATGTGAAATACTGAAACACAGGGTTTATCAATGTCATCTTTACTGTGACCAGCATTAGGCAGCCTGGGTGCAGTTTGTAGTATTTACAAGATGAACTGAAAGTGTTACTTAACTGAATTGTTTCTGTTCTTGCTAATACACCTATGGGACTCGAGGACTTGCTGACTGTTGAGGAGACTGAGGTCCTTGTGACACAGTTAGAACACTTCAGAGGGCTGCTACAGAAGGGTACTTGAGGAAGAGAGGAAACCTTGTGCATTCCTGACACTGATTCTACAAAACTTTACAGTTAGCAGTTGTTTAGCTGACTGATCTTGAATGTAAGCTTGTGTCAGAAATTGCTCAAACTTATTTTTTATTATCTAAAAGCTTGGTGGGCGTTCTGTTTATTTCCTGCTGGGCTCTTGGGCTTTTTGCATATGGGGCTCTACCCCTTAATAATGTGAATTTTCATTACACTCAGGGCTGTTTAGCATGTCAAATCCTGTTGCTTAAACTGCCACCACACGACTTCATATTGATCTTCTAAAAGAAAGATGTCTCTAATTCATTGGTGTTGTTTCTCTTAAATCACTTTGGATGTGGATTTGATCTAATTAGCATCCATTGTAATGAGGGCTCTCAACAGCAGCAGGTTCTGTAGTGCACTGCACATCTGGGGAAGCCCTTGTACAGGAAGCTGCTGCCAGTGGCCGATTTACACAACAGAAGAGGAGTTTAGTGTGTGAATGACTCTTCCTCGGGGCTGGCCTGCTGTTTCCTTCCTAGGATCCATGACTGTGAGCTTAATTGCAGCTGCTGATTCATTACCTCTTTACTGGGGTATAAAGTTGGTTTGCTTAGTAATTCGAGTCTTGGAAAATAACACAACAACAACAACACCTCTGCTGCTAATTTAATCCCTCTGGCCCAGAAGGTCACTCTCTAGGTTGGTATTTTACCTCTACCCATCAGGTTGCCATTATCAAGACCAAGTGCTTTGAATGGGAAGGACATGGGCTTGATTCCAGTGTTCAGTAAAGTTTGGATGAACACCAGAATTATCTTTTATAACATCCTGGACACATTCCTTTCCAAAGAATGCTGCTAGCTCAGTGCAACATGCATTATATTAGCTGTTGCTGCTGTAACAATCCAGATTTTTCTGTGAAGCTGCTCTTGGAAATTGGTACTTTATGTTGACCGTTAAGGAAGCGTTTATTTCGGTCCCTGAAGGAGAGAGCAGTTCATGTAAAGTTGAAGGCTTTTGTGAAGTCTTGTAGTAGTAGGACACGAAGCTGCATTGCCCCAAGTATGGACAGGGTGGGTACTGCCAGGTGCTGTGCTGCAGAGCACCTTCTGTAAATCCACCATGGTCACAGGGAGCAGGGTAGCACTGCCACTTCCTTCTTAGTGTCTTCTATGATTTGTCACATGGACAAAATCAGGTATTTTCTCTTCCATTAGTCTTTTCTCTGGTTTAGATCCTGAAGTTGGATGGATCTTGCTTACAGGCAGAAGTAAGGGTAGATTCTTCCTTGTTTTCTTACTAAGCACCTATAAAATTTGAGCTACAGAAACTGGGAGAATACAGTGTTGATACAGAAATACCTTGGATTATTTGTGCATTATGTAGGCCTGTCCTTCATTTGAGGAAAATGTTGAAAAACCTTCTAGTTTCTTACTTCTAAAAAACATCCAGACCATTATTTAATGGGGAATCCAAATGTTGAGATCTACTTCCCATTTCTGTGGTTTAACATGACAGTATTAAGGCTGTGTTCAAAGTAGAAGATGCTTGATGTTTGGATAATGTTTTTGAGAAACAGGGAAGTTGGGAAGAGATGGGGCTTGTCTCCTAGAACAGTTTTTTCTCTGCCAGGTTCTGATACATGAAAGTTCATAGAATAATGCTGTTTAAATTATCTGCAAGAGAAGGGTTGGCTTCCTTACATTTCTGTGATAGACTATATAAGGCAGTGTATGGCTTAGCTGAACAGAAGGTGTTTCATTGACATGTGAATGAGAATGGCAAGATCTGGATTTTCATCTCCACTCCTTGTTTTATGATGTGGTGTCTTGGAAGGAGAGCTGCTCCCTGCTTCTTACTGTTTTTTTCCCCACCTGAGAGCAGTTGTTGTGCAGAGAGCTTGCTTTGTCTAGGACTGCCACAAAACCACAAACAGTATTTCTGGAATGAGCATAGAAGGTCTAGTCAGTGGCCTGCCTTGAGAATGCTTTGTGTTGAAGCTGAAGAGCAGCATTTATTTGGGAGTGATAGATGTTTTATATTAATATTAGTTAAATACTAAATTAAGCAAATTAAGTAAAGAGTTTAAAATGAAATTTAAGTCCAAGGAGAGCAATGTAGTGTTTCTTGGTTGAAAGACCTAAAGTAATAAATTTAAGGGAATAGGTTGCCCATATTGTACTGACAAGTGTTACTGATGTTTCTCTAATTAAGCTCAGGCTGGTACTCTAACAGTTCAGAAGACCTCATTTTTGTGTAAGCTGTGGTATAGGGGTGTTAAATTGTGAAATTATGCTTTACCACAAAAATAGCAAATTATTTACATGTTATTTATATATAGCTATGATGCAGTGTAGTCTTGCCACCATTGTTTGTTTTTGCTGACAAGTCTGATAGTTTGTTGCCCAACAACTCAGACAGGTTTTTCTTTGTCTCCTTTTAATTCTCTGTGAGGTATTGTTTTATGTTTGAAACATTTCCCTTACCAAATTAGTTAGATATGCAGTGATGCTTCCTAAGTTATAAGGATCTGGGAGTGACTGAGCTGCTGCTGCTGCTGTTTAAGTTCAAGTGAGGTGGAGGATCCGGCATTGCAGCTGAAGGCACAGGAGTTTTTTTGATTCAGCAGAACAATTCCTGTAGCAGAAGCTGTCCCTTGTGACTAATGCAGGCTTGGGATATTTATAGACATGCCTATCCACAGCCCTTCTTCACTCCAGCAGGCAGTCACCCAAATACAAAAGTCGGCTGGAATTAAAGTAAAAATTAAAATGAGTCCAGCAGTTTGGTTCTGACAGCACAGTGGAATGCAGGAACACATTTGGTAATAAAATACTTTCCTTGCAGGGGGAATGCAACTTTGGAAGCTAAGGGTAGATGCACAGTAAAGGGGGAGTTCTTACTATGGTGTGTAGTCAAAATGTTATGTTTCCTATCCAAAATTCATACACTACAATGTCTGGTATTTGCATTGTTATTCCAGCTTAAGGAGTTGTCGTGTTTATTGCTCCTGTCCTTGGTGAGACAGGAGAGGAGAATCGGTGTCTATAGAGCACCTACTGTGAACTCCAGTGCATGGGAGCTTATCTGTGCTGCAATACTGCCACTTCCATGGCAGAAAAATGGATGTATTCTGATTTGGTTTCCCCTTCTAGGTGAGAATGCTAGGAGCCATGTTGGAGCTAGTTTTTGTTATGCTTGTAATCTAATATAGCATTTCTTCTTTGAAAATGTCCAGCATTATGTTTCTCTTGCTGGTGTATCAGGGCAAATCCTTGTAGACTTAATTCTGATATTGAAATGGTAAAATAATTTGAAATAAAATACAAAAAACAAAAGCTCTACTGAATCCTGTAAGAATATTTAGATTTCTGTTATCTATTTAAATCTGTAGCTTTAAAAAACTAAATAAGAACATTATACAGAGCCTGAAAGGCACAATATGAGTACCAGATTTTTAAGAAGTTTCTTTTCTGCCATGTTCATGAGGTAGTTTGGTTTTTAAAAAATGAACCCTGCATACAGTTTGTATTTCTATCTATATATTTATCTATCTATGTATATGTGTGTATTTACCATCTTCAGTTACAGGACTCAAAGTGTAGCAAAGTACTGGACTTTTGTGGAAGGACTTTAGCTGACTGTCTTCTTTAGCTGTTCTGAATGGTAAAGGGTTTCTTGCTTTCAAGCAAACAATGTGAACTAAACTTTCATGCCTGTTAAGTTCTAACGCATTGAAATGTCATTGGTTTCAGATGATTATCTAAATCTAGTTTCAGGTATTAAGTCCACAACAAAATAGCCAACACCAAACAAACAAACAAAAAAACCTGAACAAAAAACCCAACAAAACCAATCAGTTCAACTTTGTACCACTGTTTTGATCAGTGATTCATGCCCCTTCCCACCAAGGCAATAAGAGAGCACTGCCCTGGCCTCTGAAGTTTTGAACTGTGCCAAGGCTAACAGACAAGCAGTAGATTAAATTTTCAAGCTTTTCTGGTTTCTTGTTGGGCTTCTGTAGCAGCTTTTGGACAGCTTTTACGAAGTCAGTCAATTTGCCCCTGCAGTGACCACAGTAGGGCTCAGCATCATTGTAGTAAAACTGGCGGGTTTCCAACAGAGGTTGACTATATCAAAATGCTTTGTGTGCTCGCTGTTTTCTGCTGGAAGCTTTGTTGTTTGCTTGGGCACACATCCCTGGCATTGCGAGCATGTGTCCTTGTCAGCATGTGAGTTACATGGCCAGAGGCTGCTGTGTTGGACACCTTTTGCTGTTGTGGATGACACCTGGGTTTTATCAGCTTGTGTTCTGTGCATGAGACATGCACAGCTGGGCATGTGTGCTCCTGCCAAGGAAGTGTTTATGACCACATTGAGGACTGTGTGTTTTGCTCATGTGAATAAAATGCAGCTCAGGTGATGTGACATGGAGGAGGTGCAGCTTGTGGCCCTTCAGTGGCTCTTTGACAAACTCTCTGTCCTGTCCTGGGCCAAAGTACCGAGGCCAGCTCACATCCCCTGTCTTCCTCTGTTCCTATATTGCTATAAATACTTCAGATAAATGCTTTTGGGGTAATATTTTTAGGCATAGCTAGATAGCGGTGATCTCAGAAGTTCATCTTTTGTTGGAAAATTGAATAGGCTGAGAAAATGAGAGGAAACCATGGACAGCGTACTGGAGGAACACTGTGCCTTACAGGGTGGAAATGAACAAGAAGGTTAAAGCAGAAGGGGGTTTCTTAGTGAGTAGCAGGCTGTGCTTTACTTCATTTGTGTGTTGGTTGGTTTTTTCCTGAGTTTTGGCAGAAGAGAACAGGTTTTTCTTGCCTTGAGAACTCTGAGCAGCTTGATATGTAGATAGCTTGCAGTCTGACTTGTATCTCACATGCAGCTTATTATTTCCCCCTCAGACCAGATTATTTGGATAGACACAGACAAACTGGGGAGGAACTTAATCTCCCTTTTTTTGCCAAAGGAATACAGTTTTAGGTGAAAGGAGGATTTTGTCTTGAGCAATTTACAGTCAAAATATCTCCAAGGATCAGATATCTGAGTGTTATGACTGTTAAAATCCGTGGAGATAGGAGAGTTCCTGTGCTGGATATCCTGGTCTGTATCTTTTTCTAGACTGCAGTGAGTGTAGCTCACAAAACAAAGTTATTATTTTGATGTAAGTTTTCAGGGAGTGGGTTTTTTCCCCTAACTATTTAGAATTAAAGAGGACCCATTCCCAAACTCTGAGTAATTTGACTCATCATATAACCTTGGGCAAGTTACTCATCCACCTTGAGCTTCAGTTTTCCCGGTGGGAGTATGAAGTAAACAATGGGAAACGCTGAGAGACAAATGTTGTGATGGAGTGGAGCTTTATTGCTCTCTGTTGTTTTGCACTTTTTTACTTTTGTAAGAAGTAAATTAATTAATTAAGAAGTAATTGTACTTTTTACAGAAAAGTAAATTTCTGTTACTCTTTCAAGTTGGTATTTGAAAAGTTCACTAGAGAGCTGCTACTCCAAGCTGAAGACCTGATGTTTAAATTAAGAGATTTCCAAGTTCCAGCCTCCTCTCCAAATGTACGCCTCACCTCATCTTGCTCAGTCTTCTGCTGATCTTGCTACTCTGCTGCTATTTCCATGAGCCATCTAGAAGATCACAGTCTCCAGGGAAGCTTGAGTCTGTCCCACAGATAAAAATAAGGCTTTGCTGTTACCTATGCAAGCATTAAACAAATAGTGGGAGTTTTGCTGTTACCTGTGCAGGAATTAAACAGATGGTCTGGGGTTTCTTTCTGCCCAAAAATCAGCTCACTGTAGACTGTTTAAAAAAAAGTAGAAACAATTAACTGTGAACCAGTCCTTCTGTCTGTAAATCAAAGAATGCTGTTGGTTGGGCAGATGCGTAAAATTCTTCTGATAATTTATGCTGGCCCTACATACAGCCTCTTGCTTGAATGCTGAGATCTTGAGGTTTCCCGTTTTTCCTTGGACGAGAGTTTTCCCCAGGGCTTAGTAGACTGTCTTGCATTGTGGAGACTGCAGGTAATATGAAAAGGACCATACTTGTCTTGAGGTTTGTTTAGTGAGCTGCTGTCCTGCCATCTGAGAGGCTGCTGTTCAGTGACCCCACACCTCAGATGGGTGGCTCTTGGTGGGGATTCCTGTCGAGTGTCCTGCTGGGATGTGCCAGGCTGTCTCACCCAGGTCAGGAGCTGATGGCAGTTCCCTCTTCAAGCTCCCTGCACTGTTGGAGCAGTGCCTCTGCCCTACAGGTTTGTCTGCATTGGTGGGGCATTCCAGCACCAGCAAAGCTCAGGTTTTTTTGCAGAATGCACCCGGGGGAAGGAAAAGTTTATAGTCACCTTTGATGTGTGCAGGAATTCTGTTTTCAGATGCTTTTGAGGTCAATAGACAGAACTTTATATTTGCAAGAATGCTGGCAGGATGGAGAAGTTGAACAAAGGCGCACAGGCTCTGGCTGTGAAGCTACTGCTGTAGCCGCTGGTCGCTTCTAGGTGGCACCACAAGAAAGAGAATCTGTGCCTTCACCATCTGTGAGAGGCCAACTGTGGAGCTGCTTGGGGCTCTGCTGGTCGGAGCGGCTGGCAAGGACTTCAGGAGAAAGGAGGAAAGGAATGAACTTGCTCTGCTGTGATAGAACTGGCTGAACTCTGAATTGCATTTTCATTGTGCTTCACAAGTGTGAAGCAATGATCGCTAAGTGACAAATTGGTTTTGCTTCAGTGCCAAAAGTGTGATTGTGTACAAAATTTATATACATAGTTCTTCTCTAAAAGTTGTTATCACAAGAGAATTACTCGTTTTTTTTAAATATTTAAATGTGAGACTGCTTTATAAATATTTAAATATGAGACTTTTATAAAACAGTCTCATGGAAAAATTATACTGTGTGATAGATGAAATAAAGTACAAGTTTTTATCCTCATCTGCAATTTGCTTCTTAACATTCTTTAATATTTTTCTCGTTTTGAATAGGAAAAATCATTACATATTCCAGTTCACAGCCATTTTTCAACTTTTTTGTTGTTGCAGCTTTTAGTTTTGTCTGAAGGAGGTCTCTGTTTGAAGTAGTACATATTTTTTGAAAAATTTCCCTAAGAGATTGTAGTGAGGAAGTCATCTCATGTGCTGACTTGTAAAACAAAGTGTTTCCAAAACAAACATGCAATCTTTGATTTTTTTGTCTGAAGTGTTTTATTCAGGGCAAGACAGTGTTCTGGTAAGAAATAAAATTCTGGATCTGTGTAACATGGAACTACACAACTAAAATATTCCTTTTCTTTTTCAGCAGCTCCATGAGACTGTGAAAAGAAAGCTTGATAGTGCTGCTTCCCCTCAGAATGGAGACCAGCAGAATGGCTATGGTGATGTGTTTTCTGTGTCCAAGAAACTGCGTCGTGAGGATGGTCTGGGAGTGAGTGGTTCTTCCAATGGAATGCCCCCTGTGTCTCCGCTCCATCATCTTGACAAGAAATCTGGTACTGGTGATACCTTACAACTTAATGGGAAACATCCCATGGGGCTCGATGGCATCAACAAGAAGTGTCTTCCAGATTCCAGCCTGCAGATGAATGGAGGTGGTGATGCTGATGATTCATTTCCTCTGAGTTTGAACAAAGAGCTGAAGCAGGAGCCTGTAGATGAGCTTCCCTGTATGAATCCTGTAGCAGGGGGTTCTATATCTCAGAATAACCTGATGCCTGATCTTAATCTAAATGAGCAAGAATGGAAGGAACTTATTGAGGAGCTCAATAGATCAGTGCCCGATGAAGACATGAAGGATCTCTTTAATGATGACTTTGAAGACAAAAAAGATGCAGATTCTTCAAATTCAGCTGCACAGACTCCATTGCCACAAGATATTAACATAAAGACTGAGTTTTCCCCAGCACCCTTTGAACAAGAACAGCTGGGATCTCCCCAAGTTAGATCGACTTCTTCAGGTTCAGCATTTATTGGTGCTTCTTCTGTGCCTGTAAGTGCTGCTTCTACAACAGTTAGTAGTTCTCAGGCTATGTTCCAGCCTTCCAATCAGTCAATGACTGAAAATCCTAATCAGCCCATGATGCAGGCATCAAACCACTCTCAGAACATCCAGAGGCCTGTGTTGTTACCTGGGAAGTGTGCAGGAAGTGCCAAAGAAATGTCTTCTGCTCATCAACTTCAGCAGATTGCTGCCAAACAGAAGAGAGATCAGATGTTGCAGAACCAGCAACAAGCTTCACAAGTCCACCAAACAAATCAGATATCGACGTGGCAACAGTCTGGGCCTTCCCATAGTCCACTGGCTGTCCCATATACCATGGAAAATCCTACTAGCCCATCGGTTTATCAGCCAGATTTCAACAATCAGAAACTCATGATGCCTAATTTGGGAAATAAAAGCTCACCGAGAGCTGGAGGCAATTATCATGTGAACATTTTGGGTCATCAGCAAAACAGCTTGAACCAGAACCCTGTGAATAGTCAAGGCTCTATGCTGGACTATGGGAACACCAAACCTCTTTCCCATTACAAAGCAGAGTGTGAGCAGGGAGTGGCAGTGCCTGGGCAGAACAAGACTCCCATGCTGGCATACATCCAGCAGCGCCAGCAGCCACCACTGTCCCATGTAGGTGACGACCAAAATGGCATGATCCTGTTGAAACCCAAGTCTGGAAACATCCCTTACCGACTGCCACATGGTCAGGTGAATGTCCTGAATTACCTTTGCTCAGTAACAGATTTAAGGTTGTTGTGTAGGTAAGGCTGGAGTGCAGATTCCTTGGTATAATTTCAAATGTTTTCATTGATTTTAAAGAGAAGAATCCTATATACAAGAATCTTAGACAAGAATCACGAGGTCTTTTTTCCACTGGGGACAGTTTTTAATACTGGGTTCTAGGTCATGTAACGTGTGATTTCCAGCTTAATATACTTTGTGGGCAATAAATTATGTCGTGCTTCAGAAGCTTCTACTTACAAAGATAAATAGATGCTTTGTAAACTTTTGACTAAAATAACTCGTATAAAACTGTAGTGTTATACACTGTTCTCAAAGAAGCTTTGATTTCTTTACCTTGTTTTTAGTCCCTGCTTGTGTCAGAGTTGGCTTACTATTAAAAGACTTACTTTTGCAGAGAGGTGGAAGTGGGGGCTGCATTCCTGATTTCTTGAGTGTTCCATGGAGCCTTTCAGTTCTATGGATTTTTATTGGTTAAGTCTCTGGGCATTGGGGAAGCATGGCATTAAGAGAGAAATATATCATTAAGAATGAATAATGGTAATGTTTATTTGCTTGAAGCATATGCTCCAGGTTTTCCTGTAACAGAAAATTCCAGGTGGTGCTCCTTTGCCTTATATAAAACATTTACTGCAGGTATGCTGCAGGTGAAAATTTCTGTAGTGTGTGGAAGTATAGACTCATTGGGATTCTGTAACATGTACCTGCTACGCACATACAAGAGGGCTTGTTGGAAAAGAAGGTATTTGTTACGAGGATTAAAGTTCCTCCAGCAAAAGCTGTTTGAGATCCAACTCTAGTCATATGTTCCCTCAACAAAACAGAAGACCTGTGAAAAAGCTCTGATTAGTCTGTGATAAAGACCACACCAGTGTACAAATAGAAATTTGAGATCAACATGTGCTTCATAAAAAAAAATTAATCTCTTTGAAAGCTGGCAGAAGTAACAATCTAACAGCATTATGATGGAAGAAGAAGAAGGATAGAGGCAATTGTGTATGTCACATCTTCACCTCACTGAAAAACATGAGGGTTACCTTGCATCTACATTGCCACACTTGCATTGAACTAACAGAAACACCAATGAAAGCTTTGGGAAAATTTCTCGAAAGCTTGCACACAGAACAACTTAGCACAGCATTCCTTATATTTGGCTCATGATTCCTCATAAAACTGCAAAGTGCGAACCAACAGCCAAATGCATTAGCTGAATGCTTAACTTGAACATAACATTTATTCATGTAATAAGAGATGAGGCTGAACTGTGCTTTAAAATGATGAAAACTGTCAAATTTTAGAGGGATTTGCTGGTACTAAGAGGGCAGTATCAGATCTTAAATGATAATGGTTCAATTTTTTTTTTGCTTATCCCAAGTTCCAGTCTCAGGAAAAAAAAAAAAAAGCCAAAAAATGCAGTCTTAAGAAAAACTAATAATATCAGATTTATCTCTAGTAGTATTTTTGGCTGTGGTGTATGGTGATGGTTGAATTGCTGGAAAAGTACTTTAAGACCCATTTTGGCCAGTGGAAGCCTTCTCCCCATCACCTACAAGTAGCAAATTCTCTGATACGAAAAAAAAAGAAACTTTAGGATGGGAGACATAAACCCCTGCTGAATGAAATGTTGACAGAAAAGGCAGGATTTAAATAAATGTTTTGTATAATGAAAATGTAAAATGTAGTGTTTGAAAAACTGCTACCAAAGTAAATTGAAGCTTGGGTGTTCAAAGTGCAGTTTATAACTGCCTGAAAAAAAGTACACAGAGCTATACTCACCTGTTTGAGCTGGAAATTGGGAAGTACTTCGAGACTGAAGTTAAAGCCTCTATTCCTAAATATTGTGGAGCTTTTGACCCTAATTCCAAACAGGCAGTTCTGTGTCTGGTGCTGTAGAGATGGGTGTTTGGCTGTCTTTAATTAGCTGAACTTCCATAAGAAGCTTCCCAGGTCAAGAAATTACTGCATTTCTGTAACTTTTATCACTTTTCCTATGTTCTGCAGGATCAGAACCCTGCTCCTACTGTTCCTCGTGTTCCTGTTTCTGTCTCGGGCCCTGGGGTGGGTGCCCAGGCTCCAAATGTCACCATGGCAGGTAACCACAGCAACTCAGCTTATCAGCAGCAAGCAGCAGTGATGAAGCAACACCAAATGCTGATGGACCAGCAGAAGCAGAGAGAGCAGCAACAAAAGCACCTGCTCATGGAGCAACAGAAGCAGCAATTCCTAATGGAACAGAGGCAGCAGCATTTGCTGGCAGAACAGGTGAGAGGGGCCAGCTGTGTGTTTTTTCAATTTGTGCTGCTTTGTTTTGATGCATGAAATAGCATTTGATGTTTTAGAATCAGAGAATATTTTGGTTGGGGAGGACCTGAAAAATCATCTCAATTCTAACTCCTCTGCCATGGGCAGGGACACCTTCCACTAGACCAGGTTGCTCCAAGCTCCATCCAACCTGGCCTTGAAACCCTCCCGTTTCCAGGGATGGGGCAGTCACAGCTTCTCTGGACAACCTGTTCCAATGCCTCACCACACTCAGTGTAAATAATTTCTTCCTGATATCTAATCTGAACCTAATCTCCTTCAGCTGGAGGTCTTGGATTCCCCTTTGCTCTATCACTTCGTGCCCTTTTGAGATAGCTTCCCCCTCCGGCCTTCTTGTAAGCCCTCCTTAGGTACTGAAAAGTGCTCTAAGGTCTCCCTGAATCAGCTGCCCATCAGAAGCTTTAAGAAAGAAGGAAATTATACAGTCTCCTCTGAACTGAAAATGTATGAAAGCCCATTTTTTGGGGAAGGTTGTAGTAGAATACTCAAGATTGTGGAACTATGGCTGTGCCAAGTACTAGCCAATGGCTCTTTTATCACCTGGAGACATCCTGATAAAATCGAGGTCTCAGTAGAGGTGACAGAAAAACCCCCTCCGTTCTGGAGCCAGTGTAGACAAAACATAGTAATGTGGTTGGCAGTGTATGAGTGTTGGTAAAGATATGTTTTTGATATATGGGTTAAAACAATTTGGACTAAGGGATACTGTGGGGGGAATTATATTATTAAAGACTGAAAGAAAATGCCCAAATCATCAATAAAATCACATCTGTATCAGTTATGTGATCTGTAAGTTTAGAATACTTTTTAGTAAATCAGTCAGTCTTTGGTGACTTGTATATTAATATCAAACGTAAAAGATGCGTCATCATTACTCTCCAAAATGTTAACAAATGAGGTATTTGAGAGCAGGTGGGGAGAAAGGAAATATGGGGTGTGACCTCCTGCTTGTGCTTTTGCATGTCTGGTGGATGGCAATTATTAGAGCTTTGTTAGAGCTCTTAGAGCTATGGGCCAGTAGGTTTCCTTGGGAAAATAATAAACCTAACAGATGTCAGATCTCTCTGAATAGCGGGGAGGTGATAAGTAGCATATCTCAAACGCAGCATTGAAATATTTTTTTCCTATCTGTTTGCTTCTGCTTTGCCAGCAAATGTTGCTGCAGTAAATATCAGTATTATGAAAAAACTTCATTCATGTCCTTGTTATGGTATCTACAACCAACTTCTGTAATTTCAATTTTTCTAGCGTGATGCTGGGACCCTGGTTCCAAGTAAGGAGTGGCTTTGCCTTGGAGCTGAACAGCTTTAGATACTGCATTTGCCACATTTGTTGGCCTTGTGCTGCCTAGTCAAGTTAGGTCTTGTTAGCATTCTGATTTGATATTTATTTCTTTGGATACACTAGATACAGTTTTACAAAAAGATTTCTGAATCTGCTGATGTCTACTTTGCAGGAGACTTGTTTCAGGTAGCTTCAGTGCCATTCCCTGCCACTATAAATTTGTCTTTTCACTTGGCGTTCTGCGTATTTTTAATTTTTTTTTCCCAAAGCCAGATTCTGCAGTTCTTAGTTGTTCTCGGATCTATGGCATCTCTTGTTGGCTTCCGTGGTCAGCCTCTTTCAGGTCTGACTGGTCCTGCGAGCAGCAGGGCCTCTGTCAAGCAGCCTGCCCTCTTCATTCCCGTGCATGTCTCAACAGTTTGTAGCGATGTGTATCTGCTGTTTGTTACATTGCACCAGTCTCGTCTGTAAAGGCTTCTGGCTTGGGTTTTTACCCCGGTACTCTTCGACGGCATTTCTGTCCCCTGCTGTGCTCTGTGTAACTTTTTGGATAAGTAGGTAGTTGCGCATTGTATCACTACTTGCTTATGTCAGAATTTCAGTCTGGATGAAGGTATCTGAGGAAGAAGAGACAGAAATGCTGTGCCTGATACATTTCGTATTGTAAAAGCAGTCAGTTGGCTGTTAACACTGTCAGAATCTGAGTCTACTGTCACTATATCTACATTCCCCTCAGGACTGTAAATTTCATTTTCCCCCAGAGTTTCCTTATAGAAAATTGCTTGGTTTATTTTTCAAATGGTTTGATCATAAAATAGGTATGGGTTAAATCTGCTTTTATTTTAAAGAGGCACATTATTTTGTGCCATGAGTAGGGTTTGTTTCAGTTGATCAGTGCATTGCTAAGAAAGTGGTTTGAAACAATGGTTGCAAAACTTGTATGACTTCTGTTATGGACTTAGTTCTGCAGTTTTCCATAATCTTCTTGGAAAATCGGTGATACATGATACTATGGATTTGTGTATATCTTTTCATGTTTGCAGACAAGGACTAGAAAATACTTGCATGTTCAGTTTTTGCTGTTTCTGACTTGCACTTTTATTGATTTCTAATGAGGGTTCTAAAATACATTGATTTGGAAATAAAGACCAGAAAAAGTAAATGCGGGGGTTTTTTATACACTCACTTTTGCTCTTTTTGTATCTGTACCTCTTTTTGTCTTTAGAGTATTGCTAAAAATGCCTGTTGATTATGTTACAGATTAGGAGACTAATATCTCAGATTTTCAATCTTTGAAAGGCTTCAGACATGCACTGCAGTAACTCTTGTAGTGCATGCTGTTGTCTCTGAGATCCTGGTCTTGTCACTCATCAGCTTAAACTGACTGTGTTTGGGCCTTGAGAACAAAGTCTGAAGTGACTGTAGGGCTGCAGAAGCCCCTTTGTTTACCAGCTGTGCATAGAAGTATGCAGACAGCTTGTTTTTATCCACAGTAGCCCTTGGAAAAAGCTTGATCTGTTTTCAAATTATCTTGCTTGGACCTTTCTTAGGAGAAACAGCGGCAGGAGCAGCAGCTGCAGCGGCATCTGACACGGCCTCCTCCCCAGTACCAGGACCAGCCACAGAATCCATACCAGCAGCAGGTTGGACAGTTCACAGGTCAGTAAACCTGGCAATTGAAATAACAGCAGAAAAAATACCAGGCGTGAAAAACAAGGTGTCTTCACATTTCCTGGATTGGATAGCTTTTAATTAATTTATTACATGTCACTCTGTCTTAAAAGCTCTTGACCTATACTGTGATTCAGTTGCAAATTAACAGCTTCCCTGGTCACAGGTATCTGGGACAATTTAAGCTTCTGGTTCTTAATGTTGTTTGGAAAATGAGTAGAATTTTTAAGTACCTTCATTGTACTATGGGCCTTTTTTATACTTTTATTTCATTGTGCAGGTGGGAAATTCTCTCTGTCTTTGATATATTAAGATTCAGAGGGTTTTTTTCTGAAGCCTAATGTCACTGCTGCCTGTATCTACCACAGGCTCTCATTAAAGAAAAATAAGTGGTGTATTATTTCTCTCATCTCTAGGATGAGTTTAAAAGTTTCTTACATTTTTATCCCTACTGCCTTTAAAAGGGAATGCAGTTTGAATTCTTGTCATTACGTGTTAAGTGTCTTTGTGGGGTTTTTTGTATGAGAAACAGCTTAGTAAGTCTGTAGTGTATTAATTCTGATAAATAAAAGATATTGTAACTGTTCAGCTTGAACAGCATCAAAAATGTGGAAGAACTAGAAAGCAATGAAAGCTCATCTTTTTATCTTAAAAGCTCAGACTTGATGGAGCATTAAGAAGCCACCTGACTTTTTTTTATAAACCTAGAGTACAAGAAAATTTCCCTTTGTTTTGTTTTCTTCCTCTCCATGTTCCTGTAGAAATAAATACTGAAGGGGGAAGATGCAAATGGAAATGTAATACCCTCACCATGACGGTGTTCGTGCCTGTGCAGTGTCACGTGCAGCTACAACTGGGTTTTGTTACTTAACTGAAAAAACTCGATGCCAGTACAAAAGGATTGTGTGCTAACACAGGGATGAGTAGCATCCTTCATATATTGCACTGAAATATTTTTTTATCTTGCCAGTTTTCTACAGAAAGATAGGCATACAACTGTTAGAAATAGAATAGGTTTTGCTATAATGAACATCAGTACTATTAAAAATATTTTTTCCTTGTAATGATGATTGTAACTATTTTTTGCATCTTAAATCCTGATATGTGTTATATCTCTTCACAGTAAATGTTGTCACAGTAAGACTCTTCTCCCACCCATCCATTCCCTTGACACTGATGTTTTTATTATGTACTTTGTTGATGATTAATTCAATATAATTTGAATTCTATTTGAATTTGTTTTTCATAACTCTGTTTTTATTCAAATACTAGTAATATTAGTATATAGTAAAAATATTAGTAATAGTGGAGAGCCAATACTCCTCAGCTATCATAAAATATGAAAAAATTCAGCAACTTACTTTTGGTTTTGAAAATAGAGAAATTATTAGTGTTGGTAGGTTTCCCGTGGTCGATGGTAAGGAGTGTGGCGGCTGTTACATGCACTGCACTTCACAGAGCTTTTCTGCTTTTTTGTGCTTCAAATAGGAGGCTATTTCTTCTACGAGAAGAAATTTTAAGCTCAGAATTTGCAATAACAAAGGATTGTATTTGGTTTGATGAGAAGACATTTTTCCAAATCACTTTGCTTGGCTATCAGCACTGCATATTAACATAGTGAATACTTCACTGTGGAAATCCAGAAGATACTTGACCAAAATTTTCTGAATTAGATATTTCTATATTAGATAAATAGAAGATATTCCTGGAACTGGGAAAATGCAGAACTGGCAACCCTACAGTTGTATGATAAGAAATGCACTCTTGTGTATGCATGGAATGACTGACAATGTGTGTGTGTGCAGTAAGAGGTATTTTTTAACAGCTTAGTAAATTGTGCATGCACTTCAAAATATATGTGTTTACTTTTGTTCACAAAGAAATATCAGAGTCCTGCCTTTAAAGTCATAATTTATTGTAAATTAATGATGCTGAACTCTTGGAAGTGGTATTCAGATGTTTTTAGGACATTGGCATATCTGTGTTTAAGATCAGGGTGGAGGTGCTAACTGGAGCAACAGTTGACACACTTTAATTAAACTCCTGCTCTGTGTGTTCACAGAGGTCAGTTTATACAAATGTAGCTGCACCTCTCTTCTGGGTTACTGTGCCTACAGGCCTGGCTCGGCTCTGGTTGAACCTGAGGTATTTAATGTGCAAAATATTTCTTTGTCTTTCAGGGTCATCTTCAGCCATGCCCGGGGTCAGTAATTTAGGACAGTCCAGCTCCGGTAGTCCGCGGATGTTTCCTCAGAGCCAGAACATGATTCAGATGGGACCTGGACATGCTCCTGTTACTCCCCTGCAGTCAGGCTCCAGCCAGCAGGAGCGGGGGGTGTCCCAGTACCCCAGCATGCAGAACATGCAGCGTGGGGGGTTGTACAACCTGGCACCTGGCATGAGCCAGATGGTTCCGCAGCACACGGCTCCGAGTGCCAATGGACAGACCCCGATGCAGAGACAGGGCAGCTTGGGCCAGGGCTCTGCTGTTCCTGCTGCCTATGGGCAGAACACCTTACCAAACTCTAGTATTTCTCAGCAGCACAACAAAGGTGCACTGAATCCAACCTTATCTAAGCCACAGATGGCAAGAGTACCAGCTGCCATGGGAGCTCAAAATCCATCTTGGCAACACCAAGGTATCCCTAATATTAACAACCAGACACAAGCAAACAGTGGCTTAGGACCATTTACTGCCAACTCCTCTTTCCACATGCCGCAAACACATCTAAAGATGTCCAACCAGCAGTTTGCCCAGGGAATGCCTCAGGTAAGCCTAAGCACCAGCAGGCCCATGAGCTCGATGAACGCTGCCGTCTCTGGGCAGATGCTGCCATCCTCCCTGGGAGCACAGCCGCGGACAAACCCGCCTGCACAGCAGCAGGTACCCTCACAGCAAGTCCTGCCTGGCATGAACCAGACTGTTCCAGATCTGAATGCTTTCAACCAGAACCCAAATCAGCAAATTCCCAACAGAGGAAACCTGCACTGTAGCCAAGGGTACCCTGTGAGGACGACCAGTCAGGAGCTGCCTTTTGCCTACAGCAGCCAGTCAGGCAATAATGGACTTCAGAACTTAACTGGTGACACAGATCTGATAGACTCTTTGCTGAAAAACAGGACTTCAGAGGAATGGATGAACGATTTGGACGAGTTGTTAGGAACTCATTAAAATGGGGGTGGGGGGTTCTACTTTTTTTAATTATTTCATGAGATATAAACAACTCTTGGACCAAAAAACCTGTGGCATTGAGGAGACTTGCAGGCATTAGAGGTAAATGGTTGGGAGAAAGACTGGAGCTGCTTCTCCATGAGTGTTGACTTGTGGTCACGGCGCACCAAGCAGGTCTGCAGGAGGAGTGCGCTTTGTCTGCAGTCTCTGAGGAGTCGCACACTTGAACAGGTCAAAAAATACTGTGTCCTAGCCAGCCTTCCAGAAATCTCACTTGCAGTGTTCTAAGACTAAATATTTTAATTATTTAAAAACAAAACAAAAATTCCACAGAAATAGTGCAGAAAGAATGCAAATAGTTGCACAAATTGTGTTTAGGGCTTAGTCTGCAGCTATTACTTGCAATAATTATTTGTTCATAGCTTGACATGCTGTTATAGTACTGTCTATCAACTTCTGATTTTTGTTTGAGAAGAGGCTGTATGCACCTGAGTATGCTTGCAAAATGTTTGGAATTGTTTCTTTTCCCCATTGCTGAAGCATGTGCCTGTACTCTCAGTAAGCAAGTGATGTTTCACAGTAAATATTTCTAGATGCTGGTAATAGATGAGAGAAAGTATTAAAACCTGGCCAGTTAGTCTAGATAGTCATCTTCATACATTGTAGTCTTTTAAGCTGCAGTTTGCACTCTGTTGTAGAGAGGCACAGTTCTTGGCTTGTACCTTGCTATGTTTAAAGGGGGAATTTCTTATGGGAGAACTGTAGTAGGTTTAACATGAATTGTAAAGCCATTTACTTTGCACCTGTTTCTTCATAACTTATTTCCAAAGGTAGTTGTATTTAAATGAAGGCTTTGCTTCATGACAGCTCATCTGGTTTTCTTTGTTGTAAAAAGTAAAACTAACCTTTGAGATCAGTTCATCCCCCAGAGTTAGCAATGAGCACAAGACTTTGTCACTTCAGGATAAAAATGAGGAAAAAAGAATTTGGCTGGGATGTGGAAAGTCCTTATTAGCAATAATAGCACAGGCGGCCTGGGAGAGTACTTGTCAGGGTTGCTCCAGTGTGGAAGTCTGCCCCTTTAAATGCTTTGTTTTTTTAATACTGGCTTACAAGTTTGATAATCTTTCTACAGACTGGTGGATTTATGTTTTTAATATCCCTTGAAGCAGATGCTGTTCTTCAGATCAGCCCAAGGAGACCTCTTATCCATATGTTGGTGTTGGTCCCAGAAAGGACAAAAGCCACAGTGGGAACAGTCAATGTTCCAAAGTCCTTACTCTCTACCAAAAAAATCCCTTATCCACCAACAAACCACCTTGCCTTAACGTTTATTTTAAAATGAAAATAAAGTTGAAAGCTTTTGTTCTAAATGCACAAATACCTCTTCCCTTTCTAAATCCCCTTTCTTGGAAAACTCCTCTAAACTTTCTAACCAAACCCAGCATTGTGATTTAAAAGCAATTTCCTTCAACACAGACTGGCTTCTCCAGGAGTTTTCTGCATTGCAGAATTGTGAGAGAGGGTTTTTTCCAGAGAGGGTGAAGGGAAGTGAAAGATATCATTGGTTTCAAAGAAGGAAAGTATTTTACTCTATCTGCAGCTCCTTTATGAGACAATTTGCACTTTGAAAACTGCTTTTTTAACACTAATACTTTAACCCTTTCCAAATATGCATGGAACATGGTTTGTTCAGCACACTTAGCTAGTGTGGAGGAATTCTGCTCTGTTGATCAGATTTGCTATTTTATCATGTTGAACTGTTGATGAAAGATATACATTGATCAGTGGATCCCACCTTTGAACAGTGGATAAAACTTCACTGAAGCAGGCTTAATCCCTCATAGAGCTTTTGAAAAGGTAACATAAAGATTGTCTTTGGATGGGAAGATGAAGGTGTTGGTGACTTTGGTTGTTGACACTTCTGGTATTTTCTAGAGTAAGTAGTTGAGATGCAAATAACTGATGCTAGCTTTTCTCGTACTGGCAATCTAAGGAAAGAGCTAGTGAGCTTGGTTTACTATTAAGTTAAACCCAAAACTGGTCCAAAGTAAGCGTCATTAGAAGAGTATAGATATAAACTAGCAATGGCAGGGGAGGGAGTGTTTGCTGTATTTTTAATTATAAGGGTTAACTTTGCACCAGTGTGCCTTCCCTTCCTGTCGGGGGTGCTTGGGACCTCAATTTCAAGTGACATCTTCCATGTCACTGTTATTTTCTCCCCCTTACAAACACTTGACAGAAATAACAGGGTAGTAGGATTCAGCTTTTCTTTCTCCCTGTTTAGGTTGTCGTGAAATCTGCTCTATTTTCCAGTAGATTTTGCACACAGACTGTTCTGAATGAGTCAAAATACAATCCATCCAGTTGTGATTTCTTAATTGGAGGAAAAGAACATCTGCTGTTTGCATTATTACTACCAAAAAGGCAATCCAGTGAAATGTCCAGGAAAATGCAGGTGTGCTGTTTCCTCCACTGTTTCTGGAAGCTAAGGTGGATATTGCTCTGCTTGACCAGAGGGTTTGTTCAGGAAGGTATCTGGGTTTGACGACAGGGCCTTTTCATGGTACTGTTGGAGTAAAATTGTGTGATTCTAGACAAACTGGCTTATGATGCCCATTGGTCTCTGTGTGTGAGCAGGATCCAAACAGCCCCTGGCTCTGGCTTTGGTCCCTGTGCACGGAGCGTTGGGAGTGCGGTGCCACTGGAACAAGGTTGGAACAGTTCAATGGAAATGAAAATATGGTTCTGATGTATGTGGGTGCATGGGCAGGGCTGGGCTCTGCCCTGGTGCCCTGAAATGTGTCACTGTCTGTATCTGCACTCGGGCTTTCCATTTGCTGCAGCTTCAGAGCAATAAAACCAATCTCTCCTGAACTGAACCCAGCCGGCCGCCCATGGCTTTATTTATAAACTGCGGTTTTGGTTGGGCAGGCAAGGTGAGAGTGTCACTGTGCAACATCCACTGCCTTCCAAAAACCACCATCCAATTGAAAAGGGTGCTCAAAATTTTGTTATACACATTTCCTTTGTGTAAATAAATGTTTACAATTTTATATTAAAGATTTGAATAAGAGTTAGATCTTCTGACTGTATATTTTTTACTTTTTATAGATTTTAAAACTATAATTCTTTATATATGTGTTTGGGGGGTATTATGGTAAGTTTTATGCTTGTAAATGGAAAACAGTTGAATTTGATGCTAACCTTTATGAATTTTTGTCATTGAAATGTATAAAGAGTCCATTAATCCCCTTATTCTTTTACTACAATTACTGGTGCACACCAAAAAGAAATCCTTCACTTCTGTTTTATCATTATAAAATAAATATTTTGCTAGTGTATTAAATATCCATGGTGTGACTTTATACATTTGCATGAGCTGAGCAGAGTTCAGCGTTGTCATTCCTAGTGAGATGGTTCCTTCCCTTCATCCCAACACACAATTTTTGCTCAGCTATTGCTAAGGCTCAAATTCTGTTGCTGTGTCTTACCAATTCTTATGGTTTCAGAAAGTCCATTTAAACAGGATAAAGGGGCCTTAGAAAACGTAACTTTGAAAATCAGTCTTTATGCTACTCCCACTGCTTCCAGGCTTTTGGGGTTTTTTTGTTTTTTTCTGGAATGCATTGTAGGCCTTAAGCTGGGAAATTCAACTGCAGAGGTGGTTGTTAGTAGTGAAAAAGTTGTTAATAACTACCGAGAACTCACATGTGCAAAATTGTAGAGTTCCAAAATGTGCCAATTCCGTCAGAATAACAGCCCTTAGAGGTTCAAACTGATTTCCTCAGGACTTGTCTGATGCAGGCACATGGCACACACAGGAACCCAGCTGAGATGTGGGACACGTACTACAAGCAGGAGCTGATGTTTCTGACCAAGGAGCAAATACTGGCAGCAACGTGTGTGGCGGTCTTGGCTTAAGGCTGGTAAGGTCCCATAGGCACTGCCCAGCTTCAGACATTGATGGGTCATTCTCCAGGCTTTGCAGTTGGTGTCATTGTACAGTTGTGTTTGAAGCCCCAGCTCAGCCTCCGGGTTTCCTCACAGCATCCTGACTTGCCAGAGTGTATTTTTAATGTATTCCTACTCCACAAGTTTTGTGTTTTGTTTGGGAGAGGAGGAGACCTGTAACTTCAAAAGTTTGTAAAGAACCAAGTGTAACAATCAGTAGCAGTAGCAGAATCAGCTGCTTTTAGCCCACGGGAAACTGTGAAGTTACATTAATTTTTGCTTTATTGTCCCATTAAAAATGCTGCATTTTAGTTATTGTTAAGTGAGACAGAAATTGTCTAAACCATCCCCCGCTGAAATTATGTCTATGGTTTTCCAAAGATTTTAAGGAGTCAGCAGCAGTTTGTCACAAACCTTTGCTCAGAAACTAATTTGATTTTTTTTTTCTTGATGCCAGTGTTTTTCCTGAGAATAGTGGAAGTCTGTAATGGAAGTGTTTTCTTGAGTCTAAATTGTTCGTTGAAATATGTTGTTTTAAGGAGACCCCAGTGGCATTTCCCCTCTGACTTTTGTATTGGACACCACAGATTAAATCTTTGGTCACCAATATGTTCAGTTAAGGCTAACTTTTAGGTTTTAGTTCTATTTCACCTCAATCTGCTGTACCTTGAAGAGTCTGAAGTCACATCATATGAGTGTTTTTTTAGAGAAAGGGAGTGGCTTTGCTATTCTACATGTTTGGTTATTTATAAAAAGTGTAACATTGGATATTTGATTGATTAACTGAATTTTCAACTTGTTGAGCTGTCACAATGGCATTTTGAAGCAATGAAGAGCCAAACCAGAAAAAAAACTTGCTGTGTCCCTCTTGGGAGAAACTGTAGGTCTGGTACCTGCACAAATTCTGTAGTGAGGGTGTGACTGAACAGAGAGAAATGCAATGACTCAGCCACCAACATTAAGGGAAAACCTTCCTCCTCTTTAATTTTAAAAATTTTCAAGTCAGTGTAGTCATCCATATAAAGTTGCTCAAAAATGTAACTTTTTGAACTGATGTCTATTTTACTTTTGTGGAGTGGAGAGAAAAGTTATTCAGGGCTAAAACATTGCTGGTTTTCAAATTTTACATTTTACAATTATAACTCTGATGTCAGTGTAACATTTCTCAGGGTCTGTATACTTCTGCATCCTCTGCTGCCTTCAGAAGTGAGATCTTGTATTTTGTGTGTTAGCCAGGGAAAGGTTTATACTTCTTAAAAACTTCAGAAAACTACTAAGGGTGAGTGAGTGAGTGCTAGAAAAGAACTGTACTCCTCTTCGGTGAACTTAAGAGTAGTAATTAGTAGGATAAAGTATCTGAATGTTCTGTTAAATCAGAGAATCTGGTAACAGAATTAAGTTAGTCCAGCTGGAGTGTGTTGAATCTTTCAAGTGGTCAACTCCACTACTTGATATAAGAGCAGAAGGTCAAGTCATTAATTTGTAAATGCTTGTTAATAATTTTTACAACATTGCACATAATTGAGATGCTTCAGGGCTCATTAAAACTAGCAACAAAACTGTCTGGAAAGAATTCCATCATCTTTCCATTGCCAGCAACATATAGTTCAATCATGGTATAAAATCTGTAAATGTAATTAGAAGAATTTCACAGTTTGCTCATGCAAAATTCTTCCCTGCTCTATTGTTCAGCAAAAGGCACTTGGCTGGAATAGGCATTTTCTGGTGGCTGACTGCTTTGGAAAACACGTGGTGTGGAGAGAGTTAAGGTGAGTTAAGGTGTGGTGGAGGAAACACCTGTGCTCAGAGGCAGCTCTGTGGAAGTGGGTGGTGTTGGGACAGCTGTACCCAGCACATCAGGCTGGGGTTTGCTCCACAGTCAGCAGCATGAGAGATCAGATAGACCTGCTGGCCACAGTCACAGTTCTGGGGGTCCTGGAGCAAGGTAAATGTCCTTTGTGCAATGCCAGTATTAAGCTAATGATGTTAAACTAATGATGTTGTGGGATGTCGTTCTTGTAGTTTTCTCAGAGTGTCTGTGGAGTGAAAGTCACTGTTTTCCAGTATGATACAATGATACAAATTTTTGGCTGCTCATGGCAGAAGTGGCATGCCTGAGGGTGGTCGTTATTTAACAGGGACTAAAATGATCCTTAAAGCCAGCAAATAAAACTTTTAGATTTAAAGCAATTTCAACATGATGCTCTTAGAGTAAACTAGTTTGTGATTGAATTTGAGTAGGTAATTTGTAACTTGCAGTGGCTGGAGGTAGCCAAAATAAAGACAGGTTAGTAAATGTGCTGGTGAGGAGATCAGTATACAGGCAGACCTGGTGTGGATATAGGAAAGAGCCTGGTGCACACAGGTGTTTCTCTGTAACCGAGATCCTTTATGTTCATATGGCACAGAGCAGATGACAAGATGGACTGAGCACAGTAATTTGGAAACTTATGTAAGTTCTGCTCAGAAATAGACACAGAGCTCTTCAAAGGAACTCAGTGACTTCTAATTTAAATAGATGCATTGTGTTCAGACCATTGAGGTGGAACAGTGTTGTTGCCAAGCTCTGTTTATTTGTGGGTCATTTGGGCAAAGTGTCTCCCCCTTGAGCTTCAGGACAGTCACTCCCCTGCCTGGGATGGTAACAGAGCCCCCATTTTATTGAAATCTTCACAATTCTATAAGGGAAGGTTTGTGGGTTTTATTGTTACTATATTGATTCACCATACAGCTGTCACACCTCTGCTTACAAATGGATGTGAATCTCTGAGCAATGTCATGTGCTTTTATCAGGTGAGAAATCTCTTAATATAAACATTATTTGAAACAAAATATGCCATTTTAAAAATAGAGCTCAAGACTTCTGAATTTTCAGTAATTTCGACTCAATTTACACAGACATGCCACAACTACAAATGGAAGAAACTTTTGTACAACAATTTTTTTTGTTATTAAACTAAGTGGGGGTGGAGCGAGTGTTAAGTGTGCAAAGACATGAAGAAAATGTGAAATTGAGTTAAAGAAATGCTGCTGAGCCCTTTTCCCTTAGGAAACCCTCAGTTCCAAATCCTTAGATAGCAGTTTTGTCTCAAATATTTTTGTATAATGAAAATTTCAAGTACTTTTTAAAGGTTGCAGCATTAAGCATTTTACTTTCATGGCATACAAGCCAGGTGTGATGCCAGCAGATAAATAGCAGGCATTGGCACCCTCCTATCTGTTTGACTGGATGAAGTATCCTGGTTTTATGATCTCTGCACGGGAAGCCAAGGAGCAACTGCAAAATACTGCATTTTCTTTCCACCTACTCCTGTGAAATGCGTGTGCCTGTGTCACTGGGGTTCAGAGCCGTGCAGTGGCTTTGAGAGGACATTCTGTAGGTGAGTTACATGTCTGGGATTCGCTCTGAGCAGGTGAGCACTGAAGCATGGATGTGGGCTATCCCTACAGATACTCCTCCATCACATCCTGGTGTAGGAGATGTAATTTAATGTCTGACCTTGGTACGGAGTTGGTTGCTTTTTATGTTTCCTTTTGAATTTCCTGGGAGCCTGCAGTTTCCACATTCTTTCAAGAAACTTTCCCCTTTTTCATTTAGTCATTCTCAGTTTAGTGAAACTCTGAGTTTGACACTCGGTAGATATGTGCCCGAGCCTTGTGGTGAACATTGTACCACAGAGCAAAATTATTCTACTCCAGTTTTTTTCCCCACTACTTTATTTTACAGCTTCAAAGGAAAGAAAACTTATGCAATGTCACTGTCAGGCCCCACAGGGCTTGGTTGCCAGGTTCACTCAAATGTGGCAGATAGCAGCTATGATACGATTTGACAAGTTTGTAGACATAATCAAATAGAGAATGAAGAATGTTTCCTCCGAGGAGCAAAGTTCAGGGAGAGCTGAGCCCCTAAGCCACATGGGAATCCACACAGGTGATTAACCTCAAGACATGAATCACAAAAAAAAAAAAAATGCTTTGAAAGGTTCTGCAGAGTAGATTGAACTCTTTTTCTCTAAGAGTCTGTGCTGAGAAGGCTCTTGCAGTGTGGATTTTTTCAACACCTCATTCTGAGAAGTGCTTTTGTGGACTGATTCTTCATCCTAGTTCTTCACCCTTACACCAGGTTTGGGGAACAGCCAGCTGCCCTCCAAAAGGCTCCTGCTCCTCTTGGGTGGTTGTTTTCTATGTTACCCATCCCTAAGTGTCAGGGATCTGTGTAGGACTTGTCTGAATATTAGCCCCTGTGTAGAAGCAAGATGCTAAGTGTAGAGCTGATGGAGAGGCTTGATGTGAAATGACTCTTACCCATCAGTCACAAGAATCCTACCTTAGGAAAGGTGCAGATGGCACAAAACAGAATGAAGAGCATTGCCCAGTGCAGTTGGGCCCTTACGCCACAAGCCAGATCTGTTCATGATGCTGTAACTTCAGCTCAGTCCATTTCTGGAGAGGAGTCTGGGATGAGACCCGGAGAGCATCAGGGAGCAGGAGAGGTAACAGGGTGGGTCATGGTTTCATCTCATTCCCAGAGCTCTGCCCAGCAGCTGCTGAATCCCAGTTGTGTGTTACACCTCTCTGGATTCACGGAGGGAATGCTGTGTCCTGTCCTGCTGGACCTCTGGAGGAGGGTGACATCCTCACCCATGATCAACCTGCTACAAATGAATCAAAGAGGAGGGAACATTCTTGTTTCTCCCCACTTTGCTCTGTCAGCACCTCTTCTTCAGGGCTGGGTCACTGTGGAAGACACTAAAACACGCTTCATTGTTCTTAAATGCATTCTGAAAGGAATGACTCTATTCATGTTACTAAAACCTTTTGATACACAAGTCACATAGCATCAGATTATTTACATTTCTAATTCCCTTCTACATATGTTTTCTGCAGGCATGTGTCTTTAATCTTGGAACATCTGTCCCTACTTCCCCTTCTCTATCCTTCTGTTCTGCTTTTATCTTTGTTACACTAAGACAGTCCCCAAGACAGGCCTTCCACCCCAGCTCCTTATGTCTCTCTGCAATGCTCTGGAAATGTTGCTATGTGAGGACTTGGCTCACTCAAGTGTCATCAGGTATCTCAGTGACACCACCACAATCACCAAAATAATTGTTTTTATAATCTAGTTTTCTCCTATATGAAAATAGGGGTTTTCAATAAAGGCAGCAGTGTAGTAGTGCACCTCAATAAAACACTCAGAGCATCAGCAATTGCCCATGGGAGTAGGAGCTTTCAATAAATAGTGAAACACTCAAAATCTTCATGTTAGCAAGTTTTCATTGTTTTGAAGTGACTTTCCATGTCCTTTACAAATGTACAAAGGACTGATGTAGCAGACACAGTGCCTTAGCTCAAATGTGGCACAGGCATGGGCAGCACCTCTGCTCCTTGAATTGCTGGAGCCTTGGGACTGCCCTGCAGGATTGAAGAGCAAGAAATAATCACCCTCTTCCCTATTTCCTTTTATTGCCATGATTAAGAGCATCTCTAATTGACTTAATGACTATCCCAGTGCTTGACAGTTTGCATGCTGCTCTGTGACATGGGCCATCCTTTGCATCCACTAGCAATAGCAGAAATTCCCATGAGACAGGCTGAGGTTGCACATGTACTCTAAGCACAAATTGCAAGATTAAGAAATAATTCTGACTCAGTGTGGACTTTGTAAGGTTTTATTGTGTGTTTTATCTGCTGGGGAGCAGCACTGAGGTCTCTGCTGGGCATGAGATGATGCAAAGTGTCATCCAGCAGTGGCACTCATCTGGGATAACCAAACCTGAATTTAAAGCATGAGTGTGAAATAAATGGCACGTTTATTACAGGTCATGTGTGACAGCCCTGGACTATGGACCTAGATCATGTCAGCTCTTTCATTCTAATCACTTGCTTGATTCCAAGCCAGATAAAGCTTGGCTATGTAAACACTGCTGGTCTGTTACCACTCCTGTGTTCTGTTTTTTAGCCTATTTTGCAATGCAGGTGATCTCTGCCCGTCGGAAGTACAAGATTTCCCCTCCTGAAACATCAGGTCACCCTGAATTTGAGCGGACCTTCAGAGCTCAGTAAGATTTTGACATTTGTGCTGACTTTGTCTAGATAAAACTTGAGTCAACTATCATTGTTGAGAGAGACTGGTGCCCCTCATGTCACCTTTCCACTTACTAATACTGATTTTTTTTTTTTTCAATGCTTTGTGTGCAAAGGTCTGCATGTTGATTTGGAGCACTTTGGCTGGGGTGTTTCTGTCCATCCATGATAATTCTCCTTCTGGCATTGTGAGGAAGCCAAATTACAAATTAGTGGCCATATGGAGGAGGTGCAGAGCATTCACGATTAGAATCATTAAATTTAATATTACCGTTGGCTCCAAATGGTGAAAGCAGCCAAAGCTTTATTAATAACCTGATATTTTTGTGTAATATTTTGCTGTTGAATTGAAGCAAACGGCCTAGCTGGCAGAACCGGCTACAAGGGCATTTAAATTTTTTCCCTTTTAGAAGCCATTGTACTGTGAGAATCAGCACTTGTGGGCCCCTGCTGAGGGCTGTTTCTTTTTGCTCTGTTCCTATGGAGAGAGCAATGCTGGAGCTAAACTGGAAATGTTCACACATCCCTTCGGCTTCCAGCAAGCACCAGATCCTGTCTTTCATCTCAGCCATTCTGTTTTGTAAGCGATTGAAAGGAATTGGCTGGAGCTGGTGTGAAGGGTGGTTCCAGCCCGGCACTAAATCCCGAACAAAGCCGCTGCGTTCCCTTGCCAGAGCACAGGAAACATTTATGGAGTGACAAAAACACCAGCTTCAGTCCTTCTGTGATGCCATGGAAGGCCAGCCTGCCTGGAGACATCAGCCTCTGCAAGCTGGGGAGCTGCTGATGTGGCTTTTAATTAAATACTTAACTATTAAATGTGTGATAACCAAGTCATGCCATGGGTTGTGGTGTTCTGGGAAGCCCTGGCTGTAATGGGCAGGGAAGGTGACCTCGGGGAACTTGGACTTGAGAAGATATTGCTTCTCTGTGGGTTTTTCTTCTCTTTTCCCTGTGGAAGAGTATACAAATGGATAATTTGATATATTGAAAAAATAAAGGGAAAAAGTGGTATTGATGTATTACTCACTTGAAGAAACCTGGCAGTCTCCTCACACTGAGGCTCAAACTGCATTTACAGAATAAGGCTCTTCAGGCTTTTTCCAGCTCCCAGTCTGGCTCCATTCTCCAGAAGTTTGTACATTTTTGGCCAACATAAAGATGAAATTGCCTAGGGAATGGTAAAATGCAAGAGAAGCAAAAGCAATGTCTTTAATAGCACAGCTCCTACTCTTCTTTCAGAAAATCTGTATTTTTGTCACTAAAGGAAAAAGGAGGAAAACCTGGCTGTAGAGCTGATCACTTCCTGCTGAATTTTATCTGAAAGAAGGCTCCTTCTTGGATTGTGACTTGCATGACTCCCAAATTCGGGCTGTGCTCACCCAAGGGGAAGAGAAAGCTCCTTAAATACTGACAAGAAGGCTCTCCCCCAGCAGCTGTCTGTGATGGTGCTGTGTGTGGGATGGAGCCTGTGAAGAGTCCAGCAGAGACAAATCTTTGTCTCAGCCATAGCTTGTCATTCCAGACCATGTGAATGCAGGAGAAGTGAATGCTGTGTGTTGTTTGGCTGCTTTTTTTTCTCTACAATAGAGATATTGGGTGTTCTTGGTCACAGAAAAGGCCCCTCTCCCACAGCACAGCAATGGCTTTCACCAGGTCTTTTAGTTTGCTCTGATGTGAGTTTCCAATTCCCTTCTCCAGCCTTGGTTATCCAGGCTCTGAGGTACAGGGGGCAGTTTTAACTCTCATCTCTGGTTCTCACCAGGGCAAACTGCTCAGAATATTTCCCAATCTTCATCTCCCTCCTCTGGGTTGCTGGAATCTTCTGCCATCAAGGTAAGAGGGATGTGGGGGGTAACTCCAACCCAAACCATGTGAACAAACAAAAAAACCCCAGCCCCAATTTAAATCCCATTGTGACTAAGGCATTCTTTCTGTGCCTGTGAGACTCTTGTTCATGGAAAGCAAATTTCCCCTTTTAGCTGGATTGACTGAGACGTGCCCCAACTCCAGCAGGGAGCAGCTGAGCCCATTCCTGCCTGGAGGAGGAAGCACTGGCAGCCCTTGCTCCTTTGCTGGAGCCAGGCTGTCCCCTCGTGCTGCTTCTCCTAGACAAGCTCAGGGTGCCAGGGTGGCAGCAGCAGAGACAGAACTGTCAGAACCAGAAACCACAACCCAAACATTTACTCATCCACTGTCTATCCCTACCAAGTGAGCTCAGGGAATTGGTTGCTGCCACAGTGAAGTTGTGAGGAGAAACCACGAAAGGGAGCATTGCCAACCCAAGTCCCAGGGCAACTCTGCGGGGCAGAGAAGTTCATCCCTCACAAAAAGGGAAGGAAGAAAATTCATTTTCATTCAAAACTCCCACAGTGGTTTAAAGCCAAATCACTCTGTGTTTGGTTTTCTGGCCATGCCCCATCTGCTGGGGGGACTGTGCTGGGGTGCAACTCCAGCAGTGTCCAGGGATCCCAGCAGAGCTCTGCTCCCCTCTGTCCCCCCAGGTGTGACTGCAGTGTGTGGGCTGTTGTACCTCTACACCCGCCTCAAGTACTTCCAGGGCTATGCCGTGGCTGCCCAGGGACGGTAAGGACCTGATGGGACCATGGGCACCCCAAACCAGCCCAGGGCGGCTGGGAGCAGAACCTGGCCCCTGAAACAGGTTTCCTCCCCATGGGCGGGACTGCAGGCAGATTTTCACCACCACCTCCTCCTCCCCTCCAGCCCCCATGTGCTCATGGCTGTGTCACCTCTTCCCTGGCTGTCCCAAAGGAGGGTGGGGACTCACAGCGTGCCTTGTACCCCTGGCTGGGCTGGCAGTGCCTGATGGTGTTTTCTCCCACCCAGGTTGGGACCGCTGTATGCCAGTGCCTGGCTGCTCTGGGTGCTGGTGGGGATGGCGCTGGCCGGGCTCCTGGCACATTTCGTGTGGCCCAGCTCCTCCACATGGATGGCAGCACTGGTGTGGCCTCTCCAGCTCCGTGGTGCCTGGTGAGAGGGGCCATGGTTCCCCAAATGCACTGTTTGCCCTGTCACAGGGGAGCCAGTCATGTGGCACCATCAGAGTGAGAATATTTCCCTGGCTCTGCACTCCCCACTGAAGGGAGGTGGATGCTGGCACTCCTCTGCTCTCAGAGATAATGTCCCTTCTAGAAAGCAAATGCTTTCCAGCCCCTGCCCCTGCTGAGGAGCTTCACTGCTGGGCTTTGTAGCACTGGCTGCTGCAAAATGCCTCTGGCTCTGCCTCATGGAGCACAGATTGACCCACATGCTGTTGTCTCTCCTCCTTACTGCTGTAATGATCTATGTTGAAGAATCACACCATGGATATACAAAAATAAATTCCTTTTCTCACTAGGAATCACCTGTAATTATCAAAAGTGCTCAGAGACTGGTGTGAGAAAACCTGAGTTGGGGACTGGGTTTCATAGGAAAAGCTGCTGTGATTAACTGAAAAGGACGGGTAAGCTTGCCTAAAACCACGTCCAAATATTGGGAGAAAAACATGATCCTAGTCCAAGTACTAAAGTCTGTGTTTGGCCTCGATTGAATGACCATTACTTTGCCCCAGCTTCACTTATCACCCACCCTGTAACAGGACTTTGCCCTCTCCAAATTCCACCCTCTGCTGTGTACTTGGGGTTCACAGGTGCCTAAAGCAGCCCTGTTCCAACTGACTCTCACTACTGCACCAAAGGTTTAAATTCAGCTTTTATTACAGTGCACATTGTTTTGTATATTTATATAGAGAGATGTACTTGAAAAATCAAATGTATCCAGTAATAAAAAATACAGCACATTAAAGTAGTATAATGCATTCCAGTGTATAGCTGAAAGGACATTGGGATTTACACTAATCCCTACTATTTTTGAACTGGGCTACCTCTTCTTTATTTTTTCCTTCCCCAAAAAACCCACATCAATCAATAACTGAAACAGTTATTTAAAAAAAGACAGTTTCTGCACTCAATCTCAAGCCATGAAGACACTGGAGACTTCACCGAGAGTTAAGGGGCTGTGTTCAATGCTGGCAGGCACAGTGTGGCATATTTTATTTTTTTGTTTTCCCTGCCATAATCATAGCTCCAACCCCTTTGGATTCATTCCTCCTCTGCTGAAGGAGGGTCAGTCTTTGCCCTCACTTAATCCTCAGCTGTGGCAAGGACTGTTGCCTGGGCGAGGGCAAGGCAGACCTCGATCCCTGCTGCCTCCATCCCAGCACAGTGGTGGGGTCTGGCAGGACTCAGTGTGACCTGCTCTGTCCCCAAATACAGCCAAAGATTGCCCTGTCTGGGGCTGAAGGTGCTTTTTGTCCCCACGCTGGCTAAAGCTCATCCTGACCCCAAACTGTCCCGTGTCCGTGCCCGTGTGTCCCGAGCAGTGGCCGGCACCTGAGGGGCCGGGGGAGCGGAGCAAAGCCACCCCTCTGCACAGGGGCTGGCTTCTGCTTTTTGCTGCTCTTTAGGAGAAGCTGATGCCCGTCCTGGCCCCGCAGCCCTGCTGGGGATGGCGAGTGCTGGCTCTGGCAGCCGGCCCTGCGCTGTCCTGGTCCGGGCAAGGCGCCGCGGGGAGCAGGGAGCGGGAGGGAGGCAGCAGGACCAGGGATCCATGAGTGTGTCCGCTCTGCTCATGCCTGTTTCACTCTGCTTTTTTGATAAAAATCTGAAAGAAGAGAGGGATGGGATCAGAGGGATGAGCAGGGCAGGGGTGGGGAGGTCCTGAGGGAGCTCAGCTTACCTCGCTCAGGATGATCCACACCGGGGAGTCGGTCTGGATGGACAGCCTGACGGCCTCCAGTGGCCCAAAAGAAGGGTCCACCTCACCCTCTGCAACACCCTTGGAGAACGAGCCTGGTGGGGAGAGCACATGGCTGACACAGGGATGGTCCTCTGGCATTGCCCCTCCACTTCCCCTGTCCCCCAGGGCACCACCAACAGCCCCAGCAGCCCATGCCTGCAGCTCCCCAACACAAAACAGGCTAAAAACCAGGAGTGTGGATGGCAATACAGTACAAAATGCCACACTTTGGAGAAAAAAAATCAGGTAAACAAAACAAAATGTATTTGGGATATTTGGTGACATATCACTGCTGTGCGAAAGGGTACAAAGTGGCCTGACGTGCTCTTTGGTTGTGATTTTTTTTTTTATTTTGAAAATGCAACTGGGAGAAACCAGACAACATCCAGAAGAATGAGAAAATAGCAAAACTGCACTGCATGTGCCAAGAAAATGTTCTTTTATTTGTCTACTTTAAAAAAAATGACATCTTAGCAGGGACACCAGGGCTGTATCACACACTGGCAGGTCTCTGGAGGCTGCAATTGCTCCTTCTTGTCCAAGGGCAGGGCAAGCACTAGAATAAGTTCAGGTGGCAAGAGATGAAGTCTGACCTGCAAGTGGTGTGAGTACAGAGATGGCAAAACTGCCCGTGGTGGAGGTTTTTAACCCCAGGGTAAGCAAAGGAATAATCTGCATCATTTGGTCCCAGCTCTGAGCAGAGACTGGCAGAAATGCAGGACTGAAAACTATCTGAGAACAACCTATTCTGAGATTGAGGGCAGTGGAGGAGAGGACACAATGACAAATCCTGTTCCACCATAAGCTCCTGGCAAGCAGAAATTACTCTTTGCCAAGCAAACAGCTCTAAGGTTCTTGACTGACATGCAGGTGAGGACATGGGCTGTGTTACCAAAGCCAGCAGCACTTTACCACCCCACACCCCGCTGTACCTATCTGGATGTAGCCGTCCGCTGTCCTGCGGTATTTGACGACTGTGCCTCTTCCCTCCTGCAAGGCTTCCTTATCTGACTGTAGACTCTGCAGAAGGAGAGGAGTTTTGTGCAAGGCCAGAGGCAAGAGTCACCCAAAAGCCCCAAGGAAAAGCAGCAATCCCAGAGCTGTCCTTGCCAGCAAACCCTGGCATCTCATCCAATACCTGGCACCCTGAGACATGTGCCCAAAACAAGAGGACAGCTGCAGGACTCTGCTGTTTCCACTGCACCATTCTGGCTCCATCCCCTCCTCTGCAGCCATCCCTCCCACTGGTGCATCCCCAGGCAGGGATGGCTTACACAGTTGTGCTCAGCAAAGCACCTTGCTCCTGAGGTGGCATCACACCAGGCATGACCCTCTGGCTCCCTGCCAGCACCTGTAAGAGGCACTAGCATCTTGTAAAGATTTTCCTGATGGCTTTAAGCAGCTCCTTCCTCTCAAGCCTCTTTTGCTTCCCACTCCACCCTCACCTCAAATCTCAATCAAACACCTACATCAAACGGCAGAACCTCCACAGTCGTGTTGAAGAGTTTGTCCTCTGGGTGCTCGATGTTTCCGCTGCGGAAGAAGAACCTGTGACAGGGACCAAATCCACAGAAAGGCATGCTGAGTGAGGGGGCATGTGATGACTTTCACCTCATCTGAATTATCAAACAGCTCAACCTAACAGGCACCTTCCCACAGAGCCCACAGCACGACTTGGCAGGGGACTTTGTGTGCCAGACCAGCTAAACCATGGACTGCTCACAAGTGCAGGAAAGCAAAGGGCTCTGGCAAGGATGGCCCCACTGAGAAAGGGTCAAATCATCCTTCCCCTGGAAGAGCACTGCTCTCTCCTCCTGGACAGGCAAGAAATTTGATTTAAATTACCAGAAGAGCAAAAGTCAAGTGTGTCCACATGCTCTGGGCTGTCCCCACACCCCTGCTGACCCCTCCAGCACTGGCCTTTCGATTCGGAGCGGTTTGAAGAATCGGAATCGGATGAAGTCCCCGGCAGTGGGAGTGAAGGCCCAGAAGAAGTCCTCCCGCAGGTAAGCCTTCTCCAAGGTGAAGTGCTGGTAGGTTTTCAGGCTGGTGCTCACCTCAGCAGGAGGGTTGACGTGCTCTTTCCGCAGTGCCTGTTTTCCAAAGTCCTTGTCCTTGATGTGCACAAAGCAAAAGGGCAGAGAAGGGCCATGAGCTGCTATGGCCTGTGAGGAACCAGGGCTTCAGCTACAAGGCACTGCAAATTAAAGTTTTGTGATTTGCAGGGCACAGAAGGATGAGAGATGGAAGTAATTTGGGCAAGGCACCAGGCAGGAGAATGTGTGACTGGATCCCAGGACACTGCTTCAGGACAGGCAGCTCAGAGAAACACCCTTGCTCTGTGCTCTGATCCAGCACACCAAGGAGCATTTCATTGTCCAAATGTTCCTGAATGCCTGCCCCTGCCCCAGGAGCTCTGGAAACAGTCTTTACACTTGAGGAGAAAGCAGCTGGGAGGCTGACAATAGCATAAAATGACTGGATTATATGGCCTGACAGCACTGCACTGTGATACTAACTGGATTATACCATCCATTTCCCTGGGGATCACACTGACAGCACAGCCCATGGATGTCTGTCCATGGGTTCTGCACTTGTAGTTGTGGGAAGCTGCATTTTGTTCATGTTTAAACACACATCAACAATCCCAGCTCTTATGCAGTGAGTTATAATTTGCCTATCACCAAATCCCAGGAACACGGAGTGGAGTGGGAAGGAAGTCAGACCAACCCAGGAGTCATCCCTCCAATGTTTTCCAGTAGATTCTTCGAAGTCACTTGCCTGGACTACGGTCTGTCACTCAGGACTGGTACCAAGGCTTAAAATCTTGCAGTGACTCTTGGTGCACGTCACTGCCATTCTGAGGAGCAGGAGCTACCTGAGCTCACTGTAATTCAGAATAAAACACAACCATTTCACAGAAATCCAGCTGCCACCAGCCACTGTCACTGATGTCCCCACCCAAAAGCAGTCAGTTCCCAAGTGCCTGCAGGCCAGGCCACCTGTAGCTTGGACAGAGAGGTGGTACCCACCTTTAGTTTCTGTATCTTCCCAGCCAAGGAGGAGTGGGTTCCCACGTGCTGGAAGAGTGAGGGCTTGAAGCGGATCCTCAGGTTTGCCTTCTGCCTGTCACAGTGTTTCTGAAACGAGACAGCCCCACAGCGCCCCAGGCTCAAACCTCTGCAGGCCACTGTGGCCCACAAGAGGGATGGACAAGGGCACAAGGAGTGGCAGACAACCCTGTCCTCCATCTCTGTGCCCTTCTGTGGTATTTAGGCTCTAATCTAGCAAGAAGGCTTTTAACCACACTCTGGAGAAACCAGACCGAGACTCTCAGCCACTCACCCACCAGGCTCTGCTGGGCAGGGCCCAAGTTTAAGTGCCAAATTTCTCCTTGCCAAGCATAGCTAAGAACACTGAGCAAATCCCCTGTGTGCTGTCAGGGAGGAACAGCCAGAGAACTGAGTTTCCTTTGCCTTGGCTTATTGGGAAAGCCTTTTTCCTACAACTCAGAGCTTGGGATCCCTGATGTCTGAAGATACAGTAAGCCTGGGATGACTCAGAGCCCAGGTGAACAGGCACCAAGTGTGGGCTCTCTCTGGATGGGCAGTTCCCAGTTTGCTGGCAGGAGCTGTGAGCAGATGTACAGCACATGCCATCGTCAGAGCTGCTGGGCTGTTTCATGCCTATCCACCACATAAATAAACTTGGAGATGCAACTGCAATTCTGGCAGTGATTTACCATGGAGTGGAGGGAGAGAGACGATGGAGAGGGAATAAAGTACAAAAGGCAAAATCACTGAGAGCGTGGGGAAATGAGAACTCACATTTAAAATAGCTCATTTCTCTCAGTTTGGGGGAGCAGGACAAAAATACAGGTTAGAAGCTGTATGGAGAGGGTATTTGTTATCCAACTTTGGCTTTTTCCAAGAAAAGAAATGCATGCACATCCCTAATGCCATCTGCTCTTGCAGCCTCCCACCCAGCAGAGACCCCGCAGCATCACTGGATGCCTGGTACAGACAGGGTGTCACACCAAGCCCCCACCACAGGCTGGGAGCTGGGAAATTCCAGGCATGACCCCTGCGAGCTGCAAAAGAGATAATCCCCTAATCCAGCTCGTGTTACATTAGAAAATTAAAACTAGCCATGCTAATGGGACAGACCCTACTCACTGCCAGCAACTCTGGATGCAACTCCATCATGGCTATCTCACGCTGGATGGGGAGAGGAGGAAGGGGAATGGAGGCATCTCCTGATTTATCTTTCTCCCCTTTTCCTGCACTGCTAAAGAAACGTTTCCTGAAAGCAGCCTTGTCACAGACAAGCCAGGAGGGGGAATAGCTCAGTTGGTGGTAAGAAGGTCATCCTTTCACACAGGTCTACCCCAGGTAAATCTGAAATTAGTCAAAAAAGAAGGAGCAGAATATACTCAGAACAGGCAAAGCACTTACCAAAAGCTCAGGTCAAACAAATTTTCAATCAAAAAGACAAATCCTCCCTGCTACCAATTTGATTCTACACAGTGGGATTTACAAGAGAAAGTCATGTTTAAAAGGGCGCTGTGCAGAGTTAATCATGCAAACAGTGGGGGAAAGGAGCCAGAAATCCACATGGAAAGTAGGTTAATTTTTAAAAAGGCAACATGTTTAAGAGGTTTGCAGTTTCCCCTGAGAAAACCTTGGTTCCATCAGGTAGGAAAAGATGAGCACAGATGAGTTAAGAAGATGATCCTGTGCAGCAGGATCTGCATTTAATCAGTGCTCAAACTGAGGATTTGGAAGGTGGGGGCACAGACAGCAGCATCATTCCCAGCTCCAACCTAGCATCCCACCCATCCGGCTTTACCCACAGCTGTGCAGACTGTGGGGTTGCCAGACAGTCCTGGGGCTGCTCTGTCACACCTGAGCACATGGTTTGAACTGCCAGAAGGATTCAGTGGACACGTCCTGCTGCAAGGGGTACTGGAGCCAATGCCATGTCCTCTGCCAAGGATCAGGCCAAATTAAACCACATCCTTGCCCCAGTTCTGCAGAGCTCTGAGGATGGTCCATCCCCCTAGCACATAAATACAATACTAATTCCCAGAGTGACCACTTGCTCTAGCATTTATCACCACAACATGGTTGTCACCATGAAATCTGTTCTAAGCCACTGGCTCTGAGCTCTGCACAGGGACTCTGCTGCTTGTTCTCCACTGGGGGAGGAGGGAGAGCAAGAGTTTGAGTAAATACAGTATGTTCAGAGAGAAGACAGGAGAGTATCTGATGCTGAGCTCATCTTACATCTGCTGCCACACACACTCCTCCTCAGCCCTCCCCACTCGCTTTAGCCCCTTGCTGCTGGAGTTCAAACACAACTCCACAGGGCACGGGGGCTTATGGCTCTGCAAAAGGAGTGGCAGCACAAAAAGAGAGCCCATTTCACCTCTCTGTACCCTCCCAGAAACCCTGACAAGGGCTTTGTGTGACCTGGCTTCATTCTGGCAGACTGTGCAAGGAGGGTTTGCTCTGGGTCATCTGGGGTGAGCCCTCTGGGCAGTCACCATGTGTGCTCCAGGTGGGTACAGCACATGGATCCAGCATCAAGGGGTTATTCTGGGGTTGTAGTCAGTGAGTGGGAAATGCTTCAGGGAGAGAAGCACACCGCAATGCAAAACAACATAGAAGAATGGGGAACAATTCCTCCTCCTCGAGGACTGCAGGAGGAATACCCTATTAGTGCTTAGATGCAGAAATAATGCCTTTCCTGGCAGCTGCAGACTACAAAAGCCTGAACTCCCAGGTCTCCACTTACACAATCCACAAGGACACCCTGCAGCACGCTCCACAGGCATGGCACGGCTCCGTGCAAAGTCAGTTAGCACCAGAGCTCACAGAAAAGATCCTCTGGAGGCACAGCCAAGTGTACATTTGCCCCCACACAACAAAACATTTCCCCTCAACAGAGGTTGTTTACATACTGCATCCTTCTCAGGGTTGCAGACTTTCACCCAGAGGATGTGATCCAGCAGCCAGTCAATGGGTTTGTCCTTATAGAACATCAGGATGAACTCCACAATCAAGCTCAGATCCAGAGACTTGAACATTTTTCCTAGAGTACGAAGAGAGAGAAGGAAGCTATGGTATGAAATGGTCTAGAATCAGAGCTGGGAAAGAAAAAAATGGGAGACTGGGCTATGGAGGTTAAATGTGTCCATCTATGTAAAGGAAACAACACGTGGCTCCAGTTCATGTACCAGCACTGCTGACATTGCTAATACAGCTCTGGATTTAATATTTGTTGCAGAATTAGAAAGCATTAGAGTCTCACAGGTCATAACAGCATCAAAAGGTCTAAAACTCTCCCATTAAATAAAGAGAAACAAGGATGAAAAACACAGCCAGCTGCAGGACAGACCATTTCCTGCCCTGAAAACTACAAGTTTTAAGCCAGTCAACCCAGTATCCAAAATAACAGATCAAGCTGCTACTGCAACCATGTACTGCCGTTCCCAAAATAGTTCTGGGCTGATGTAAACTTCCTTTTGCACACTCTTAGGCAAATCCAGATCCCATCCAGCCTAAAAGCTACTGTCCATATCTAAGCTGTTTGGCTGTCGGCTGGGCCACTCACCAGGTTTATTTTTACTAAAAGTGAGCATCAGCAGTACCAGCTGTGAGGATCTTTTTCCCCTGTGCAAACACAAGGGTCATTGCAAAAATAGGAGGGGATCAAGTCCAAGTATTTCACCATCTTGTGGAGACAATTTCTTGGGCCAAGAATGTAGCGCTGGCAAGAGCCAGCAGGCTCTTGTGCCTTGTGCCTGATAGGACTGGGGGGAGTGGGGGAGAACAGTACCAATGAATCCCAGCTGAGAGAACTCCAGGATCATCCACTCCTCAGAGGGCTGCTGCAAGGCAAAGTTCTTCATCGTGCTGAGATAGTTTGGTTTGGCCACAATATCATCCTCCAGCTGTAAGACAAAAGGGCACAGTGTCAATGTCCCATCCAGGTCCCAGCCAACAGTCTCCATGCAGAGCAATCACACCACAGAGCAGAGGAGAGCCTTGGCACAAACCCAGTTTATTCTGGAAGGTGCTCCAAGCACTTTTTCTCACTCAGTCTAACAGGTAAGAGAAACAAGGACTTCTGCCTTTCCTACGTGGGAGGTTTCCAAGTTCAAAAGTATTTTAAAAACCCAGCTTTTGAACCTATGTGGTTTAAAACCTGCTCCCACTCTGCTGCATCACAGAATTGGATATGCTCTTTGCTCTCTCTTAGCTGATACGAGCCAGTACAGTGAACTCACAGGTACATCCACCTTCTCTCCAGTACCAGCACCAAACCCACCTGCACATAATAAATGCCTTTGGACTGGGCATACATCATTAAAAAGCAGTAATCCAGGTTCTGCTTTGTCCTCCACCTGCAAGAGACAAAGGCAATGGGAGCGTCAGTCTCTGCTGGGATAGTGGCTGTTCCAGGGTGCCTGCCAAGGCTGGGTTTGAGATGGGAAGGTGACACAGCCCTGGGAGGGAGGCAGAGGGGATAGCATATAGCCCCTCCCTTTGGTCCCTGGTCAGCTAAGGATTACTGGAAATCTCAAGGACTTTCAAAATGAAGATAATTTGGGTTAAAATAAGCTCCTCACTTGGTGATCGAAACACCACAGCACAAGGGAAGCCTGGCAAAGCTGGTGCCAGTTCATCCCCCTGTCACCAAATCACCTCCTTGAGGCTCTTGGATAATTCAAGTTTAAAGGCGTCATCTGGCCCTGGAGAAGAGCTTTCCCTGCTGGAGTCAGTGAGGAGCTTGCTACAGTTCCTTAGTTCAGGGCTTGTTCATAAGCTCACTCATTCTTACCTCACTCTTTCCTTGGGGTCTCCAAAGGATTCCCGCAGGTGGGAGAAATCAGGATAGAAATGTGGAGATGGGGAAATTACCTCCAGGAGACCTGAGTGTATTTCCTTTGGGAATCTGAGGGAGAAAAGCAGCAGTAAACAAATACCTCCACGTCTGACACAACATTTTGCAGACCAAATCACTGGGTAAACACGGAGCCACAGAACCAAATAAGAAACACAGCCTCTCAGGTGTAACTTCCCTGGTATCTAGTGGATTTCCAGGCCTCATCAGAAGACATCAGCAGGGACTGACATGGACTTCTAAAGTCATCTTCTCCCTCCCACAGTCCCTAATAGCTCCATGTACACATGCTTCCCACAAGCATCCTCCTCCCTCCTGCACACGCACGGGGGGGCCAGCTTTAAAGACCAGGCCTGAGCACCACGTACTCTTCACAGGATTAAATGACCTGCAAACTTGTTCAACAAAGAAAGGACTTGGCACTTCAGGCATTCAGAGATTTTTCCAAATGCATCAGTAATTAAAATTAATTTTGCTGAGGTGGTGCTATACATTTCTGCTAAGTTGCTTAAACCACTGCTGTGCTGGAGTTCAGAGAGCCAGCAGGAAGTCTACCTAGTACTCTTATGCTGATAAAATCAGCATATACTTTTCTTATAATGTGGCTAGGAAACCTTTAAAGAGCCAAACTCAAACAGAAAATAATGTCACCCATCTGAAAAGCAGGCACCTACATCAGCCTTGCAAGCAATACCCTGGGACTGCTCTAACTGTGAGAGATAAGCAGGAAAACCAGTTATTTTTATACTGCCTTTTTGAGACATTTGGTGCAAGGCTGATTTCCTTTGTTTGTGCGGAGCCTGGAGGACAGGAGATGGGGCAGAGGGAGTCAAAGCAACAAGACTGCCAAAAACTTCTCACTTCTTTGCCTCTTCCTTACTCCTTCCTTGGGACTGGCAGGGCTTTCAGCTAACATGTTCAAATTTCCCTTCTTCAGACAGCAGAGAAACAGCAGCTTCTCACTGAGCTGACAAAACATTGCAGTAAAGCAGCAAGCCCAGCCTGCCCTGGCCCCACATCACCTCAATTCAATTTGGAAGAAAAATAATTTCAGTGACTCAGGGAGGGGCAGGAGGCAGTGGAGAGGGGGATGATGAGAAATCAAATCATTAAGTCAATTAAAGTTTCAGGACTTGTACGCCGAGGCGCTCTGTGCAGCAGCGCCCGGTAATTTCATCAGATCCATCGGACAATCAGTCCATTATCCCCGATAAGTGCGTCCTGCTGCCTGCAGGCACAAGGAGGGGAGCCCTGCCAGCTCCTGCACAGCAAGATGGAGGGCTCTGTTTCAGCTCTTCTGCAAGTGCCTGGGAACACAACCCTCTCCATCCAGCCCCTCTCCCATCACTGGCTCGGCTACAACGGGCAGGATGTGCTGCCCTTTCACTTCTGTGATCCCTTGGGAAGGAGCAATGGCGGGAGCTGGGCGGGACTCACCGCCCCCTCTCTCACCACCTTTTCCCTTTGCCCCTGAGCTCTGATGCTGTTAACGCCTGGACCTGCTCATAGTTAATAATCCATCACCAGCTTCTGCTTAAACAGCCACAGACAAAGCTGAAAAAGCCACTGAGGCTCCAGGACATAAATAGCAGCCAGCAGGAGAGACAAATGTAACCAGAGCCTGGAACAAGGGGAAAACAAACAGGCTGGAGTGGGAAGAAAGATGGATCATGGATTTTAAAGCAAAATAAGGCAGGAGCATTTGTGTGTGCGTATTGCACTGCCCAGACTGCACAGAGCAATACAGGGCTGCAGTAGACACTGAAACAACTGCCTGGATCGCTGGAAATCTAAACAATCCATCTCCTCACAATGCCCCAGGGCAGAAGGAACAAAACAGAACGAAATAAAATGATCACATGTGTTAAATACTTTGAGCACAAAGCAGCCTACTGGAAGCTACATATGGGATGTATCTCAGAACAAGCAGAAAGTGGAAGTGGCATTAGCAAAGACAGCACAGAGTTTAAAAAGAGGAAAAAACCCCAAGCAACAACAACAAAACACAAAAGGGAAGCAGAAAAGTGTATTTTCTCCTAAATGAAGCCGTTCCCTGGCCTTGCTGCAGGCACAGGCCGTACACTGAAGCCACTTGGAAGTGCTTACAAGCTTTTGATGTTTTCTGCCACTCCAGTTGTATACTGTGGATCCGTCTGAAAACAAAAGAAAAGAAGTGTTAGACCCTTCAGCCTCAGCCTGTGTCCCCTATGGCTCAGAAATCTTCAGCACATGCCAGGGTACTGTCAGCACATCTGTATCATCTTCATTCACCTTCATGTCTCCTTTTATTCAGCTTTACTGCTCTCCCATGCTGACAGGCTCCCAGGAGCCCTCTTCTGTGGACAGTGTTAACCAAAGGCATCACACACCAAAATCCATCCCAAAAGATCCTGCATATCTTTCCCATGTGCTCTCCTGGCACTTCTGCCCCTGCCAGCACCAAGGTTTGCACAAACCTCTGGGCTATTTATTTTTTCCCTACACACACTGGCTTGCATCCAAGAGAATACTCTTGGCAGCAAATACTCTGTACCCTTTGGTGAAAAAGAGGGGTCTAAGTTTTTCATTTCCAGTTCATTTTGACACTTTTGTTCCTAAAGCCCCAGTTTGTTCCCAAATCAACGTGGCAATCCATAACATTTGGGAGACAAAGGTCATCAGCACTGCTTGCTGATGTCTGTGGGTGAGATAAATGCAAGCACAGGGACAGGCACAGGACAGAAGCTGCACAGTGATGGGGAAAACAAAACCCCAGAACAAAGAGCAGGATACCCACAAGCAGAAACTGTTCCTGTTTCCTGGTGGTGGCACTGATTCGGGCAGCCATAAGGATGACAAGGCCACACGTACTGGGTGGATCTGCTGATGCAGCATGGCAGAAGCCAGGACCAGCTGCTGCTGCTGCACTCGGCACCGAGTGAGGTGAGAATGAGACACAAGGATGTGTCACAGGCTGAGCACAGCACTTCCGTGCTGGCATGGAGACAAGGGAGAGGAAAAGGTCTCTTCCTCAGTTTTCTTGGGAGGAAAAGGTCCCTTTCCTAAACAAGGCTCAGAGTCCCAGTGCTGGACTGATTTCTTACCTCAGCGTGCCAAGAAAACAGCAATGGGAAAAACAAAAGCAGGAAAGATGCTCCTGGCTTTGGCAGGAACCATGCAGCTCCACTCCAAGTGTCTGAAACAGTGGGTTGGTGACAGCCAAGCCAGCCATCTCACCCCAGGGCTCCCCTCAGGCAGCTGAAGAAGCCCCTGCTCTCCCAGGCAGCCCACTCACTGTGGATGACACCTGCAGTGGCCAGCAGTAATACTTGGGAATGAGAAGTCCCAATCCCAGACAGGACATTCAGTTGCTGCACTTGTGCTGAGTCTCCAAATTACTCAGCATTTGCTTCAGGTTCATACCACCCTTTCCACTATTTACTCTTTATCCCATGCCCAGGGAGCTCTAAAAAGTGCAGGTACATGGAGAAACACCTTCGGAAGAGGCAGAGCAGGCACAGCAGTGGTAGACACTTGCACAGAAGGATGTTGTGCAGCTCCAAGACCAAACTTGGCCAAAGGAATCTGCAACAACTGCCATTGCTGTTACTGGGATGTGGTGTGTGTGCTCCTGCATTTCACAGGATCAGAAATAATTTACTTGTTGCTCACTTTCCTCGTCATAGGCACATCCTGAAAATCAGGAGCTGCCATCACAGCATGCACATTATTTTCAAGTCAACTAAAGTAGTATTACTGCAGTCCAAAACAGGAACTGGTCCGGGTCAAGTTGCTTAAAACCTCTCAGGCTTCAACTTACCCACTGCAAAAACAGTCACCAAACTTGTCCTGGCTCCAAGGGAGCCAAATGACGGCCAGGACCAAACCCTGTACTAGGCCTTCTGGGCTGCACATATCTGTGCACACCTTCTCCCTGTACAAAAATGCCAGCCAGAGCCCTGAAGGCCAAATGCTACTCAAAACGTCAAATTATGGGAAAACAGGCAGCAAACCTGGACATTCATCTTTGCTCCGCTCCCAGTAACAGGCTACTGAGGTTTATCTTTCTCACTGGATTTCTGGAAATTAAGACAAATGCACTTCAGGCTCAAGAAAATAACCCTGAGAGGAAAGCCATAGAGAAAAATAACCATCTAAACCCATAGATAAAAGCAGCTCTTGTGGATTAATGTATCAATGCTTTTTAGCCCTTGGATTCAGCAACCGATTCCGGGCTCCAGGCACCAATACAAAGAGGCATACCAGTCTCAACCCCGAATCATTGACTCTTGGGTTTCAAGAAGGGTTTAGGGCTGTGTTACAGGTATTTGGAGAAACAGAGCTGCTGCAGGAGCAGGTCTGAGAGCTCTCCTAGACACGGTCATGGGGCTGCTCCAGCTCATTTTGTGGATATCCATTCAAAGCACCCTGCAGGAAACATCATGATTTAGGTGAGCTGTGCCACACCAGCAGCTGCTAAAGGGACACGTTTGCCTGCTCACATCCTGATCCTCTCTGGTCCAATCAGCATTTCATTTTGGGCAAGACACACCTGCTGATCCCTCTGGACGACAGCCCAAGGCCAGGCTTATCTACCCAGCAAGTGGCAGAGCTGGTGTCTGGGTGGGCAGCATCTTGTTTGGCACTGAGTCTGGCAGACAGTGGGATGGGGGCCAGGGATACAGGGCAAACCGGCAAAGCTCTGTCTTACCTCTGCAATGAGGACGACGATGACAGAGTCCTCCTTCTCCTGCTGGGTGAGCTCTGAGATGAGGGAGTTGAGGGTGTCAGTGAGGTAGGAATGCACCTCCCGCTTCACGCTGGGGATTCCCATCACGACGGACACTGCCCAGGGCCATGGAGAGATTTTAGAGAGGAGGCTGTGTTGGACACTTTGCTCTGCTCCCATGACCAACTCATGGTTCACCTGGTCAGTGCCAGGCTCTGTCATCAGAAACCAGCAGTGAGCAGCAGGTTGGTGGGCTCCTGGGCTACGCAGGGTTCCCACACTCCTGTCCTCAGCCCAGTGCCAACCAGCAGCACCCCACTGTGCCAGGCTGGCAGGGCACCCATGGGCAGTCAGATATGCTCTGCTTTATCTCCCTGAAGGAATGATCTCTAAGGAAATACCCAAAACCCCTCCCCTTCCCAAGGGCCTTTTCAACTTGTGAACAGCAACTTGAAGACTACCTCTTGTTCTCCAAACCCTTCCCATGGCCAAAAGCACTCCAGTTTAGTAGGTGCAAGTCAGGTCTTTGGCATTGGGTTGGGATTTGGGAGCAGGGGGAATCAAGTAACCAAAGTCTTGTTCCTGATGGGATTTGTCTCCTTAGTTGGGTTACAGTCTCCCTGAAGCATCCTACAAACTATGCTTTTATTTGAAGCCCTTCCATACAAAGTTTAGAGCACTCTGGATATGGAAAGCAGCAAACAACATCTGGCAGAAGCATTGAGAACATTTTAGGGCCAGTCAAAAGCACAGACAGCAATCCCCTATAGACTTGCAGGCGTGACACGGCTCACCCACCCCACATGTCACCATAACCAAGGAAGCTTGCATGATGCATGCAGCCCTTCCTCCAGTCCTGCTTGTATCTGTGCCACAGCCAGGCCCAGAGGAAAGGGCAGGGACAGGCACCAAGGTGAGGAAGAGCACCAGAAGCAGCACTAATTCCCATTTACCTCCAGTGCGCCCCTGTCCCACATGCACGGCTGGCTGCAGACTGTTCTCCTTTGACAGCAAATGTGGCAAATGATGGAAGATGGTGGGAAGGTGCAGCACATTCTTGTTGGTGATATTCCAGAGTTTTAACTTGGTTTCATCTTAAAAAGGAAAAGGGAATCAATTGCAAGGCACGGTAGGTAGGAAAAGACTGCAAGGCAAAAAGCCTCTTTACAGCAGCCTGGCCACCTGAGACTACTGCTGGGTTATAAAAAACCAGGCCAACCTTTAACATGCTACCACAAACCCAATTAAACTTCAGCAGGAGCCAGGAGGGCCTTAAAGAAGTCCCAAAATATTTGGGAAGGAGAGGGGAGAATGAAGATAAAATGAAGGTCAAATCAGATCTTTCTGTAGAGATCCAATTTTCATCAACCGAGCAACTTAAAAAAAAAAAAGAAAGGACAAATAAATTGGCTAGGGGTGCTCAGCCAGCCTGACTCCTTCCTCCCCCCTCTCTTTGGATACCCGTTTTCCATATGGGTTGAATACAGCCATAGGAAACAGAGTGTATGACTTGCAAGGGAGAAAAAAAAAAGCTTGCAAGCAAGCAAATTGGCAAATATCCTCAGCAGAGGCAAATCCGTGTTTAATGACGCTTATGCACCTCTAATTAAACAGGAGTTTAAGAGCTCCCAAGTCTCTCTGAATTCCACAATTTGCTCACACCAGGGAAGAGAAGAGCAGGTCCTGTCTGCAGCCCTGCACACACACACACACAAACACACACACA
>VWZS01005152.1:706541-825533 GCA_013397075.1 Rhabdornis inornatus
CACACACACACACACACACACACACACACACACACACACCTCTCTACCTCCTCATTAGCAACAGCTTCCACACAGCCCCAGACCCTCAAGGCCTGTTTATTCACCAGATAAGCTGCTCCAGGTGCGGTTTATGTCCCTCAGGGCCTGCTTCTCCGACAGTGCTCTCTTGATCTCCTCCAGGACCAGGTTGAGCTCCTTGGAGCGCTTCAGGCTCTCCTGCTCGGCCGCGTGCAGCCGGTCCCGGAGCGCGAGGAACTCCCGCTGGTAGATGTCCACAACGTCACCTGAGGATGGAGAAGAGAGACAAGCTTTGTCCTCTGTGCTCAGAAGGGTTTCACTCCTACCTCCCTTACCTCCTCAGTCCTTCAATTATGGATTTAGGGAGCTGCATTCCAGCACACACCCATTGGCAAAAGGATTGTGGGGAGGGCAGTTTAAGTTGCAGAACTACAATAATAAAGCTACTTCCATTTTTCCTCTTTCAGCTTGGGTTTCTGGGTCATGTAGAAATAGAATCATAGAACAGTCTGGGCTGGAAAAAACCTCTAAGATCATTGAGTCCAACCATTAACCCAGCAATGCCAAGTCCAACACTAAACCATGTTCCCAAGTGCCACATCTATATGTCTTTTACATCTCTTCAGTGATGGTGATTCCACCACTTCGCTGGGCAGCTTGTGTGAATGACTGGCAGATTTCTCATAAAGGGTTTTTTCCTAATATCCAATCTTTCCTTTTCTACAGGTTGAGCCTTCCCCAGCTCATGTTCCCTTCTTTGGACACACAAATACAACCATCTCCTGGAGGATACCAGTGATGGGAAAAGATGTTGGCAAGGGGGAATGCTGCCCTGCAGTGAGACAACGGTGCAGACAGAACCTCCTCCAGCTTTGGAAAAGAGCCACAAATTTTAACAGTCAAAAGAGATTTAGAGAATCTAACCTCTCCAAAACACGTCAGGATACAGAAAATCACATGGCAACAGCTGCCTGGATGCTTATATGAATTCAAGTGTCTGGATACACACCTTTAGGACGCATCATAAATGTATAAAAATCCCTTCTGATAGGGTAACAAAGCATTTTGTTTTGAAACAACATCTTATCCCATGCTCTGTAAACAGAGCAATAAAACTATCAAGAGCTTTCAGTCAGAACTAACTACAACAGCTGGGAGTGGAATCAGTGAGCCACTAACAAACCTTCCTGGGACATTTTTTCCCATTATTAATGAAACTGTTCATTAAAAATACACTTTTATCTGTGGTTATTCATGTGTTTTCAGTAAGATTATAACTCACAAGACTATACCCAAAGCAGATTTACCCACTGAATAGCAGACTCTTAACCCAAACACGACTAGGAGAGCTAATGATCAAAAATACTGCACTGGAACTTCCCAACACAGGGCTAAATATAAATCAAAGCAATTGAAAAAGACACATTGACTGCATCAAAAACTTCTATTTTGGGGTCCATGAAGAAAAAGGAATTTTGAAAATCAGACATATCCAGCTTCAGTGCACAGAGTTTCCAAGACAACAGTGCTTCCCAGTCCAGCTACTGGTAATGCTTTTGCCTAGAAAAAGTTTCCCTTATTCAGTCTTTCCCGCAAGAAAAACCTCCTTAAAGACTCACTGCTTCAGCACAAGGGACCCCCCCAAGGCAGTCTAGCTCCTATTAACCTTTTGACATTATTTCCAAAGCCATGGCACACGGGGAGGGAGCAGAGGAAGTTACACCCATTTGATGACTCTGTCCATCTGACAACACGTTATTCAGAGAAATTCAAGGCAGAGACATAAACAAGACCAGTCCTTCCTTTTTCCTGTGTGGCGCTGCTCGCTTTCCACTCCCATCGAGAAAACATTTTCAAATGTGCAGAAAAACAGGTTAACACCCAGCTTTGAGAGCTGCCACAGGAATCCACAGGAGGCTCTAAAAACTCATCCCACGATGAGTGAGACCTTCACCTGCTGGTACCTCTCAGACATAAAAATACAGCTACGTTCAGCTTCCCAGTACTCCACATTACAGGTTTTCCTACTTGTATCTTTTACTGGCTGCATCTGGAACACCAGCAAGGAACAAGTCTCACTTTCTGTTTTTGCACAACATGATGGCTTGTGCAAGGCTGGAAGCATTTGGCTCTTGGCATCCTAGGGGGTTACTATCCTGTGGATGCTATCAAAGCCAAATCACAGCTAAAGGCTGCCATTAGATCTTGTTCTGCAATACCTGGAGCAGAGTAAAGGCAAGGCTTTGCACTTAATGGCTTTTTCCAGAGCACTGCACTTCATTTGTGTTAGATTTAGAAGGGAAATGTCACTGATTATTCAGTCACTAATGACCTGCCCGCCAAAGCCAAGAGCTGTACTTTCCCGAGACTGCAATGGCGATGTGCAGTCAACCATTTGCTGCTTTTCTGGTTAATGGTTGGAAGTGAAATTGTATTTGTTTCCAGTGCTCTTGTCAGATGATGTCTTCATAGGCTTTCCATTCTTTAATTAAAATTTCATGAAATTTAAAAGCTGATCGATTGTGACTGGTTCTGATGACAGCCTGAACAATCTTAGACAAAGCCTGAGATGGGTGTACAGTTTCCCATGAATTTCCAGTAATTTTGCACTTGTCGGCCTGCAATGACATGTGGCTGCAATCTGTATCCTCATAGAAACCCTCACTGCTCAGCCAGAGAGGGCTCTGAAAACCCACAAAGGGCAGCAGAGGATAAAGGGGGGGGGGATTGGCTCCCATCTCTACAAGCAAGGTTGGACACAAGTGATTTGCTGCTAATTAGGCTGAACAAATTTTTTCAGCTAGTGTCAGTTCAGCACAGACCCTCTACATACCTTTCAAAGCAGAAGCACTCCCTATCTACATATTTATTGTATTCCCACCCATCACAAGATAACAGAGCTCTTAAAATATCCCTAGACTCAAGCACTGCAGGACAAAAACTCCTAGCTATATCTAAAAAAAAAAAAAAAAANAAAAATTAGCTTATTTTCTCTGGAGAGATAACACATTGCTTTGGGCTTTAAATATACTGGTTTAAGAAAGAAAGAAAGTCAGCGTTAGGTGACAGGCTGCAGGACTGACCTGGGAGACCAAAACCCTCTCAAACTTGCAGCACACATGTGCAAAGAACTCATTTCTCACCTTGCCAGGGCCCATATCTGCACTGCACGGTTTTTTTTTCACAATCTGTTTTTAGAAGCAGGTTGTCTGTGAGGCTCCAAGTGGGAATCAGGTATCCCCATACAAGCCAGTGCTCAGCAGGGCAGGGGAGCAGCACTGGGCACAGCTGAGTGCCAGTCACCATCTGCCCATGCTGTGCCCACTGCAGCAGCTCTGAGAGGGGATCTCTGCAGAGGGAGCAGCCCCAGGCTGAGGGACAGTGACCATAGGACATCAGTGTCACCAGTGAGCATCACCCACTGACCAATGTCCCCCCACACGGCTGTGCCTGGACACAGCTGCCAGGCTTTGTGTTTTCAGCTGAGGAACCTGGGCTGGGTTTACTGAGCAACAACACAAGCCACTGGGACAGCAAAAGGCAGGGATGGCTTGAACAGGCCCTTTCAGGAGTCGGACTTAGATGATCTTAGTGGGTGTCTTCCAAGCCAGAAGATTCTGTGACTTCCCAGCAGCAGCATGCAAGGGATGGGCACAGGCTGGTGGGGCTTACAGGTTGCTTCCCAGGAGTCTGGGGGTGCCCCAAAGAGCTGAGCTCCTGCAGCCTTCCCAAAGAATTTATCCATCTAAGACAGCAACCCCTTAATAAAAAGTATTTCTCCATTATGGAGAATTCTGTATCTTCATTCTTATTCAAGTGACTCTTAAGTGCAAACTATGTTTGCTTGCAGAAGTGAGGGCTGGGACAACTGCATCCACATCCATTTTCAGTTTTTGAGTGAAAGCAAAATAATCTGATCCTGAACCAGAAGACAGACACAAAATCAGACCAGCGACAATAAAATCCCCACCCTGAAATCTCACACAGTCATCCATCCACAAATATATACACATATGTATACACATACACATCCATACACACAGAGTCAGGAATGTTATAATTCTGTATTTTGCATTTGTCTTTCCAATCACACTCCAACCTCCCAGAGAGTCTGCAGTGCATTTTAAACACATCCATATTTCTGTTCCAATTATTTTTGGTTTTGTTCTCTGCTGATAACCTCTCCCAGCAGAGTGGACCCATGGCTAACGCCAGAGATTTCCCTCCAATTCAATCTTTTCAAAAGCAAATACACAATCTTTGCTAGCTGGACTTGCTTCTCATTAGGAAGACTTTCAAGACACATGGTTTAAAAACTAAAAACAACCCTCAAACCTCTAAACTGTTTATCTCTATAAATCTTGGCTTCTAGAGCATAACTGCACCTTTTGACTGCTCTTGCACGAACTCCCAAAGCCAAAAGAGCAAAAAGAAGTGCAGCTCCCTTACAATGTAAATGAAGTTGGAATAGAAAATTCATCTGCCTACAGAAAATGTCTCTGTAATGACTGTTCTCCCTCATTTTAATTAAAGCACCCCTTTAAGAAATAAATACTTCCCCCTCTAGGACTCGCAAGGGCCTAAGGGGACTACAGAGCACACAAACAACCCTCTCTCCATGCTGGAGCATCTGTGTTATCCAAAAATGCTAACAGGCAAGAATAGGAACCAGGCTGGTGAGCCACTGTCCCCATCCCAGCCAGGCATCCATGCTGGCCCCAGCTGCTTCCAGACCCAGCCATTCCCAGCAGCTCCTGGAGTTAGATGATGATTAGGGAATTTTTTTTTTTTTTTAAATATTTTGATGTTTAATGATTTATATAATGCTGGCAACGCTCCACGCATTACACTCTAGATTGCCCTGATTGAATAGCAACATTCATTAGGTCTTTTGCTAACAGAATTTCACTGGACCATTAAAATGGATAGAAGGAGTTACTGTGCCATATCAGTGAATTAAATTCAGCTCCTGAGATGCAAAAAAGGAACAGTCCTGCTTTACATGGAAATCTGGCTGCTGGTTGGGGAGCACACAGGTGTGAGGCTCTTTGCACACAGGTACACAGAGATTCCACAATAACCTTTTTATACCACTAAAAGCAAAATGTTGCCCTTTGCTTATTTTGCTTTAAAAGGTAAAAACCAGCTCTAGAGACTCACCATAAAAAATCCCCAAATCATCTCTCAAAAAAACACTGCAAAGAGACTCCTAACCAAGAAGGAGTAAGAAAGGATAGTTTAGCATCCAAAATACCCAAATATCAGCCCCTCCTCACCCCCCAGCAAAGGCAGGATAAAGACTGAGCACATCTTTTACCCCAGATCTAAAGAAACACGAACGGTGCTCCTGTGAGATGAGAAAGCTGAGAGACACATCACCTTCCCTTCTGTGAGCCAGCAGGTCATTGCTCCCAGTTTCAGACTCATCTTTTAAAATCATAAATATTTTGGCAGCGTGGGATATATGCAGCCACTGAGAACCTGATCTGCATTAAGGAACTGAACACCAAGACACACCAAGCAACAATTCAAACACTGTCAAGGGTAGAGTTTGGGGAGTGGGTGGTATCTGGCAGGGTGGGCCTCCCAAAAGGCTCCAGCAGTTGCGATTACCCTCTTGGGGGCTGATTCATCTGCACAGAAAGTGTGAGTGTTTCAGCAGTGCCATCAGCACACAGCAAAAACGGATGCTCTATTCAGTAAACATTATGCGACATTTACTTCTCCACTGTGTCCCAAACCACCTGGATACTCAGTCAAAGCAGACATTTTCTAGCTGCTGCTTATAAGTACACCTCAAGATTCTTTATTATAAGGTTTTTACATAATTTTTTAAAGAAAAAAAAAAGTAAATTAAAAAAAAGTTTTTAAATAAACTTTTTCAAGTTTTAAAAATTATATTATGTTGTAATTTGTGGTTACCACCAAGGCAAAAATAACATGGGAAGTAGAATCTTTAGTACCACTAGAAAGCTGATAATTATTGGGAAAATAGCTCCAGGTGTGGAGAACTTCAGGCAGAACAGGGACTAGGGAGGGAGAGGGATGGCATGTGGATTTCCCAGCTCAGAGTAATCAGGCTGGGTTAGGTGGTGATGGTACTGGCACTTATAGAGAGTCATCAGAGTCGTGGAATGGTTTGGGTCAGAAGGAACTTTAAAGTTCATCTCATTCCCCTCCCCTGCCATAGGCAGGGACACCCTCCACTAGACCAGGCTGCTCCAAAGCCCATCCAGCCTGGCTCAGACACTGGCAGGGATGGGGCATAAAGGGCACTGGTGGTCAAAAGAGCTGTCAAAACCAGCAGCTATGGCTTAGTTCCTTGTGTTCATCCTCTGCCCTTTATTTATTCTTTATTTCAGTTCAGTCAGTACCTACAGCATGTGCTATCCTGAAGTGGGGCTGAATAATATTTTTTGATGCCCCACCACCCCAATGCACCTCTCAGTGCCACCACCATGCTCCAACTTGGAGCCTGTGCTCAAGAACTGTCCTGATCGGATGCAGAGCTGGTCTGGAGCACCACAGTCTACAGCAACTTAGAAAAAACCAGTACCCATCCTCCACACCCAGTAAAAGGCACTGGTTGCCCAGGTAGGCAATGGCAGCAGGAAAGATCCCCCACAGTCAGTGGAGGCCCCTGTGCTGTCCCTGCATCAGTTGCTGGGTTTGAGCATCCCATGGCATCAGCATCATGCTGAGAGAACTCATCAGCCAGGGCAAGAGGCTTATTAAAAGTCAGCCTGTCTGAAAAAATGATCCTCAAATAAAGCAAGAGCTTTCCCCAGCTCCAGTCTGGTGTGTGTGTGTGTGTATGTCGTTTTCTTTAATGTGGCCATTGAATAAGAGCCTGTGGTATATTTAACAGCATTTCAACCTTCAGCAGCTCCGTGTAATGAGATAGAAATGCATTGCATCTCTCCACTGATGGTCCCTCCCTAGGGATCACGGGCACCTTTAAGTCACTATTTCTTTTTGCAGCAGTAGGTGTTGATCATATTTCTGTTGCACTTCTCCTCGCTGGAGTTTAATGTTGTCTCAGCACATACGTCATCAGAAGGAGAGAGGAAAATTCATATCCCCCGCACATTGTTGTTCCAAAATATGAGCTACTGTTTGCATTGGAGAGTCAGTTCACACAACATGCACACAGGTATTTAAAAAAATAATCTTTCTGTTTTGCTTCTAAGTAGTCCTAAGTAGTAAGTTTTCAGAAACGGAGATGAGTAGATTTCCCATTATGGGGATGCTGAAACACAACACAGATGGTGAACATTACAATTCCCCATTCCAGTAAGGAGAGCAAGTCACAGGGGTGCCTGTGCCCAAATCCAAAGGCTCTCCAGGGGCGATGCAGGCTCCAAAGCACAGATGTAGAAACTCAGAAATTAGGAATGCAAACAGCAGTGCCCATCACCTCTGCCTAAAATGCCTTGGATCAGGGCAGACGAGGCAGCAGAAGCTGTCAGACTGCTCTTGGGTACCTGCAGAGCAGGTTTGGGATCTCTTTCTGCAGTGCAGCTCTGTGGGTGAATCACAGTGAAGGATACAAAGGGCTCCGAGATCACCTCAAATCCCCTGGGCTTCACCTGCCAAACAAAAGCACTGGCAGGAGAGGAAATTCCCCGCAGGTATAAACCACCATCTGATAAAGGGACCAGTCCTTCTGATTTGTCCTGGGGTTTTATCAACTCATAAATCAAGGGATTTATGAGATGAAGAAATCAGAGGGCAATTCATTTTGCTGCAAAAAAGCTAAGGAGGAAAGGGGAAGAGGGCAAATGCTGCCATTGATCTAAAGAGAAAAAAGATGGGATTAAACAGTGAATTTTCATCATAGCAAAAGGTTAACTATGCAGAGGAAGCCATAAGGATTGGTATTAAACTCACCAGTTAATAGATTTAGTGAGGATCTGGGGAAGGAGATGAATTTGTGAAGTAGACAAATATTGAGTGGTCATGGAGATAAGCTTGTCAAAGCCAGAAAAGGAGCAAATCATCAGGAGAAAAGTCAACCAAAAGGCGAAGTGACACCAAAACTGATAGATGCAATTTAACTGAGGGGGAAATCAAGGTATTTTTCACACAGTTCTTAATTAGCAATATTAACTAGGGAGAAAACCACAGTGTCAGTGTCTGCAGCCTTACCTGCAGGCAGCAGCAATCCAGGGAAAAAAAGGGGGGATAGGGAGGGAGGCAAACAAAATGTTAGTGTGGTTAGTGAACAGGATGGGGAATAATAGTATGAAGATTATAACATTATTAAAATGATGCTGCCTAATCCCACAATAGTTTTCACCTCATATGAAAGAGTATTAATACAGACTTAAAAGGGGCTTTTGAGAGGGTGATAAGAATGATCAAAGGCCTGGGAAAAAACCCTGCTCCGTGAGGAAAGAAAAAATAGATGATATAATTCATCTTAGGATGGGCATGATAATAGGGCTTATGATGAAAAGCATAAATAATAGAGTGATATAATGAAAATATACCACAGCCTTCCATTCTGCCTGTTTCAAAACATAGCAGTAAGTAACCATTTCATACAAATATTAATTTGAAACTGAAAAGGAAATGTGCTGCACAGATAAACTGTATTATTTTTCTGAATTCACTGAGGAATTTAAACAATGTCAAAGAGCTGGAAGGTGCTGAGCCCAAGGTCAGGTAAAACATCGTCCTGTCAGTGGTCCCTGGTCTCAGCTGGGTTGGGAGCCTCCTTTTCTCCCTTTTCCTTGGGAGAAAGACCATGCATTTCTATGTCTCTCCTCACAACCTAATTAGGAACACTGAAGCTTTTGTCTTCAAAGCAAAGCTAATTCATTAGCAATCTAATTATTTACCTGTGTAGCACCAATACAGCTTTCGAAGTATTTTTCTCTCAAATGGAAAGTGAAGGCTTTGTACTTGGTGGGTTTTTTAATACCCTTTATTTGACTGGGGAATAAAAACATGCTGAAAGTGAACAAAATAAAGCATTACAGAAATCATGGGTCATTAAACCTCGAAATAATTGCAGCTCGACAGGATTTTTAAGTGAGGACATTACACAGGCAAACCTGGGTGAGGAGTGGAAAGGAAGGGGAATGGGAAAAGCTGGGAACTTGCACATGTGGTCAATCCTACCAAGCAAACGTGTGTATGGGCATGGAAAATGCTCTTGGATGCAGCTAAGGGCAGCAGGAACAGCCTTGCAGTGGAGGGGGTGTTGTTTTCCTGCTCTGAACATGAATATGCAGGAACCTGCAGCAGCTTTGTCTGTGCATCACTGGGGTCCAGGCACAGCTCTGGGCACTTACCATGCCATGGGCCATGTCACTTTGTCACTTGTCAGGCTGGATTGTGAACCATTGCAATGCAGGAAAAGCCCAAATCAGATTTGCTTGACTCTCACCAAACCCTTCAGACTGCATTTCTCTCCCTTTCACTTCATTCTCACAACAAGCAGCAAAGCCAGTGACTAAAATCTCATGAATCAAAACAAGCCCAAAGGAACAGCTGATGGCTGGACGTGCAGGACCATGTCCCCATGGGTGCTGCAAGGCCCAGCTCTGGAGCTTTACAGAAGCAGAAAACCCTGAAGCAGAGCAAATGCCGTGCAGTCCAACAGGAAAACCCTTTTTATTACAACCTAATTAAGTTAATAGTGAAACAGAGACCTTGTTCCACCAAAACCCATAGCCCCCACGCATCCTGCTCTGTGCTTAGTGCTAATGGCTCACAAGTCCATCCAAAAGGAATCCCTCCAAGAAGGAAAGTCAATCCTTGCAAAGGTCACTCTGTTAATCATCACACCCTTTCTCTAGCAGCAGCTGTTGGTAATTGCCTGTGAAGGAGTCAAAATGAAACTCTTGTTAATCCTTCTCCCAACATTACTAAAATCAAACATCATCATTATGCCCCCCCACAAATGACCCTGAGTCACCAGCACTTCACAGCTGATGGACAAGCTCAGCCCATCTCAGGAGAGATGTGGCACTGGCCGGTGGAAAAAGCACTTTGCAAAAATTGAAGGTGAGTTTATTGATTAGCAGCAGTAAGTGCTGGTGCCTTGTATTTCCCCACCTCCTCTACAATCGACCATTGCACTCATCATTCCACTAAAGCTACCACCAGACTCAGAGCAGCCGAGATCCTGGAACAGTGGGAATTTGTTTAATCAATAACATATGAAGCTTTTGGCAGGGCTGAGTGTATGAAAGAATTTCACAACAGTGAAATAAAGTATTGCTGTGTTATAAATCAGAGAACACATATGGAAAAGTCAGAGTGATGTACTAAGAGGGATATCAAGGAAATCACAGAAGTTCTGGCTGGACTCCCTGGCTCTGCTGATGTTAATAGCTGAGAACTTCAATGCAAGTCAGGTTTGACTCCTTTTTCAAAAAGAGTAACTCATTTGCAATGCATGTGACTGTATTAGAGTGAAAGGATATTGAGAGCACTCCCCTCATTCTGCTGTTTATGTATATTGTACATCCTGTCTACCTGCAGATCCACAGCCACCACCAGATTCCAATGATTTCCCTATTGCACCAACCCCTGATCAGATGCACAACCATGCTGTGGGGTAGAGCAGGTTTTAAAATCACCACATACTGATCACAGGATGAGCTGATCTAAATTGCATTTTGTTTCACTAGTCTTAAATAATTTGCAGAATGCTCAAAATAAAATGCATGCAGAACCTTTTAAAAATTACTCAGCATTAATACTTGAAATATTTATCCCTTGGGGTGCAGGCTTGTAACATGAGCACTTAATGGGGTACATTTTCTTTTCTCCAGAGAAAAACCAAGACATTGCCATAAACACACTTAGGCCAACTATAGTTGTTGATGCTGTCTGATGGCTCTTGTTTCATTTTATATGCTATTATAGTCCCTGGGAAGAAAAACATACCATTAAAAAAGACCCACTTCTCCCTTTTGTCATTCACCAGCCAAGAAAACATGAGAAAGGGTTATCAAACAATGTCAACACCCTCTCCCACAAAGCCAGACCAGCTGCCTTAGAATGCATAAAACCTGCCCTTATTTCTTCCCTTTGCAGAAAACACATCCCTGGAAGTACAAAGACAGAATTCCTGACTTGCCAGCAATAGTAACCTGCAGTAAATTAACTTCTTGCTATTCCAAAATGCAGGGACTAACCCAGAACCAGGGTTCCACACCCCACAACAGCCCAGCTGCACAGCTGCCTGCCAGCCTGTGCCAGCAGCAGCAGCAGCAGCAGCAGCAGCAGCAGCAGCATTATTCCAGCAGATCAGCTCTGCTGACAGGCAACACAGATGCTGGTGAAGGCACAGCACAAGGTGGGGGTTGCAGGACATTTCAAGGGTAGAAAATAAACAGCTGGAGGGGAGGAGGATGCTGACTACATGGGTGTCCTGCTGCTAAGACCTTTGGTTGCTTATTAAATGATGCCTGAAAGCCTCTCAACAAGCTGCTGCTCTGAAATGGCTCTACTGGCATCTCCCACACCCCTGTGCTGAGCACCAAGCAAGGTGTCATGAGCAGCTTTTGGCAAGCCAGAAGAGCCAAAATGTGCAGAGTGCTCCCTAAATCTCCTCAGAGGGCACTAACACCCAGTCAGCCCCACAGTCCCATGGCCTGGTCCAGCTGCAAAATTTAGCATCCTTGCTGCAGGTTCAGTTTTGGGTCAGATCGAGTCAGATCTCTGCTAATCGAGACAGTGATGCAAAAGAAGCACATGGGAACCAGGATGCCCTTTTGGACAACAGCCCAAAAGGAGAACAGTTTAAATGTCTGTGAAACCACATCCCTGGAGGTTTTGCTCTCTTGCAACGTCAGGTTTACTGAAAGGCTTAAAGGAAGTGCACTGAGCCTCACAGCCTGCTGCTTACCACCTCCAAAAATAGGTGCGATTCTGGGAGCCTGGACCACAGGACCATGGTATTTATGCTTAATTTCACAACTATTCTTAAAGTGCTGCTGAACCCTCAAGAAGATGCTTCATGCTCCCTGTGAGCAAAGGCACATTGTTCACACCTCACATTCCCTTTGAACATGCCTATTTAAATGGATTTAGCTTCTCAGTATTTCACACACCGCTACCTTTACTGGTGCCAGGTATAAGGTAACCAAATTCCTATGTGGGCTGCTGTGAATCAGTTTTCTAGACCTTTCACCCTAAGGGAAGCCTTGTTACAGAAATTTGACATGTTTAGGTGCTGCAAGGAGAATGCAAGATGGGCTGCCAGGAGCTGTGCCCAGCGAACAGCATCAGAGCCCACAGGGAGAGTTTTCCATGCTTAAACAGTTGCATCTCATGCAGCCCAGAAAGCACCAGTGCAGCTGTACATCCTCACAGCAGCATGTGAATGATGACATTGGATCAGCTGTCAGCTCAGGGAGGTGTGAGGGAAAGACAGGAGAGGACACAGAGCTCTGGAGAGGCCAGGGCTGCTCGGCAAAGACAGAGGAGGGAGAGGGCTTTTGCACAAGAAAGACCCCAAACACAGCTGAGCAAAGCCACAGCTGGTACTGAAGGAGTTAAACTGCAGAAATCACAGCAGACTACACCAGTGGGTGTGAGGGACTGCAGGGCCTGACCCAGCTCCTGTCTCAGGGGTGCCAGGAGGTCAAAACTCAGGAAAATCCCACCAGGGAGGAGCGAGGCTCAGCACAGCAGCGTGACTCACCCACAGGGAAACTGCCCTTGAAACCTGCAGCATCACTATGTAGAGCAAAATCTGAGCCCTTGTTCCCTCTCTACAAAGAGGTTTATTGGACTTCAGTGCCCAGGGAGGTAATTTCTGTACTGAGGTGCTTTAGGTACCCCTGATGCACCCAAAATGGATTCTCAAGGGCTGTGGAGGCTGCTCAGCATATCCTGGAGTCCCCTGCAGTGCCTTGCTGATATATCCATAAAGCAAATCACCCTGAGTGAGTCCCCAGTTAATAACTTACCCTCACACCCAGCTTCCCAAAGCTGCCTGCTCACGGACCAGCTTTGTTACCAGGATCACTGCTGCGCGTGGCTGAGAAAAATCTAATCCAATTTCTTTCTTCTCCAGGAATAAAACATCAAGCACAGGCAGTCAGTCAGATACAGCAACAATGGGGAAGTGGTGGCAGCACAGCTGTGTTAGCATTGCCAGAAAACCCATGGCTGAGGGAGCAATGGAGATGGGGGAGCTCCAGAGCTGGCATGGGCTGGGAGGAGTGGTTCAAGACACACAGCCTCTTTTGGGGAACTCATTATTTAGTTTTACGACCATGGGAAACCCCAAAATGTGTAAACTATAAGATCACGACTTTGCATGTAGGTATTCATGACTACAAAGACATTCCTACAAGGTTCCCATGGTCCCGAGAGCAGGGACATTCTGACAGTCCTATAAATGCATACACTGGAAGAAATATCATATGAGCCCTACACTGCTGCAGACTGGAGCAGCCCCAGCAGAGCCACCCAGTGCTCTGCACCTCCTCCCTAGCATGGAGGTTTTTGCCAAGGCACATATGCTTGTGCACCACCCAGGAGTAGCTAAACCACTTTAAAAGCCACAGTGGGGTCCGGATGCCACAGAGCGCTGATTCAGCACCGCTGTGTCCCAGCAATGTCCCCTTTCGGGACCAAAACATTCCCTCTGCCAAACCACCTCCAGTACCTCTGCAGCTCTGGCATGGCTCATTGGCAGCCTGGCACTGCAGCCAATTCCCTGGGCATGTTTTACAGGGGACAAGCCCAGGAACTCTGTGTGTGTGCATGTGTGTGTGTTTGATATCAGATTTCAGGAAGGTGATGTTTCTAAAACCCTTCCCCAGTACAGATTTGGAAGGTGTTGGACAAGCAGCCATCCAAGCACCCAGGAATGGGCAGGACATGAGTGCTAAACCAGCCCTGCACACCTGACAAATAAATTCTTAAATTCTTAACATTAGACAGCAGACTATAAAACGAAGCTATAAGCACATATCACTGCATGTGAAGGAAAATGCATTCTGCTCTTTATGCCCATAACTTCCCTACTGAGAGTAATGGATGCCAACAAAAGAAGAGACATCCAAGAGTGCCAAACTGTTCTTTTTTCCTAAGTTTGTGTTGGGCACACTACTTGAAATACAGAATGGCTGAATTCTATTTTCTCCCCAACCCTCAAGCCAACATAAAATGCCCATGTTTTAATAGTGTCATTAAGCATTAGGATAAATTACCAGGGTCATAATGAATTCTCAGAAAAAAATACTTGTGTCTTCAGAGCTGTGTTCCAGTTATACACCAAGCTGCATTTCAGATTAAACAAAAAGCAACTGCTCTGATGGGTAGCAGATAAGAAGTCAGACTAAATAATGATGGAGGTTCTTCCCACCTTTGAAATAAAAAAAAAAAAAAGTGTTATTTATGATCAGCGTACTACAGGGCCTGGCTGATTCTCTGGAGTTGAAAAGGAAGAGCTGGATGATCTTCCGAAGGAGAAGGGAGAGGAAAAAAGCCAGTTAGGTTTCCCAGCCAGGGAAACAATTTATGGATAGGAGCATTTTCTTCAACTTCTTCAGCAAGGAGACCATGCACACTCATCTTGCTGTTCAAAGGACATCTTGTGCATATGAGCAAATTTGTCCAAACCATTCTGGCTCCAGCATGTTCAGTACACGATTTCCAGATGTGCTTCTATCCCCGTCAGCCCGGCTGCTGCCTCAAGCCAAGACAGTTATGTAAGCTGCAAAGCTTAATTAGATTATTTAGCCCAAATCTTTGGCCGAGAGGCAGCGGGGCTGGAGAACTGGACAGGCAGCCTGGAGAGGAGCTGCACCCCCACTGGCTTGGGGGGGCAAGGGAGGAGCAGAACCCAGTGAGTAAAGAGTTCATAAAGCAAGACTGGCCTCCCTGTCTCCCTCCAATTTCTCACACCTCCTGTCCCTTTTACAGGGGGGATAGTGGTTGGTATTTTATTAGAGCCATGTTATCCTACTATAACAACAATTAAAAAGGAATGCAAGAAGTATTTAGAAGACATGAGCATTTCCTCTCTGCATTAACAAGCATTTCCTGACTGTGCAGCTCCACAACATGGAATAACACATTCAGCAACCTTGTTTCCCACAATAGCATTTTTCCCCAAACTTTGGCTGTTGTGGTGGCTTTTCTTCCATTTAAGGGCATAATCCTGCTTGTGGGATAACCCATCCCAGCGGATCTTCGCAGATGTAATTATTAGGGCAAAGTCCTAAAAAAGAAAGTGTTGTGACTATTCTTGGGAAGAAATCAGGAAAGAGAAGAGAAAGAAGCTGAAGAGTTTCCAAATACTGTAGCTATGAAAGTGTTCCAGAATGATTTTGCTCCTTTTATTTTTAATAGAACTGGATAGTTAAGTCAGAAGTTAACACAAGTATATAAACTCACACTAAACTTTGAGCAGGTTGCCTGCTCCATTGCTTAAACAAAAAGTACATGCATGCTTGACAGCCACTCAAACCATTGTCATGAGGCCTTGGATGGACTTTGTATGGCTTTACTATGAATAATAATAAAAAAAAGCAGCCTGGCATCCTTCTCTGCCACTGCTGACAACATTCCCACCACTCTCCACCAGGCAAAGTGCCATGGATGAATTCAACTGATTAAAACAACCAGAACAGTACAACAGGCAGGGATGTGCTCAGTCCTGCTGGAAACAGCTCCATAAACACTGCAAATCACACACAGGGAGGATGCCTCTCGCTGCTCCAGCTCTGGTCCCCAAAACATCATGCACACAAGAACCCCAAAATCCAGAGCATCACTGCTGGCATCCACACTGCAATTCCTGATGAATATTCGTGAATGAGAAGCTGCAATTAACACACTGTACAGAGTCATAGTAAACAGCAGCAGTGACCAAAAAGCTCTTTATAGAAGGGCTCTCTGCTACAATACCATGATTACTAGTTACGGAGATATTTCAAAAAAAGGCAGACAAAGAGATTTCCACAGGGCACAGCAAGCCATCCAATTTGTGCTGTGCTTAGACTTCATAAATCAAAATCCAAGCAACATTTACAGCACTCTAGCTGTTCCTTAAACTTTATTTTTCTTTACTGCATGCATTTTGTGCCCTCGGTGAGCTGCAGCTCAAGCTCTGTGTGACTGATGGGAAGGAGAAAGTTGGCTCAGGCTGACCGGGCAAAGCAGGCTCACCCCCCTTCCCCATTATCTGCATTAAGAGCTTCAACAAATTTGTGTAATACCCAGCATTATAGAAATGGATTTCCAACCAGAAGAGCAGTTGGCAGGATTAAACAAGTAGAAAAGCACATGCACATAAAAAATCAGGAGGTCTGCACACGAGCTAATGGAGCAAACAGAAAATCACTGGGCATGCTCCCTGGGCTGGAGAACCACTTCCTTTACGACAGACAGTAACGTCTCATTACAGGAGAAACAAATACAATAAAGATGAATATTCCATCTTCCCCCAGCTACATTTTAAGTGTTAAGCCAATACAAATTCTCGGGTTATATTTCACAAAAATAGCTACTCAAAAAAACCCTGCTGGCAGCGCAGCAGAGCAAAATTCATTTGAAAGATAAATCCTACATTTTTCGTAGGCAGATGTGAAAATACATCAGACTTTATCACAACAGCCCCTCCCAGGAGCCGAAAAAGCCACAGAGTAAATTTGGAACAAAAAAGTTGTTTCTTTTCCCTCCTTCTCCTATATTGCTTAATTCAACCCAGACAGAATTAGGAGCAAACCAGCAAACCAAACCTCTGTTCATGTGCTGAACAGAGGGCACACACTGTCCCAGCACCACGGTGCTCTGCAAGGTCAGAATGGAACCAACCCGGCACTTGGGACCATGGGTGAAACACTTGGACAGTGGAACAGCATGGATGCTGTGATTGCTGTCAGCACAGAATGACCATTCAGCCCCACTCCTGCACCGAGGCAAGACCGTCCCAGCCCTGGTGAACAAGCACAGCCTTGTCGGGGTGTCTGGGCACGAAGGCGCCTGGCACTGGCCAGCGCCTGCCAGGAGGAGGCTGCTGGCAATTTCAGGAATGCTGCCAAGTGCTGAGCTGGAGCAGGACATTGTAGCATCGCTATTTCTGGCTGATAAAAGGGTAAAATCAAGCTACCTCCACAGTTTAGTGAAAACTCCTACAAAGCTGACACGTGAAATGATCTGAAAGCTGCTCCTCGGTGCAGGATTATAAATCCGGATCAACAGCACCTTCCCTCCCGCTGCAAGAGCATTGCACTGAAGGGTGATTATCCATCTCTTACCAGGATGGGGCAGGGGGCAAAGGAAGAATCATCTTTAATCAATTAAATCTCAGCTTGGTCTAAGTGAGCCAATTCCTGCAAAGAACATCCCATGGCTGCTCCCACAAAGAAAACAAAATTCCCTATAGAAGGTGTTGAAAATGGAGGGCAGAGAGACATGCATCCTATCCAGGAGTGTGCTGGATGCTTCATCATTGAAACCTGTGGTTCCATACGGGTCTGCATCTGCAGTTCTCACCTACTCCCATGGGAGGGGATGGGAGCTGGAATTGCCCCAGGCAGTGGCAGCAGAGGGGTCTGAGCGTGACTTCCAGTCTTGTGCCTCTTGCAATCTCAAGAAGACCTTTCTGGATTCAAAATATTTTTAATTACAACTAAATAGTTAATTATGACTAGTAATTTTAGCTTTAATGAAACTATGAAGCAGACAATCACTTTTAACCTAATAACTAGAAAAAATTAACCAAAAAACATATATATAAAAGAAATCTGGTCCTCTTGGCAAAGCTTTCCTGCTGCCTAAACCAGGATCAGCGATGACCTGAAGTGCAACAGAGCTGTGCAAGGGGGGCAGATCCACAGACCTGTAGTTTTGGCCAAACTTTGACTACAAACTGGAAATCCTGATGGCCTAAAGTCCCCTGGATTCAAGCACTGGCAGCAAACCTGCAGCAAGCAGCTGCTTCTATGGACTGTAGCTTGAAAGATGAGCTCAAGCTTTTGAGATTGCTTGTTTTTCTTAAGGTTGGCTTACATATATTTATTCCTTCTATAATCTCACCTTGCCTTGCATCTCAACTTTGAATTATTTATCATCAGGTATCACATTCATTTGCATACTTTATGAGGTGCAAACCAAATGATTAGTCATTCCATATTAGACTTTCCCAAACCATCTGTGCCGGGCTCTGCAGCAGTTTGGTTTTGGTTTTCTTTAATACTTTGGGGGGGAAATAAAAGTTCAAGGGGAGAATACTGGATTAATTTGAAACACAGAGTAAAATAGTTCACATTTATGGACAGCAAAGGTTTATTACTCTGCTAGAGCCACGCTCCTCCAAGAAGGTGCAGATGATCATCTTCAGTGTAATTCAACCAGTGATACAAATTGCAAACAGCATTATTTCAAAGACCTCTGTTTATTGATTAGAAAAAAAGTCCTTCTTCTCTTCCTGCTCCCTCCTTGAGCGGTACTGATTGCACACAATAGAGAGCTATCACTTAAAGAGCCAATTAAGTCAACTTCTAAAAGGTAATTGAATAGCTGGAATTCTTGTGCGCTATTGTACTGCATTATCTTGATTGCAATGAAGGAAAAACAAAGCAGCCAGAGCAACAAAAATTAGAGAATGAGGCTCTGGCCATAGGTGGGAATACCGAAATGGATGGGCCCATTAACGCTGCTCCCCCTGCCAAATATTTTCTTTCTGTGGTTACTTCTAACTCTTGCTACAAGTGTGAGAAAGCACAAAAAACTTGGTCTTGTTTATTTTCTGCATTGGCAGGGCTTTATGAAGGATGGGCTGAGCTGCTGACCAGGCACAGAGAATGTTGCTGGCTACAGCCACCCCAACACATCCCACCCCTGGGGGAACCCAACATCTGGGCATCCTGTACTCAGCCAAAAGCTTTGATTAAAGAACTTCTTGTGGCTAGGGCTATGAAGATAACACTTTCTGTACGGATTCACCCATGCCTGACAGAACCATCAAGAGATCTCTTTTCTGCCCCCCTGGCCACCTCCAAAATACCCAGAGGACTTTAGATCACCTCTGGGGTTTCCATACCATGGCCTAACTGGGCTAAGTGAGACTGAGTTTGAAAGCTGTTGGGAAGAAGGACATTGTTTCAGCCCCCTAGAAAAAAAAAAAGCTTAAAAAAAACCCAGTTATTGTAAGCCTGCCAGCACTCAGAATTTATACAAAACAACTCATTTAAATGCAGCAAAAAAAATGCATCACAATCTGAGAGAAGAATCCTTGGAACTTGAAGGCACTGTATGTACATGGTCAAAATTCACCATCAATTTTTGAGCAATTACTCAAAGTACTCACAGCACTTGGGTTAGAAAGCATTTACACAGACACATAAAATAAAAGCTTTTTCCAAAGCAGGAAAAGAGGCGCCACAAAACATAAAAATCTCCCTCATTCTTCTGCACTGACAGCAGCCTGTGGTGTGCCCTTCCACCCCTGTCCCCTGGCCCTGGACTTCCACAGCAGCACAATCAATCCACCCAACCTCTGAGCACACTAATGGCCAACTGCTCGTCTCCTCCAGCAGTTCTGGCACCAGCTGCCTCCCCACACATGAGTTTTGTCTGGCACTGGGGCCTTGCTGAAGAACACACGGCTGAGCAGGGAGAGGTGCTGCAGAGAGGATGCTCTCTCTGTCTGTCCTTCTGGCACAGCTCCAGGTTCCTGCCCCAAGTCCCACAGACTTCCCAGCCCAGAACAAGCATAGATCTCCCAGAAAAACCCAAAAAATGCCATTCCTCTGTAACAGTGGGGGGAAGTTATGCACTACTTAATTAGCAGTTTTAGTTGTTTTTGTCTTTAATTAGAGCTAGGATTAACAAATACACAATGGAAACGGGTTTTTTAGTGTTTGGGTTTGGTTGTTTATTAAATTTTATTAAGTACAGGGCGTTTAACAGCACTTCTAGCTACTTGCTAAAAGCAAGGAAAAATGGAGGAAGATCTAGTTGCTACAAGGTTTCTTAAAGCTAAACAGTTTAATAGAGAATTAACACTTATTTATATTCTTAACTTAATAACTAAATTTCTGTGACCCTCAGTGTGACACTGATTGACTAACTAGAAACTATTATTTGAAATCCATGAAGAAGAAGGAAGAAGGAAGATGAACACCGAAAAAGACAGTACCTAAAATTTTCCATTTTGTCTTATACCTATTAGTATACTATATTAGTATTAGTATACTATAAAAACCTTAAATTTCTAACCTTTTACTACGTGAAAGTACACACTTTTATTTAACTACACAACTTTGATTTTAACTTCATTACTTAAGTTTAGAAGACGTCTCCAAGGTCTTAGGTCAAAAGTAGTGTTTTCCAGAGGGTCAGGGCCAGATAGCACAGAAAGCTCAAAAACCCCAGGTTTCTGGGATCCAACATTCCTCCAGTAACAAATATGCCAGCAGAGAAATGCAAACCCATCCTTCTGTAAACATGGCTTTTGTGTTTGAGGGGCTGCAGGAGGGATGCTCAGAGGGAGGTTCCAAAGGGATTTACGCACCTGGCAGGTTGGGAACCTCTCCTGTGCCCTGATTTCCCAGCTGTGAAATGGGTTGAATGACACCCATCCAGCCTTGCAGAGAGCTTGACTTTTCATCAATCCACTTCCCTGTCTAGGACTCAAGTGACTCCTACTCTCACCTGCTCCACCCTTACCCTACTGCTGTGGGGCCTCAGGAGCCCTCACTCTGAACAGAGACATCCATTCATCCACTGGGAATCTGGCAGGACATGTGAGCAACCTCTGAAACACACGTGGTAGCAACATTGGGCACTGTGCACCACAAGTATGACTTTAGCACACAGTGAGTCCTGCCCAAACTTCTGCCCCATTCATTTTTGTCAATCTCTCCTCAGTTTACTTTGCAATTATCTCTGAAATTCCCACTGAAAGATAGGACACAATTTAAGGAACTTGACCAATTTTTTCTAACTTGAATGGTGTCTACCCAAAGGAAGCCAGAATGAACCCCATGCACTCAAATACACCCCTAAAGTCTCACTCCTCAGACAATACTCTGTGAAGTGGGAGCTTTAATTTTTCTTCATTAGCAGACTGAAAGCCCATCAAATACAGTAAGGCACCAGCCTCTCCCTGGTAATTCTCTGCTTGAGACTTGCTCTATCTTTTCAAAAGCTCTTTTCAGACAAACAGTCAAAAAATTCTTCAAGGATTATATCTAGAACAGCTCTAAAAATTGTGTGTACTTTCCCCGAGAGCTCACATCTACTTATTGGATGGAGGAGCCAAGAGGAGAGAACAGATATTTCATGGAGCAGCCACTGCACATAAATATTGCCCCTGACACAGATGTGCCATGAATACAATTGCACCCTCACATCAATTACACTCCAGAAGCTACATTTGCAGAAGTCAAATAAATAAATGCAAGCTTGAAATAAAAAAAAAATATTTAAATTTCTAGCAAGATGCTTTACCTTATAACCATTCTTTCCTGTGACATGTTGTGCTGGTTCCTATTCTAATAACACATTCACGTACCTGCACAGGTACAAGGGATGCGTACAAATCACATCTTGCAAAACAACTGCTGGCAAAGAGCAGGATTTGAGTATTCATTACTCACTGCTCAACAGTTACATACATTTTAATTCTGACCTCAAAACATAATTTGGACCATGGCAGATGTTTCCTAAAGCACAGGCTGCCTTTGGATGAGAGTTAATTCAGTTTGAACATGGCAGCAATGAAGAAAGGGATTTAAACATTTTCTGCTCATTCTCCAAGCTTAATGCTGCAGAGGTAAAAATGAGGGAGGACTAAATTGAATGGCTGAATTTGCCTCTCTCAGCCTCAGCTCTGGATCCAGACCAGCCAGGTGAGGCTGTGCCTCCCTGTCACCTCTGTGACATCAGCCTGTGTCAAGAAGAAATTGAATTATTTTAATGAGGTTCTGCTGAATGCACACTGGTGGAACCAAGAGAAGAATAACCTCTAGATTTAAGCCGCTTAATTTTCATCAGAAGAGGACATACTCCTCTGCAAAACTCTTCCTCCTCTTACCTGTTACTCTGAGCAGCTCTCTCCTGCTACTCCACATTAATAAGTAGATCATTATCTCACCAGCTGCGCTTAAAATCTTCTGTAAGGTAAGATCCAATTGCAGTTTTACATCCACATAGTTGCCCACACTGAAGAGCCCTGAAATGCTCTTAACGAGTTGTGTGCACAGGGATCGGCTCTTCACACATCAGTGGAACAGGCTTGGGAAGCAACAGCTGCTTCCACAGTGCACAGGCAGTGGAGCAGTTTAAGGGGAAGAGAAATGGTATAAATAATTGAAATCACAGCAAGAAATGTAGGCAGAGCAGAGGGAAGGAGGGCAACTACAAAGAAGCTGGCAGCAGGAGAAGAGATAAGGACTTCTCCTGGAAGCCAAACTAAACACAAGTGCCTGTACAAAATCCACACCTTCTCGCTGGTGTGCTACACCACACACCAGCAGACTAAAGGATTTCTTGACCTTTTCTGCACTGGCTGGTGGTGATCTGAATTCTACCCACTTACAAGCTCTCTCTTGTCAACATCTTCCCTTCCTCCTCTCCATGAAATCCTGAAGTCTGATGCAAATGACCCTCACATACATCCCAGCACTGCAGTGACCTTGGTAACCAAACAGTGCTGGTGAGTCAATGTGGATTTCAAGTTCTGCCACTGACAACCACCTCAACCATAGGGACCCACTCCTCCTGGCCCAGCCTTTCATGGTGAAGCTCTCTGGGAGGGTTCCCAGCACCCCCAGGACATCCAGGGCACACTAGAGAGGATCCTGGTCTCAGCTGGGGCCTCTGAGTACCATCAGGGGTACCTGCAGAAACAGCCACCTTTGTTTTGCAGGCTTGCAGAACAACTCACCAGCACTCTGGAACAACAGACAAGTGCTGCAAGTTTCAATCCCAGGAGTAAAACACCTCCTTTCATGACCACAGCTGCTATGAAAGGCTAAAGGTTGTATTGCCTGACCTTTAACTATTACAGCAATACCCCTTGACCTGCATTTTAGAAGGTATGAACAGACAGCACGACCCAGGATAAGCAATCTGCCACTGCCTTGACAGATTTCCAAAGAGACATGAAATATCTGCCTTTCTGTGTGTGTGCATTGTGCAAGTCACTTGAGAGCTGTGCAGACATCCGGAAAAAAATCCAGTTTCTCTCTGGGTAGCGCTCACCCAAGCAGGAGATGGCAGGAGATCATTTATAATGCTCTGTGGAGCTAACACTTGGCGTAACAGCTCCATCACAACACTGGGTTGAAGAAAGGACACTTCAATTAGCAACTCAGCTAACCAGACACCTTTAAGGGATCAAGTAATGAGATTTCTTAATGAGGGGTTCATTTGAAGGGTGTGCAGTAATACCAAGACCCAGGTGAAAATGCCCAGCAAGATCTCTGTGCAAGTCACGAGTGTGTAGGATGGATATATTATTTTAAACAGCAATCAATTGATTTTAAGGAATCAGCTGTCAGACCTTGCCAGACTCCTCTTCCAGAATGTCAGTATTTTTAGGCAAAAGCCTTCACCAGGCATCACTGTTAAAGTTCAGCCCTGCTTCTAAAGCCACAGGGCACACAACTGTAATCAGAAGGTGAAGAAACCTTGATAGTGACTCTTCTGTGTGAGCATTTCAATTTAAGAGTTGCTGTTCAAGAAGCATGCCACCAAAACAAAAAATGATCATATTTTTCAAACATGACTTGTTTCCTAAAGAGCCTTCCAGAGGCTGCAAGGATCCCACGTATCCTTTTCTCTACACACAGTCCTGCTTGGCAAGTGCCTTATTGGGGTGTGCCCAGCTGCACATCACACCCTTGTGCAGCCTACCTGTCCCAAATCCAAGCCTGGTATGGAAGGGCTGAACTTCAGGTGCCTCTAAGGACATCCACCAGTTGGGACAAGCAAGTGACAGCTCATGGTGGTGTGAACGGCAGTTCTGGTGTCAAGAGCAACTTACAGTTCACAGCAAAAAGAGACACACAAACCCCTTGGATTTCAGCACAAAACTGGCCCTTGTAACCTCTCTCTGCCACATGAGGGAGATTGGAAACCTAAGTCCACCTTGGACAGGACAGAATTTCTTCTTTGACTCCTCACTAAGAGCAAGGAAGCCCTTCTGTATTCTAAAGACAGCTGAGCCTTAACAATGCCAGCAAGTAAAGATGGGAACTTTGTGGTTTCAGAGGGTCTGCTACTGAGAAGCTGCATTTGGGCACTCTCCAAATGAATGATGGGACTCTTTCCCTGACAAAAGAGCCATGAACAGCATCTGTCCTCTGGAGTGCAAAGGTATGGTGCCAACTGCCAATCCTTCTCTTCCAGCTGGAGGACAGCTCGTAGGCAGCTGTCTTCAGCTGAGAGTCTCCAGATTGCTCCCATTGTGGGACACATAGCCTGACTCACCAAAAGATGCTGCAGCCAGCTCAGACATGCCTCAGTTCACTTGGGGAACACTTGATGTGAGGCTGGAGATAAATGGCTCTCTGACAGCTGGAAAATGCAGTTGCCTGAGCTTCTGGGGGATAATGAAGAATCAGCCACTTCCTAGAGGTGTTTTTCTGTCACCCACATTCTTAGAGGTGTGTTTTGTCACCCTTTCCTCTGACCATGGGGTCTCAGAGAACAGAGTTTCCGTAATGCAAATCTTTGATGTTAACTCAGCCAACCCCATCCAAATGTCATGGTCTCAGCCACCAGAAAACTGTTCCTTTCTTTTTCTGCCATCCTCCATTCCATCCATGGGGTGTCCATTAGATTCAAACACAAAGAACCTACAACAAGAGCCCCATTAGCTGACTGTACAACTGGACTTGTTTTGCAGCACAGCACCATCCCCCACACTGCAAGGCAGAGCTCTTGATGGGGGAAAAAAATTGATCAATTAAAAAAAATATCTTGCACTCCTAAATGTTACATGCAGCTCTTCTGTCAGACTTAAAACAACAGCACTACCAGCTGTAAAATGGGGGAAAAAAACCCCAGGAAGTCTCTCAAAACAGCAGACCAAATGAAAGGAGAAAAAGATGAAGGAGGTTTCAAATCTGCCCTGGAGAGAATGTGTGTCACAGCTTTAACCTGCTGTGGGGAGGAGGAAAAAAGGAAACAGGGCAGCAGAGACCAGAAATCAGATTTATTATGACCAACCAGGTAGATAAAAGATAGATGATCACCAAGAGAGGATGGCTGTGTTGGAATCAGTCAGCTTCTGAAAATGTCTAGTCAGCTTTAGCATTTGATACACATGAAACTGGTGTCCGCACAAGAGTATACTCCTCAAAGGATGGGATTTAATGCAGTCAAGATAATTATCTAGATCCTTCTTTATCCCATTAGTGGTTTTCATTCGCATCCTGGAACACCATAAGCGGATTGTTCAAGAATTATTTGCCATCCGCTGCTTCAATCCCGATTGGAATTATCTTTATACCTCGGTATGAAGAAAAGAGATTACATCCCTGTCAGGGCTTGCTGGAATGCCCTCTTTTCCAAGGCTCCATTTATCATTCCTGTTCTATAAGCTGACGAAAAGAATCAGAAAATAATTGTCATGGACATGATTTTGCCACTCATCCTCTTCCTTCCCCACACGTGTTTGGGAGGAGGAGGAGATGCTCTACCCACCGCATCCCCTGCAGGAGATGCACCACTGCACCTGCAGAGAGATGAAGCTCAGCAAGACTTACTCATCAAATTACCCAGGACAGGATCCAAAAACGCTCCCAGCTTCCTTTTGCACCACGATCCGCTAATAAAAGAACAAGCATGAAACTGTTAAAACCAATTAAACATATCACTTGCAGCATGAGCAGGAAGTGGGATTCACTGCACTAGAGATCCCAGGGGCGTGTGCCAAATGTCGCCTCTCGTGATCTCTAGCAGTTCATGTCACTGTGCAAGCCACGGTGGAGATCAGCCCAGCGTCACTCAAACAGCCAACACAACCCCCTGCTTCAAGGCCTAAAATAACAAGAAGACAAAATTCCCCTCCCAGCCACTCTAACTGCCTGGCAGGGTCTGTATTAATGGAAGAATTACATCTCCATCCAGGTATGGCAAGGACACAGCTCATCTCCTCATGGGCAGCCGCGGCTCTGACCAGCAGTGGGAAAAGTTGCCTGGATACCACAGAAACCATCCCTTCTCCCTAAGGAACATGAAGGAGGTAGGTATTCAGACCCCACATGAATAGGAATGCATGTATTTTTTAAAGAATCGTGCTTTATGGCTGTGTAATGAGATCTGTAGGAGAGGTATCTCTATAAACAAGTTATTAAAAGGGGGAGGAGGGACACAATAATAGCAGGTGCCAATTACTCAGCTCCCAGCAGAGACTTTTCAATTTCTCACCTTCCCCCAAAGCAAGATGTGCCTCTGTATGGCACCACATTCACTTGCAAGTGTGAGACCCTTTGGAGTGTGGCTTCTCCCCCCCAGCAGAGCTCCACTGCCACCAGAGCGGGGCCTCCCCTCGCCCCACCAGCCCTGTGCCAGAGCTGGCACCAACACACCATGACATTAATTTGGAAACTGAATACAACCATATTTTTCTCTGACTTCAGAATCCAGCCACTCCTCCCATCAAGAGGAACAGTGAATTTGTGAGCTGACTGCAACTGCCAGGTTTGCATCTCTCCAAATATCTGCTTAGTTTTGGGAACCAAACACCAGTAATGATTTTGTTATTTTAAGATGGCAGCATCGTTTAAGACAGTACATGTCCACCTTGGAGCTGCCAGAGGGACCCCATCCTTTAAAGCAAGCACACCAGGGTAATGATTAATATTACAAAAGTAATTTGAGCCTCTAAAATCATTGTTTTCAAGATCAGCAAATAATTACCAAGGCCGTCAGCAATCAATACCCAAGATAAATAGAAGATTAAATTGCAAAAGAAACAGAAGAAAGTACTTAATATTTGCCAAACACATGCCAAAGACACTTTTTCATGGTAACCAAATACTTCCAGTAAATAGATATTTTAGCTCACTGGAGAAGCACTTTCAGAAAGTAATAAATTAATCCAATAAAACAGACAGACAGGGTGGAACCAGACATTAACGAAACACAAACTGATCTATACAGAGCCAACCCACAATCCATGTCCTAATTATGCTCATCCACCACTCTGAGTACTTACCTCCCCCACCCAGGTCAGCACTTTAGCTCGGGGAAAAGACATGTTTCATGTGGATTCACTGGGATGACAAAGTAGAGAATTTCGGCCATCAAACGACAAAGCTTGTGCTCAGCCAGAATCTGCATTTCCACTTTTTTTCATAAATACTTATTGCTCCTCAAAGTTAGCAAATTAATCTCCTTTTAAACACAATTTTCGTTTTTCCTTCAATTTAGCTGAAGCTCTATATTTGAAGTGCAGGATGAGTTCCTGTTGCCCATCAGCACTAGCCACCCCACATGTGATGCCTGTGGAAACATCCCCATGGCACAGCCTCACTCTGGGATCAGGATGGTTTGTCCTGGAGGCTGTGCCTGGTCTCACCACACTCCAGGGACCCAGATGGACTCAGAACAACCCCTGGAACTCAGTGCAAGGACCCGCCTAAACCAGTTTCTATCCAAAATCGTTTCTCGGTGTTAACGAAGCCACACTATTAGGTAAGTATCTGGTAAAGTTCTTCAAAAAGTGGATAACTTGAACTGGTCGAGATTAAGATTGGGAAGATCTCCATCCTGGTCATTTTCTACAACATCAAAAGAAGAGGAAAGGAAGGAAACTGAGGGAAATAGAAGTCAAAGAGAAAAGATATCAAAGCCAGCTCTAGAGAGCATAATGAGAGATGGCACGAAAAAGGAATCATTAAAACATGAAAGGTGAGATCAAATAAAAGATCACAGTCTGGGCACAGAGCAGAGGGAGGGGAGACCACCCCAACACTTCTGCCAGCATTAACTGAATAATTCATCTGACAGGTCTGGTGGTGGTTGAGTCTGAGAGAGCTCAACCACCACCAGATCCATCCACTCACTCAGCAAAGGACACAAACTCTGCTCTTGTTTTTCACGTGGGGACACACACTGGGGACACTGCACAGCAGCTCTTCTCCCCTGACTCCCTGTCTTTTGGGGAAGAATAAAGAAATTTAGTTCTCCCTCAGAAATCTTCTCCAGCTTCTGTGTGAAGTTATTGGTACTGGCAGGGTATTCACTACTACACTTTAACTAAACCACTACATGTTTTCACTATACAAAATATATATACACAGATCTTTAAGGAGCTAATTTCTCAGGACTGGAAGCGTTTCTTCGATTATTTACAAGAGCTTCTAAAGGCTATAAAACCTTTTGGTACCACAGGCCTCCTCCCAAAGCCATGACATTCCTCAGAACACTGACAATACACAGACAACTCACTGCCATGTAAGTACAAGCAGTGAGTAACAAAAAGGAGTCTCCAGGCTGAACTTTCCAGAAAGCTCTTGGCATCGCAGGGAGAGAAGAAAAACCTAAGTGCTGTAAGACACACTTGCAAATGTGATCATGATGGTCCAAAAACTCATTGATGAACAGGTATGGACCAGGCAGCAGCACTGACAGAAGCCAATGCCTCGCCCTTCCCACAGTTCAGCATCCATCCCACTACCAACAACTCCTAAACCACCAGAGTGACAATTATAGCCACAAGTAAACGGATGCTGCAACGCAACAAAACTCATCATGAACATAAAAGACAGGTGGAGATTAATTTTTGCCCAGAAGCTTCTTTAAAGCCTAATGACTTACATTTTAATGCTACTGCTGTCCACTTTAATATAAGCAGAAATTAAAATATCTTGCACAAGACATTTTCGTGTGCATGTCTAGTCACTTCGAAATACAGATTAACCTTTAGGTAAGCATTTTTCCTGTATGTAGCACAGGAGGGATGGAATATTTACATACTGGCAAGGCAGGGGCAGGCAGGAGAGAAGACAGAGTTACAGAGCCATCTCTGTGCATCAGAGACGCATCCATGCTAATGCACTGATCCTGGAGACTCAAATGTGACTTGACACCGGGACAAAAACAGAAGGAGAATTGGCCAGTGACACAATTAATGCCGAAGGAGATTATTTAATACAGGATACTGCCACTCCCAGACTTTCCTGCTTTGCAAGGGAAGCCTGATGTAAGCTCAAAAATAAACCCAAGAAGGACACTGCTGAATAAAAAACCCGCTATGCTGCAATTCAAATGGAAAATGCAGAAAAAAATTTTTTCCCTCCATCAAAGACAACAATCTTCTGCCTGTATCAGGAAGCTGCTAAGCAGATACTTGATCAGCCCTCCCTGAAAAGCCTCTCCTCCTAACAATGCTAACCTGCCTGCCTCCACTGAAGCTCTTTAATTATTTTAATACTTTCCACAATCCTTTAATTTGGCCAGTGAGTTCTGCCACCACAGCAGCCCTCTTCACCCACTCAATATCCCAACCTCTTGATCTCTGTCTCATGAAAAAAAAACAAACTTGAACATTAGAATTGGCACAATAATGATATGGAAAATCTTCACCTGGAACATTAAGCATCATCCCCAAGTATTTTTAGGCAGGTGGCTCAGCCTCAAAGGTCTCCTTCAAAATCCTGGTGGCTGTGGATACCTGTGCTGAGCCAGGCACCTCAGTATGGATATTTGTGTTTCTTTATACCACAAACAGAAAAACTGGCCCTTTGGTGACTGGTTTTGGGTTTGTGAACAGGGAGAACCGTGGATAATCCAAGCCTGCCTGCAGCAGCCTTGTCCATCTACTGCTAAAGCAATTTCTCCAGCACTTAGCGGCTTCAAGGCTTTCTAGAGATGACTGGCAGCTTCACTTAAACTAGCCAACTATAGATATATTTTACACTAAACACTAAGTGAATAATCAATGAACATTCAGGATATAAGTACAAATCAATGATTTGTTTTAGATGAATCAAAGGGAATCACAAATGAGTTTTGTTCGGCAACAGAAGTAAACCAAGAGAAGTACTTGATTTAATTGGGTGTGTGTGTGTGTTAACCTCCTCTGACTGCTCCTCTCCCACGCACTGACACAGACCCTGCTGTCACAGAAGCGTGGCCGTGTCCTCCAAACCCCTGGGAAAAGAGATGTCACTGTCCCCAGAGAGCAGCTGGGAACTGAGGCATGAAACCAGCCAGTCGACTTTTCCAAGACTGGGAGGCACACAACATAGCAAGGACACAACTCAAAGTCTATGCTGAAGAACATAGGTTAGAAGAGAGCCCTTTAACTCCATCACACAACCACAGCTCTTACTGTGGGAGCAGCAATGGGACACAGCAACTGCACACACAATACAGGTCAAGAGCTCTGTTTAAAGGCCTTTAAAAAGCTGCAAATAAATAAAAACAGATACGCAGGTGACTCCAGACAATAAACGACTTATTTTGATAAATGCATATCAACAGATTGCACAGTGCCCCTCGCTCTTGGGATGAATTTGTTCAAGTCATAGGTGTGATAATTTTGCAAATGCTGCTGCATTCCAGCCACCAATTTCACACAATGTCTGCTGAGCACCACCCAGGCCACGAAAAGTCTCTCAGAAACACTCCTGCACATCCTTTTATTCACCAGGCATTTTAATGACAGATTTCCAAGCTCCATGGCTCCCCAGCCAGGTCCTTGCCTGCATCTCTGCAGCCCCCAAAAGCACTCGCTGGGTCTCCTGCTGGCATCTTTGCTCCTGGGAAATGCTTGCTAGGCTTGCTGTGAAGTGATCCTAGCTCAAACCAGGGCTTTCACTCGTATCCATTTCGCTGCAGGCAGAGCCCAAGACCTCAAAGAAACTACAAAACCCTGAAGCCAAGCTGGTGCAGGCAACAGAAATGAAAAAGCAGCAGGAGCCCCACATGCCACAGGACACAGCTCGTATTTAACGCTATCAAGCTTTGACTCTGCTGCTTCCAGAGCGGATTAGTGTTCACGGCTTTTTTGCACTATAGAAGAAGACTTTGTAAGCACACTCAGAGAACACCCCTCTGGAACAAAGTTAGCTTCCCACAAAGGACCAGTGAGCAGAGCATCCTGCCGTGGCAGCGCTGCACGAGCAATATTTCCTTACAGAGACGCTGCCTGAGCCCTCCCTGCTGCCCCACAGCAACATCCACGCTGTGTGCAGCCAGTGCCCCACAGCCACCAAACCCAGCATCCTGCTCCTCACCATGCTCACAAACCAAGGGAGAAAGCCTGTGCTCACACCTGCACCAACTCACCCAGCCAGGATGCACGTGGTGAGTCCTCCAAGGAGCTGTGCACACCTGTGCTGAAGCGCTTCCACAACGCCCACAGGAAAAACAGTTCCCACAAGGTGAGCATCCAAAATACCACACAGTCACAACTGATCTTAGGGGTGTGAAGCCACCATGCAAACAGCAACCCCACTTTGCAGGCAAATCTGCAGAGCTGGCTGCAGTTGGGGTTTTACAATGGAAGCCAGGCACTGACTGGCAGTGGGTAACTAGAAATCATTAAAAGTTGACAGAGAAAAAGCTTGCCAGGGAAAGTCTGCACAGGCAACATGGGTACAGAGTCTGCCCTGAGCTACACAGCCATACTGAGGAGGCACCATGCCAACCTCTACATGTAGCACTTCCAATGGGCAGCACGTTGGGAGTCTCCTAAAAGGTTCAACACAAGATTTAAAATTTCCTGTTCAATTAAAAATCAAATCCCAACACTTAAACCCCAAATATCCTGCAGCATTTATGGCTCTGGCAAAGGCTGCAAAGGACAAATAGAAGGGCTGTATAAACAGCACATGGCTGGTCAGTCAGTCAAGATAAGAACAAACATTATGTATGAGAACTGAACAGTTTTCACCACTGGAAATGAAAAAAACACAACAATTTAATTGATAGGTTAAATTGTTTGCCTTCATCCCATCTGTACTTGTGACTTACCTAAAATCATGAAACCTTCTTGGTTTTACTGATCTCTCAGAAAGTCCCGAGTCCCCTGGAGCCCCCACATTGGGCACATTAACCCCAAACCTGCCTGCACTTTCCCCAAGGCCTAATCCTCCACAATTAACCCCTACACATCCAACACCTGATATCAGGTTACAAAAGAGCTTTCTGCATGGCAGTTCATGGTTTTGGGGAATTAAACCATATTTAAATCTAAAATCAGCAAAGAGAGAATACCAGACTTTGGCCAAGACACCCACCACCACGAGGCACAGCATGTGGACCACCTCCAAGCAGCCCGTGATGCTGGACACTGGCTGCCTGGGTGAGTGGCTGTGCTATTTGAGGCTGCCCTTCTCTTCCCACTCCAGCAGACTATTTCAAACCCCGTTTATAATTGGAAAGAGGCAGCATCTGTTTTTGCAGACCATGAGGTCAAAACTTTAGTAATAACCACAGCAAAGCAGAACACCATTAGCAGGTAAACAAGCCCCGAGCTGGTCTCAGAAAAGCAGCTCTAGAGATGGTTTGTTCTGGTTTATTTTCTTTCAATTAATTGTTCTGTCCTCCCAACATAGAGTGGGAAGACAAGCAGACTCTGCAATGCCTTACATTTTAATATCATATTATTCCCCACTGGAGGCAATGCAGACACCTTGCCAGACTTCCCCAGAACTCAACGACATCAACAACTCAGGAGCACTGGGAATTGTCTCCAGTCACTCACAGGGGATGACTGATGTTACAGAGGACTGGCAAAAACAAAGCCTATATTTGAAAAATACAAGCTTAACTTCAGCTGAAGTGCTTAGAAGACAAGGAGAACTTGAGCAAGAGATAACCTCTGTTCATCAAGAACAAATCACATCAAATCTCTCATATTTCATTCTGTGACAGGGTATCAGGACTTACAGGAAGGGGAGAAGAAACAAAGACTTCAGAGAGCTCTGGTAGTGTCTGACGGGACATCCCCACAATGTAGCCAGGGATGAAGGGATTGGCCCAAGCTGCTGGTGTAGAAGGTAGGACCACCACTTCTGGGAAGACCACCTGTGAACAGGGCACTGCTCTTCAAGCACAGACTGAGGGGGCTCTACTGAATATCTTCCAAGGGAACCCATCCCAGATCCAGCACCAATTGGTGTTTTCATCCACAACTTGGCTGATGACAGAGAAAACAGGCTGATTGCCCTGGAAGGCTACACCAAGCTGAGAGGATCTGCAAGCATGCAGGAGGACAAGATCAGAATTCAAAACAATCCCAATAATTTAGAAGAAACAGTCTGGAAAAAAAAAAAAGACACAGTTCAACAAGGACAAGTGTGAGGTAATGCAATTTGGTAAGAATAATTAACCAGGCAAACGCAAGATAAGCAATGAAAAGCAGGACAACATCTGGAGAAGAATAGTTGAAGGGTTGATGGGATAAAAAAAAACAACATGAATAGCCTATGGCAGAAGTGAAAAGCACACACAGTGGGATGTATAAACAAGATCACTGTTTGTAAAAGATATGAAGTAACCCTTAGTCTTCTAAGGGTTACTCTGAGCAAAAATACAGAGGCAGCAGCTTCAGCCCCAGATTAAGCATCACTCCTCACCAAGGATGATGGTCCAGAAGAGAGTAACAAGAGCAAGTGCAGATCAAGAATACATGACCTAAAAAAGAGTGATCAAAGGAACCAGTGTGGTTTAATCTGTATTAGTAAGAGACACAGTAGAAACTTCCAAATATCTACTGGCCCACTGCAAAGGACAGAAGGAACTTTTCTGCCTGTTCCAAACAAATAAAAAAAAAAGAAGAGCAATCCTGAAACAAAACTGAAGAAAAAGACATTTCTGTACAAATCATAAGAAAAACCTAATATGACGTCTGCTAAATGTCAAACAGATTTTCTGCAGAGCTTAAGAGTCCCCGTCACTGGAGGTTTTTAAGAACGAATACGACAAACATCTGTCAGGAAGGGGTTGGCTATCAGTGATCCTGAGGAGGGCAGGAGATGGACTGAATGACCTCTCAAGGTCTCCAGCTCTGTTCTGAATAACGGCCTGATACGTAAATGACCATAATAGCTGGAACCTGCTGTGCTGACACAGCCAGCCCGTGCTGGCTGGGACCTGCTGTAGCCATCGCTGTGTGCAGCTGACAATCTGTTGCTGCCAGAGGAAAACGCGAATCCGGAGAGAGTCCTGCCGAGAAGGACAGGGACAGTGGTACCCAGGGTTGTTATTTCGGCACTTGCATGAGCCACAGGGAAAAGCTGCTTGTTGAAAAATAAAAGTGTGTCAAAGGACAACACAGCCCAGACAGCACAGACTGCCCAGTGGGGTTGGCCACCCTGCTTCTGAAAGCAGGAGGGGCTGCTCAGAGCCCACACAGCACTGCATGCTGCTTTTGCTTTATTTATGAGAGGAAGCTGCAAGCAAAGCCACTGCTCAGAGGTAACCACAGGGCAGTTCTCAGAGCGTTCCTCTGCCCCTGCACAACTACTGTAGTCTAGCACTTCTGTCTGAAAGCAACACACAACAGCAACACCTGGGTATGCAAACATTTTGGCCAGTTAAAAATATCACCAGCAGACACAAACCAATCCACTGGTACTGAGGCAGGACTCCTGCATTGCAAACGCCCATCAAACAAACCTCTGCAGGAGGCAGCTCTGGTGGGATTTAAACCACCCTAGCAGCACAATAGGAGAGCCTCCAGTGATGAATGAGGCAGAGGAGTCCAAGCAGCCACCTGTCAGACACCTGCAGCTGCCAGGACAAAATGGCACATCCCAAGCACTCCTGGCCTGCTGCCAGGGAAGGGGCTGGATGGGTTCATGTCATTCTGCCCATCAGAGCTAAAAAACCTTTCTCCAGAGCTGCTCCAGCCCTGATGCCAGCCTTGCACTATGCACAAGCTGCACCTTGTGATGGTGCATGGTGTACCACAGGATTGCAAATCCATCAAGTCACAGCTTATGCTCAGCAAAAGCTGCTTCTCACCTGTAGCAGGGAGAGATGGTTATATAGCAAGGGGGAGGAGAGAGTCAAGGCCTGGTTGGTCAGACCACACATCTTTAATGACCTCTAAAAGTGCAGGAACTGGAAGAGCTGAGCGATTACCACAGGTGTAGGAGGTTACAAACTCATACACAGTACAGGGACACAATTCAGAAGCAACTGTCAGAATTGTCCTCCAGGTCAGAGTAAGTCCAGTGCACAGCTTGAGTGAGAGACTGGGTGGAGAAAAGCAACTATTGGGTTGTCAGGAAAAACCAGCAGCAAGCACCTCTGCAACACCTGCACAGGATTCCTCTGCAGCCTCGGCAGGACAGGGCCCTGCACCTCTGCTCCGCAGCTGCCTACTCAGGGCAAAGCCCGCACCAACATTTGTGTGCTGAAGCCACAGCCCTCACACCTGTCCCACATCCTCTGAAGTTACTGGACTTAGCATCGAGCCACAAGAGACGCACGCAGGGAAGGCAGAGATGCTCAGATCTCCCCTCACCAGTTTGCCCAAAGAACCCCCAGCATTTGAGAGTTCCCCCCAGTTGCTGGCACGATCACACTTTCACGCAGATTTAACCACCTGGCTCCCATAGCCCATGAAGGTTTTGGCCATAAACATGCGGGTGCAAGGAAGCACACCACCAAATCCAGGCCAAGCGCACCCCAACCCGGACAACAGCCCGCCCCACAGCCCCCCGACCCTCCCTGGCCTCAGCGCGCCTGGGGGTCGAGCAGAGACCCCCGGCTGGGATTTCTCCCGCCCAGCCGGCCACGAGCAGTCGCCCCAGGGGTTCCACAGGTACTGCGGGGCCAGGGGCGCACAGAATCACCGAGTCCGCACCCCTGGGGCTCCAGCAGGATCCTGCCCTTCGGGATCCCCCAGGATGCTCACCGGGTCTGGATCCCAATGCAACCCCGGGGTCCAGCCGGGCTCGACTCGCGGAGTCCCCGCAACCCCTCCCCGGCGGCGGGGCGGCGGCCGGGCCCCCGCGGAGGCGGCCGAGCCCCCCTTACCTTTGTGCCCGCCGAAGGCGCCGTACCAGGAGAGCGAGAGCAGCGCGCACAGGCAGCCGAGCAGCAGCGTGAGCGCCGTGCCGCTGCGGAGCCTCATCGCCTCCTCGTCGGCNTAGGGGCGGGGAGAGTGAGTGGGAGTGAGTGTGTGAGTGTGTGAGGATGTGAGTGTGTGTCTGCGAGAGTGTGTGAGAGTGTGTGAGAATGTGTGTGAGTGTGTGTGAGTGTGTGGGAGTGTGTGGGAGTGTGTGTGAGTGTGTGAGAGTGTGAGAATGTGAGTGTGTGTGAGTGTGTGTGAGAGTATGTATGTGTATGAGTGTGTCTGTGTGTGTGAGAGTATGTATGAGTGTGTGAGAGTATGAGAGTGAGAGCACGTGTGAGTGTGTGTGTGTGAGTATGCGTGTGTGTATGAGTATGTGTGTATGAGAGTATGTGAGAGTATGTGTATGAGTGTGAGAGTGTGTGTGTGAGTATGGGAATATGAGTGTATGAGTGTGTGTATGTGTGTATGTATGTGTGTGAGTATGAGTGTGTGTGAGTGTGTGAGAGTAAGAGTGTGTGAGTGCATGTGTCTGTACGTCTGTTTACGTCTGTTTGTCTGCACGTGTCTCTGTGTGTTTATGAGTGTGTGTGTGTGTCTGTGTTTGCACATATCTGTATGTGTGTGTGTATCTGTGTGCCTGTGAGCGTGACTCTGAGTGAGATTGCGTGTGAGATTGTGTCTGTGTGTGTGTATGAGTGTGTATGCACCTGTGTGTGTGTGTTTGTGTATCTGTCCATGTCCATCTGTCTGTGTGTGTACATCTGCATGCACATGTGCATATGTGTGCAAGAGTGCAAATTCATGGGTTATGTATATTAATGTATATATCTGTATCCTTGGCTTACTCCTCTCGATGCACACCTGCCTCCTCATGCCCATCCATATGTCTCTACAAAGGTACAGATAAATCTGTGGGTGCCTGTGTAGGTCTGTACACATGTGTGTGTGTGTGTGGCTGTGTCTATATGTGTCTCACTCTGTGTCCTTATGTCTGTGTGTGTGTGTGAACGTGAGCCCGTCTGTCTGCAGTGTGTGGGGATGTGCATGTACCTGTGGCTGTGCCAGGGTGATGCACATCCCTGCACATGGACCCCTGGGAATGGCCCAACCCCTGCAGTGTCACAGGTGGGTGCCCCTGGATGGAGGTGTGTGCTCAGCCCCTGTGCACAGGGATGTCCCCAAGGGGTGTGCACAGTTGGGGGGTGCAGGATGAGTTTGGGGGCAGCAGCCCCAGGAGTCATGCAGTGCATCCTCACTGCCATTCCCACAGAAGTGTTTCATCTTGGTTAAGGAAACAGCATCCAATGTTTATTGAGAGAAAATCAGTGCCACAAGAAATCACAAATGGAAGCTGCTGCCTGGAAGGATATTATTCCTCTTCCAAAGGACCTGGCATTCAGGGGTTATGACCTCAAGCTGCTTGCCTGGGTGAAGGACAGAAGAAATCAGATTACAAAATTATTTTGTTTATGTTTTCTTGTGTTAATGGGTCCAGCTTATTTCATTACAGACTGTACTGTGAGGTCAGGCTCCACAGGCATTTATTTGCCTTCATCATCTGAACTTGTTTCTGTGGGTGGGCATGAGGTCAGGAAGCTCAGGTGCCCTGTACGTGGGTACATAATTCCTGAACCAGAAACAGTTGTCATCTCCCATTCCTCAGAGCTCTTTTAGCAAGTAAATATTTCTCAGACATGTAAATGTTGTAGGACTGGCTTCCAGTGATCAAAGTCAGTTGCTTGAAATGTTTGATCAATTAGGGTGCAATGTACAGCAAGGCACGGCGTGCCCGTGCCAGAGGCAGGAGCGGCGATGCTCGGACGCTGCCCTGGAGCCATCCCAGGTGGCAGGCAGGGATGAGCTGGGAGCCAGCCGCCCTCCACGGGAACATCTCCTCCCAGCAACACTCCAGCAGACATGGGAACCCTCCTGAAATGGAAAACCTGCCAAATGGGTTCTCAGGCGTCCACTCTGTTTTCTTCCGAAGAGGTGAGCAGTGAAGGGAGCCCAGCGCCCAGGAGGGTGCAGGGGCTGCCTCGAGGTGCTCTGGGTGCCTCTTGAGGGCTATGCACGTTTATGAGGAAAAGGTCACCCATTTCTGCAGCCTTGCCTAACTGCATCCTTACGATTTTCTTCAGTTCATTAAATAAAGCACGTTTTTCAAATCTTGAAATGGCCTGTCCCGGTGGTTAGGAAATCCGGGGAGGAAATCGGCAGAGGGAGCCCTTTGGACGGATCAAAAGTTTCTTCGTCCCTCCACTGACAGAAAGGCAGGGAGGAGCTCCAGGACCGAGTACAAGCCGCTGCTCACACGGGGCACATCCCTGAGCACGGAAATGCCCTGAACGGAACTCTCGGGAATGCTGAAAAAAACGGGGGGAGGGGCCTGGACTTGTGCATCCTGACCTGGATTTTACAAAGCATTGCCCAAGCAACCCCCATCAGAACATGAGTCAGCAGCAGGTCCACAGGAATTAATGGAAACTCCACGCCCTCAAAAAGGTGGCAGACAAGTAAGAGCTGCTGGTGGAGAAACTTCGTAATCCATTAAATGTTGGCTGTTTATTTTCAGAGGTGCAAAATGCTCCCACCCCTTGGGATACGTGGTGTGTCTGCAGCAGAAGAGAAGAGCGGAACATTAATAATTTCTCCAAGACAATTAATTAGACTATTTCCCAAGGATAAAGTTTAATCTAATTTCTGCTGTTACACTTTGTCTTCATAAAAGTCTGAAGAAATTAATGAGCTTTATACCACCCTCTCATGATAAAATCCTTGGGTTCTCTTGGGAAAAATGAGAGACTAAGCCAAATTGTAGCACCTGCCATTTTTCTCCCAGACCTACAAAGGTCTCTTTTATTCCTCAAGTCCATCCCTCTTGCCCCACTTTTGTCTTCTATTCTGTTTTAAAAGTTTTGAGCAAATTTTGAGCAAGTTTTGAGCTTTGGTCCTTTTGCAGAGCAAATATTAAAATGTGAACTGCAGAGACCCAAAATTCTGGCAGCAAATCGAGGGAAAAGGTTTTTTTTTTAGGTGGTCTCATGGTCTTTGAACAGTTGACGTTGGCAATGCTGAGCATGCTGCAGAAATGAGGGGCCTTTATTGGAAACACTCCCATAGCAATCCATAGATCCTGAGGCCATTACAAAAATTAGAAGGAGAAAATATTTATTAGGTCTAGGTATAAAATGTAATCCAGATTTATAGCTGATTTTATCTAGTGCTCTAAAAAGCTTGGCTCTGGTGCTTGGCCCATCTTTAGGCTTGATCCTTCCCAGGCTGCTTTATGCAAGGAACAAAATAATTTCATTTTCTATATGTTTTATAGGCAGCTGTGTTCAAACATCACTATGGCTTGTTTCACTGCAGTATAAATGTTTCCAAATCTCCTTAGCCATGAGAGAGGAAGATAACAACAGGGTGCTTTACCTTCAAAGTGTTGACATATTGATGCTTTAATTCAGGGCAAAAGCTACAAGTCAGATTGTCAAAGCAACACTTACCCTGAGCAATTTGCGTAGGTTGCAAAAAACTCTTTCTCGTCTCCAGGAACACAAAATCCTTATGGAACTGCATGACACCCCTAGCATGCTTGTACCTTGTGCTTGCTCTCCATGCGTTCTTCCTATCTGCTCTTCTGTCTCAGTGAAAAAACTGTCCCAGAGTTTTCTGCCCTTGACAGCTTCAAGCTCCAGAAATGAGAAACGCTGCTGAGCCTGTGTAAACACCTGACATGGCACAGCTAAACTTCAGGAAAGCTCAGCCTCAAAAATGACACAGCAAAAAAGTCCCTGCTCGGCTTTCTTCTCTGCGTGTGCCAGTGAGGAAGGAGGGCTCTGCTTCCAAGGCATGAACAGCGCTTTCACTGGGCTGGAGGAGGAGGGAAGCGGTCATGGGACCGGGCTGAGTCACCAGCCTCTGTCCCGACATGTCTGGAGGATCCTGCAGCTCTCCAGAAGCCTCTGGAAGGAGCGTGTGTGATCGCAGTGTGTGGATGGGGCACCTGGTGCATCCCGGAGAGCTGCACATGGTTCCTCCATCACCGCACCCTGTCCTGCCAGAGCCGGGGAAACAGGGACCAAACCCTCCCCTCCTCACCAGGAGTGCTGGGACAGTGATGGGAGCTCAGGCTGGACCAATGATTTGGGGGAAAATTTCCTCTGGAAAATCCTCATCAGCCTCTGCTGTGGTTTGCAAGCAAGGAAAAGATTGGACATTTCCCCTCCTCCACCCCACCTTCTTCCCCCCAGGGCTTTACTGCAAACATAAGAAATTTGGACAGAAGGAGTATTTCTGGTGATTGTGCCCTCAGAACAAAAACCTCACCAAATATTTTTAAACATTTCCCAGCAGAAGTGGGTGTAGAGAGAAAGCAGAGCATTGAAGGGATGCTAATTGCTCCTTTTTAAGCCTTTCCTCTCTAACTTGAATTTTCAAACTCCAACAGCTTTTTTTCCCTGTTTCCTTTACTGCTCCTTTGCTACATCCATCTGTGAAGCTGGTTGCTCAGCACCTGGGGCCAACGAGCCACTTTTTGGGCAGGGGTTGCTGTGCTGCTATGGAATTCCAAAGGAATTACAAGAAAATATCCACACAGACACTGCTTCATGATAAGAATAACAAAACTAACAAACTAACTAACGAAGAAACAGAAGGAGAAACTTCTCAAGTGGATCTGGGAATACAGCACAGCTCCTCAAATGGCTTCTCCAGGGGGTTGAGGACCCGGCCAGAGGCAGAGCCCAGGGCTGAGGTAATGGGGGAGAGCGAGGTCTGAGCTGGAGCAGGGTTCGCTGGGAGGAAATCCCCAATCTCGAGGAGGAGGAGGAGACTCACTGAGTCACCCCTGTCCCGTGATCGGTGAGGTAAGCCAACAAAAGACCGGTGAAAGCCTGTTTGCCTTATGTTTTGTAAAAGTTCGTGATGTCACACCCAGAAGGCTGAGAGTGACTCAGCAGGTCCCACCAGAGCAACTGGATTAAAGTGGACACAGAGGAAAACTCAGATTTCTGATTTTATTTTAGCGCATTGCCTGATAATTATAAATGCAAAAATCAATTAGCCTGGAGACAGAACTGACATGAAAAGACACAGGAACCTGAGGACAACCCCTGTGCCTCAAATGCCCCTCCCTCAAACACAGGCAGGGATGGAGAAGGGAATAGGAATTGGAGCTGTCTGGGACAGCAGCAACTTGGAACCTGAGGAATGAATGTGCTGGAGCTGGGTCTCAAAATACCAGTCTCTGGCTTTATAGATGGGATGGAAGTGGCCCTTGGGGTCCTCAGAAACAGAACATGAGATGAACATCCTGGAGGTGCTGCTTGGTGAGGCAGATCCAACACTGGCAGTGTCCTACATACTGCATGTCCTGCTTGTGCTGGTGCCACCTCTGATTTTATGGAGAAAAAACATAATCCAACAATGTCAAGTCATCAGCTTTCACTGACATTTTCAGATATAAAGATACATACAGCAAACAGGTAAAAGGGAAGGTGAACACAACATGGCTTTGCTGCCTGCCCAAACCTTTTGATATTTCCTGTCGTAAAAGCTGCTGAATCATTTCTTACACAGCATCATCCATGCTTCCACCTGGTCTGCTGGTGTTTAAACTTTAACCTACTGCTCCATAGTGGAAATATTAGCCATGTCATACCTAGAAATAGAATTTTCTAGAAAACACTTAAACTTAAAAGGGGCAAACTTTTCCACTGTAAATACTATTTTCCAGAAAGGGTTGAAATTTCAACATTGCCACACATATGCCAATAATGTGTCTACATGAAAGGCCAAGTGTTTAAACATATATACTTTAGGTCAAGAAATAAACTACCTTCACATTGTGGAAATTAAAAATTATGTTTCTTTTGATTGCAGAAAATGATAAATCATGACACCGTTTCTTCTAATACCTTAAACTAAGAAATACAAGACCAACAGTCAGAGTGGTCAGGCCTTTGGGTGAGAGGAAATTAACACCAACAAGGAACCTAATAATCATTGATCCATCATTATTTAAATACGCTTGGACAGCACAGACGGTGTGTTCTGCCAGCTGAACCCTCCTGTGGCCGGATTAAGAGTCTGTCAACTGTATCTGATCTGCAAAAAAATACTGCTGCCAACCAGCTTGGAAAGGCCACATCGCATCCTCCTTAATGTCAGTTGTGTTTACACCGGTGTCTTTATTTTTAGTCGCCCCCATTCCGAAACGCGGGGTTCAGGGAAGAGTTATTTATTCCTGTCATGCTCGGCTCGCAAACCGCTCCGGTGGGTGCCGCACGAGCGGGGCTGGCGCGTGGCTCCCACCGCTGCTCCCTGCCCGAGTTGGTCCCGAGTGCCACGGCGGAAGGGACAGGCGACACCGGGATGGCCAGGTGCCGTGCTGGCACGTAGCCCGGCGGATCCTGGTGGCCGCTGCCGAGCGGGGACGGGACCAGCGCAGCCCAGCGCTGCCCCGTGGGGCGGTGTTCCCCCACCGGTGTGCCTTGGAGGCCACCCAGAATGTCCCCCTGTCGCACCCACTGCCCGCCGCCCAGGCCCCGCTGGTGCTTTGGAGACCGCAACAAACCCGCGCCCCAAACGCTCCTGGCACTGCCCCGGGGCGCAAACCCGGGGCCGAGCAGGGCAGGGAGCAGACACGGGAATGCGCACATATCCACATGTTTTCCCGGCTGCAGCAAAACGTGCCTGGAGCGTTTTCGGTTCGCGCGAGATGCGGACGGAGCAGGAGCAGGAGCAGGAGCAGGAGCGGAACCAAGACCAGGCCCGGGGGCGCAGCCTGGGTCGGGGCGGAGCCTGGACCCTGTGGAGGGGCGTGGCCTGTGCAGTGGTGCTATAAAAGCGCGGCCGTCGGAGCCGCCACCGCTGCTGCGCTCCGCCCTGCGTGTGTGTGTGTGCATCGGCTCCCGGCCGCAATTCCTGCTGCGCCACAGCCATGGCGGCGCTGATGGTGAAAGCCTACCTGCTGGGCAAGGAGGAGACGGCCCGCGAGATCCGCCGCTTCTCCCTGCCGCCGCCCGCCCGCTACCGGGCCATCTACGACCGTGTTGCCGAGCTTTTCCAGGGGCTGCTGCGGGCCGGGCCACCGCCCGCCTTCCGCATGCACTACAAGGGTGAGTGGGGCTGGGGCTACGCTGTGGGCCGGACCCCGGGGGGTGTCCCAGGGGTGGCAGATCTTGGGGTGCGGGGCTCTGGGTACCCCATTACCCCCCGTGACAGCCGACCGGGCTCTGATCCTGCGCTTCGCCCTTTCCAGATGAGGACGGGGACCTGATCGCTTTTTCCAGCGACGAGGAGCTGGAGTTGGCGATGCCCTACGTGCGGGATGGTGTATTCCGTGTTTATATCAAAGGTACGGCGGCGCGGTTCCGGAGGGCACGGCGGGTCTCGGCTGAGCCCTGAGTGCTTCTGGCAGCGCTCCCAAAGCGGGAGAGCCAGCCCTGGCCCTTCCCCGTGTCCTCAAGGGCCTGGTGCGGCCTCTGCGGGGGAGGTTAAATAAAGGGCAATATAATATGACGGAACATGAATCTGAGGTGGGATAAACAAACCACGAGTTTCCTCCTGGCCCTATCAGCTGGCCCAGTGCAAGGCTCTGTTGTCATTCTCGTTCCCTGGATACACTAAACTAGCGCTGGTATTTTAAATATTCACAACAACGTGTTAGCCTTAGTTCCACTTGCCCAGTGCATAGTTGCTGCATAGTCCCTTGTGTTCAGGTAGATGTCCTCAAAGCTTTATCTGTAGTCCATCTAGTGAGCCACACCTGTTGTCCCCGTTCTCATGTTAGGCTTCCTGGCATCTGCCTTCCTAACTCCTTCTCCAGAAACATTTTGTTCTTGCAGTGCTTGGGAAGGTAGGATAAGAAGCCAGATGAGATGGTACAGTACTAATCTAAAGTAAACATGCCAAGAGATACTTAGGATAAAGCATGCTTGGTTTCAGGAGAAGGTATCTTTGCAAAACCTCTTTGCACGTGGTTTAAGGTCTCTTACATGAGCCTGGCTTAGGTTTGACAGCCAGTATAAAAATAAACTGACCTAGTAAGTCAACACTGCTCTGATGGGCTGTTTGTGCTTCCTCTGTCTGATTTCCAGCCTGTAAATAGTAACTTGTTCTTGATGCAAAGTTTCCTTTCCTTCACAGAGAAAAAGGAGTGCAAGCGGGAGCACCGCTCGCAGTGCAGCCAGGAGCCTCCCCGCAACATGGTGCACCCCAATGTCATCTGTGATGGCTGTGAGGGACCTGTGGTGGGGACCAGGTTCAAGTGCAGTGTCTGCCCAGACTATGACCTGTGCAGCACCTGTGAGGGGAAGGGCATCCACAAGGAGCACAACATGGTGATGTTCCAAAGCCCACTGCTTAATCCATTTGAGGTGAGCAAAATCTATGGAAGGAAACTGATGAGTGGGAGATTCCTCAAATTCAAGTGAGGAGTTTCAGGTGCTCAGAAGCCAGTGTCACATGAATGTCACCCTTTACAGTGGCTTCCCCGAGGACGCTGGCTCCGTAAAATGCGCCATGGTGTTCCACCCTTCCCATGGATGCACTGCTGGGGGTATCCTGGGCCTGCAGCTCCCTGCCAGAACTCGGAGCAAGCCGAAGCCAGCACCGCAGCTCCCAGTGCGCCTGCTGCAGAAGGTAAGAGGAGATGATGCCCTGGTAGACAGGGTGGTGGTGGAGCCTCAGACTAGCTGAGGTTCTGCAGCACATGGTAGAGTCTAGGTGGGAAAATAAACAAATGAACTAATCTAATTTGCTTCAAATAATTGGCATCTTTCAGCACAAAGTATGATTGCTTTAAGGTGTGCTTGGGTCCATGCAATCAGTGAAGATGCAGATAAAGTATCTGGAACCCAACCAAGTTGAGCTGTTAGGTTAAGCATGTCACTACTCTACTCCTGATCTGCCTTTCAGCATGGCTAATGAGCTATAACAATGCTAATGCTGGCTGTTTCAGAGGTAGCTCAGTGAATTTTTCTCTGTAGTGCTTTGTTCTGTAATCTATGTGAGTGACAGGAATGAGCACTAAGCTCCTTTGGGGACACACCCTCTGCAGGTGCCCTTTCCCTCTGAGCTTGTGTGTGCTAACAGAAATTGTTTTTCTAGAAGCTTCTACTAACAGCCAGCCTCAGGACCCCAATGTCACCTTCCTAAAGAATGTTGGGGAGAGTGTTGCAGCTTTTCTGAGCCCCCTGGGTAAGTGACTTACAGTTTGTTACCAGTGCCGGAGACTGGCTTATGGGTCTGTGTAACAGGAGCAGCAGTCAGTTGTTGTGACTAGTCTTGGAACTGCCTCCTAAGCCTCAAAGGCTTAATTTACACTTGGATACTAATAATACTTAGGCTTAGAACAGCCACTCAGTACCTTTTCTTATAGAGAAAATGAGGAAAGATTTCATTAATGTGTCAGCACTGCAACACCAACTTCAAGTCAGTGGTAACTCTGGATTTTGCCTGGTTTATGTGGACATAGATATAACTTCTGCCCTGGCCCTTTAAGTATATGGCTGGTCTTTGTAGAGGAACTACTTGGTGCTTAGTTATTCTTTATTAAAGAAGGCTTTGCGTTTTAATTCCTGCATGTTACATGGCAAATTGTAGGATGACAGAAACTTTTTAAGAGTGTAGAGCAGGATTGATCCATTTAGGACCATGCTTTGGAAAAACCTTTTAAAACTTTGTCCCCCTCAAATGCTTTTCTAGGTATTGAAGTTGATATTGATGTGGAACACGGAGGACAGAGAAGCAAAGTGACTCCAACTTCTGCCAACCAAGAGAAGACCAGTGCTGAGGCAACCAGCACTGCTCCAACCCAGAATGTTCAGACCAAAGCAGACTGGAGTAATGCAGAGTCTGCTACACAAGTAAACATTATTGCAGAACAGATACAAGACATGGTGGTAGATCCTGTGCCCACACAAATGGAAGATGGCAGCTTCCACTCCCAGGTACAGGAACTATGATGGTAATTGAATATAATCACTTAGCACACATGGTGAGAGTGAATATAAAGATGAGAGCAGATAAGTGATATACAGCACCTTTACAGATTTATAGCAAAGGTAGTGGGACTTCTTGTGGATGTAATTATATTAAAGGCAAATAGTGTGCATCCTGCCTGGAAAGCACTACAGCACCTAGACTTTTTTTTTCCATTTCAGGAACACAGTGAGTCTAGCAGTTCATCGGGGGGTGAGGAGGACTGGACCCACTTGTCATCCAAAGAAGTGGATCCTTCCACAGGTGAGCTGCAGTCTCTGCAAATGCCAGACACAGATGGTCCCAGCTCCCTGGATGTGCCTCGGGATCCTCCCCAGCCAGGACCTACAGGACTACGAGAAGCTGCTCTCTACCCACATCTCCCCCCAGGTAGGAGAGTGTGTGCAGGTTTTGTAGCTAAGAGCAACTTTCGCTTGAGAACTGCCAACTTGGCCTGCCACAAGCAGACTTGTTTTAGAGGTGGTAGAACCAAGGTTGTGTAAGTTAGAGCTAAACGTGTCCCTGACTTGGGCAGGCTTGGTGGCTCTTGCACCCTGTTAGAGATAAGCAGGTGGTTCCTCTCTTGAATGTGGGCTGCTAAATCTTAACCAGGTGTCTGACCTTAGACTGATAGGCCGCTTGGGCAACAGCAGAGAGGTGCTGTCCTCAATCCTGTCCTTGCTGTGTACTGCTCAAGAGAGCCTTTTAATGCAGGATGTGGACCAGTACATCCTGTGGCTTTAGGGCAGCACTTTTCTGGTGGGAGCCAGTAACAGTATCCAAGGCCCCTCAACTGAGATCAGCAGCACTGAGTCCCACAGCAAGGCCAGCTGAGCCTGACTAAGCACTTTCCTTAGCTCTGATTATGTACTGTTGATCTTAAACATCTGCACTCCTGGGAGACAAAGAAAAGCATGTCTCTTCCTCTCAAAGAGTGCTAATAAAGCCTTGCCTGGTTTTCCAATTACATGAAAGAGCTGAACTCTATTCTTCTTTTCACAGAAGCTGACCCTCGCCTCATTGAGTCCCTGTCCCAGATGCTCTCCATGGGCTTCTCTGATGAAGGTGGATGGCTCACTCGGCTCCTGCAGACCAAGAACTGTGACATTGGGGCAGCACTAGATGCCATCCAATATTCTAAGCAGCCACCTCACTTGTAGTAGTAACAAAAAGCACTTTACTAGCTGAAAGCAGATAATGCAGCATGAGTTACTATGGTTCATCATTCTTCCTACTCTGGGTTTCTGTCTCATGTTCTTAAGTGCTTGTAGAACGGAGGAAAAATAAATACTACTGCATGTGCTATGTCTGTCTGAGCATTTTGGTATCACAGCTACATTTTTACAGATGAAGCTAAAAACACAAAGCAGTCCAGGGCTGCCTTTTTGCACATACTTTAGTGTATGCTTAGGGCTCCACTTATGAAGAGAAATCCAGTGCTTTGCTGACTCTGGAGCTTGCTGGCAGCTCTGGAAGAAAGGGTTGCTATGGGAGATTATTCAATAAAGATGTACTTTGGGGAAAAAGAGCTGTAGTTTGTAAAGAAGAGCGAATCACAGACTTTAATTGTACAGGCCAGGAATCCTTAAAGCCTGGGAGCTCTCTCCCCAAGCTGACCTACTTCTATTCCTATTTCTAGCTGCTGAGGTTGCTAGACAACACTGTAACCTGAGAGCAGCAGTTTCTTCCCCCTCTTTCCCTTTCCCCCACACACAATCATCATGCAAGTAAACAACTTTAATAGTGCAGTTCTCTATGGCTTTGAAACCACCTTTACTTCAAAACTGTCTCATTAAACAACATAGCAAATGCATTAGAGACAAGAAAGATGTGCCAAAGCTGCCTGAACTTATGAGAGATCATCATCAAACTCCTCACCTGTGCAGAAGAGTTGCTCACAAGAAGCGTTGCTCAGCTTTGGCCCAGGGTTAGAGTTAACAAAGGTCTTTGACCTCCCTGTGGTATCCAAGCAGCACCTTCCTGCAGTGGTCTCTGCAGCAGCTCCCACCCCTAGCACCTGGCTGTGAGGTTCTCTGAGCTCATCCTCAACTAAGCAACTGCTGCTGGGCAGTCTCCAGGCCAGATCCTCAGCGCTAGCAACACACTTTTTAAATTCAAAACCTGTACCCTGAGGCAGAGTTCTTCCAGCCTGTCCTGAGCACCTCCAGGCCCCACTGGCAGCGGTGCTGTCCAGCCCCACACCTCCACTGCCCTCCTGTAGTGCCATGGTCACTGCAGCAGCATTTTCACTAGACTTGTCAGATAATGAAAGATATTTTCCCCACTTGGATGGCTTGGTACAAGCAGTTGGGGGCTGTGTATTCTCCTCAGGCACCACAGCCTCAGAGACAGCAGGAACAACACTGCCTCCAGAACCAGCACCTCCATCATGTCCATCAGGCACTGCTACAAAGCACTTACTGCACTGTAAGAAGGGAGAGAACTTGGTTATAAATGCAGCATAGAAGCATTAAAAGTGGCACTTATTTAGGCAAAGTCAAACCTATCAGAGACAAACCCCCAGCACATTTTTTTCTCCCCAGTCATTCATTGGCTTGCTGGAGAAGAGCAGAGAAAGACTCATAAAAATTCAAAATTATGATGATACAAAAGAGGTCAGGAGCATCTTCTATAGCTAAAATACCTCAGTGGTTTTAACTTTTTTGGCTTGATAGACAAGCTGAGAAACTCCACTTTCTTCTGCATGCTCTGGAACATCACTGCTGGAGAGGAAGCACTTCGGGTGTTTCCTGGCCAAGAAAACCATTCACAAAGAGGACAGATTAGATCCACTATGATTCTTCTCACAGATCACCAGAGAGGTTCATAAAATGCACGGCTCTTTATTCTCAAATATCAAATCCCTGCTCAACTCAGGTCATACACTGCAACCTGCACCTTAGCTCAGATCTCAGAAATGAGCTCCCTCCCACACCTCCAAATCAAGTGTCACCACTCGGGGGCAGGAATTGCAAAACCAAGTTCTCTCTGTACCTTTGTTCTCTCACAGTGTTCTTTCTCTGGGAACAGAACTGTTGCCTTTTCAGAGCTGCCTCCTCCTCATCATCTTCATGATCCTCACTCTCCTGGTCCAGATATTTACTCCAGCGACTGCCTTCCGTCCTTCCCTCCTACAACACTGGAGAATTACTAAAAACAGCAAAACATGGGGGTTCTAATTTTTGGTATTGTTATACATGTGCCAAGTGCCTAAAATAATGAATCAGTTTAGGACACGCTCCTGTATCATGTTCCCAGGTTCAGTCCCCAGTGGAGCAGTTTCTGTGTACATCTCCCTCTGTCTCTGCAGGAGCCTCTCTGATTTGACCATTTCAGCTCTCTGAACCATATAAAGGGATCACTGGTTTCATTGGGATTCACCCAGAACAGAAGGGGTTTGTATTTACCCCAGCTTTGTATGGATCTTACCTGCTGGACTGAACTGTTCTCATGCTGTGCTGCTCCATTTTTGCTGTCATTTACAGAGTCTTCTACACACCTAAAATAGAGGTTTAAACTACAATTTCTAGAACACACTCCTGTCTGTTGATTTATAGGCTTTAGATCACCCAGTCATAGCACAAGGGATTGAACAGAATGCACGGATAGGCATACTGGATAGGAGACATGTCAGAAAAAACCAAGATCTATGGAAAAACTTATGCCAAATGAATTATTTACAAGATACATTGCACAAATACTTGATTAAATCTAGCTAGAAGCCCTAGTTAGAGGCCTCCTTGTTGTTATACAGAGTTGCAAGTTTGATCTAAAGCCACTAATTATGAAATGATAAATTTTAGTTGATCATAGCTAGGGATATAACAGTGTTTGGCACAACAGTTTAAACTCATTTTATCCCATGAAAACAAGGAAAAGGGAAGTTGTTTCATAATGGTTTGAATTTCATAATTCTTTGAGAATAAAAATAGCAACACTTTTTGATAAAGTGAACAATGAGTTTTCTTCCCCAAACTAAACTGTGAAGCACTGTTGTAGTCACAACTAAGTTATATAACTACCCTTGACTGATGTCTGAAAATAACTTTGACTAAAAAGAAGGCTGGACCAGTTCAAGACCACTTCAGAATTAGTTGATTTATAAACAGATTCAGAAATGAAATAAACAGGAAGGTGCTATTCAGATTTTCCAGCCCAGCAGGAATTACACTGAAGTGTTTGCACTGAACACGTCTTTTATCAATAGCTGATGTGATTACTCAACAGATTCACAGGGTGAACCCTCTAAGTGCCAACAGTTAGGCAGCAACTTCTTCAAATGGATGTTTTCTGAGGATGTAATCTGATAAGGACTGTAATCTGTAAAAGAGACATCTCCACAGTCAGCTCATTAAACAGTATAAAAGAAAGACCAAATTAAAAACAAAAAAAAATCAACACAACAAACCCAAACCCTATTGTGTACCCTGTATTAATGCGTAAAGGCCTGACCAACACATGCTATTGGTCACCTATAGAAAGAAATCCTTATCAAAAGAAACATGCTGGGACACTAAACCCCCAAAAAAGAGCTTGTTCCTGTGAGGTGAGGCCAAAACCTGCATGGTCAAGGCTTCTCAACAGGCCAGAAAACCTTCTCTGACATGCTCAGGTGGCCAACAGGCCCGCAGTGTGTGAAGATACACATCAGCTGCCGCACATTAAAAGCAAGGAGCAGGTAAAGGTTAAACTCCGTACCAAGATGTCCAACCAAGCGCCTCCTCGGCTTCCCCCTGCAGCAGGTTCAGCTTCTGGACGTGGCGCCTGCACTCCAGGCCCGAGCCCTGCCCATAGACCTACACAGAATGGATGGGGACAAGGCTGAGGGAGCAGCCAGAGGGGCACAGCACGAGGTGAGGCGACAGCCCAGGTGTCACCGAGGGCCGGCACACGCGGCTGAGGGTGCAGGGCTGCCCTCACCTTCTGCACGGCCTGCCGCTGGCCGCACACGCTGCAGCTCCACCGCCCGCTCCGCTTGGCCTGCGAGGGCACAGAGGAGTCGGTCAGGGCCTGGAAAACACTGCCCCCACCCCACCCCGGCCCGGCCCGGCCCGGCCCCACCTGCTGCCCCTGGAAGCGGCGGCAGCGGCAACACCTCAGCACCCAGAACCGCTGCGCCATCGCGGTCACGTGACCCCGCGACAGCCGCCAGCGCCCCTCGGCGGCGATACCGGGCAGTGACACCGGGCAGTGACACCGGGCAGGGACACCGGCACCGACACCGGGCAGTGACACCGGGCAGTGACACCGGCACCGGGCACCGGCACCGGCCAGCGACACCGGGCACGGATACCGGCACCAGGCACGGCCACCGGCACCGGGCACGGCCATCAGGACCAGGACCCACGGCCGGGCAGCGACACCGGAACCAGGCAGCGACACCGGCGCCGGGACGGGCTCTCCACTTTCCCAACCCAAACACATCAAGTCACGGCCGGAGCGCGGTCCGCCGTGACCGCCAGCATTGGCACCGGGCAGGTCTGCACCAGCTGGAGATGGGTTCATCTGTGCTATGTAAAATGAAAGTTTACAGAGTAATAAGGAAAAGGGGGTAAAAAGGAGGAAAAGAATAGGGGACAAAAAAGGAAACAGAAGAGAGGGAAAAAATAGAGGGGGAAGGAGGGAAAAGAAAGGCAGGGGAAAGGGGAAAGAAAAGAAAGGAAAAAAGTAAAGGAAAAAGAGAAGGAGAAAAGAGAAAAAAATACAAGAGAAAAATTAAAAAAAAAGAAAAAAATGAAAGAAAAAAGGAAGGAAAGCAAAGTTAGAGTGCAGTCACACCAAGTCCACTTGTTGGAAAATATACCAAGTTTAAATTTTTTTATATAACTTTATTCGGGGGTTTCACTGGCCTTTGCCCCGAGGGAAAGGAAGCTGAAGTTTCTTTTCAAAAGATTGTTTCATCACTCAAGGCACGATGAGCTTAACATCTCAGCAGTGTAGGAGTAGCACAGAAGATACACAAAAGATAACGACCATTAATGACCATCAACTCCAAGCATCAGCCCTGGCATGGTCAGCTCCGGAAAAGAACGATAAGAGAACCAAGGAATTAGGAGCACATTAGCATCGGAGGTGAAGAAATCCTTAACCAATAAGAAACCAAACACTAAGAACTGTGTAACTTGGGACCAATGAACATTGAATCAATTAATTTCTATGATTTTTGATTGTATAAGTATCTGAAAAATCCAGTAAAGAGCAATGTGTCATGGAATGATTTTTCTCTGCACATCCAGACTATGTGTGGCTGAAATTATTTCTATTGCACATCCTGGACAAAATAAAGTAATGCCTCAATTCTCTAACACAAAAAATATTGTTGGAGGGTTTTTGTTTTTCCCACAGTTTTGGTGGCACATTCTTTCAGGTATCTTGGTAAAGAACCAGCAATATTCCATGAGCTCAGAGAGAAATAAAAGACAGTCAAATAGCCTATAGGATTCAGATTCATTTATTGAATACATGACAGGTAAGACAGACTGTGTAAAATCACATGTATTATTTGTACTTAAAAAAAATTACAATAAATTACGGAATAATTAGTAAAAGCAGTTTTACTAATGGCTGTTCTCCAGTGATACAGGACAAAGGAGGCAGAGAAATAAGAAGTATGTACCAGCTGTGAATACAGACCAAAAATGTCACAAGGATGAATTAACACTGAGTAGCACACCACGTAGTGTTAAACAGGAACATCCACATGTGTCCTTCCTACCTTTAGATCCCAAGTGCCAGTCAAAAGCTGGATCAAACCTTGCCTTCAGTGCAGGGTCTGCTCTGGCTGAGCAGCGGCGTCTCTTGCCCTGCCCCTGGCAAGGCCACTGCCACTGCTGAGATGAATTTATCTGTAGTAACAGCATTACTTCTCCTCCCTTGGAGAACACATCCTGCTACCAGAAGGGCAACTCATAGTTTCCTCTGGTTTTAATTGATTTAAAAGACCATTCACTCAGTCTCCCAGTTATTTTGTCTCTAACTGGAATGAGCTCTGGTATTGAGGTTTCCCATAGGGGGCTGATGGCAGAGCCACACTACTCTGAATTCTTCCCCTTTAGGTACAAATGCCCTTGGATGTGCAGTAGTTTGTAAGAGCACGTCCACTGCTCAACTCTCAAGAAAGGACACTGAGCAACAGCAGGTGGCACAGTGCTCCTGCACAACTTCCTGCCCCAAATATCTGTGAGGGCTGACTGATCAGAGTATTCTTAGGGCTCCTCCTAAAAACTGGACCCATCACTAGCTAGGATAAACAGGGAATCAGCACTAAATAGTGAATATACTGACAGGGAAAGTCCAGCAAACCAGTGTGCCATTGCCCTGGAATGCTGAGGCTGATTCACAGACTTCTATTTTAGGAACTTATTCCCTCATTATAACCATCATGGGCCTACTGATTGACTCAGTATCACTTCTGCACTGAAGTAAAGGAGCTTGTGGCTTCCCAGACAAACTAAAACCAATGGCTTTCAAAGAAATAGAAAAGCAAATTCTAGAAAATCAGGTCTGCCTGAAAATTCCTGAATTCTGAAGGAGAAAGTAAGTGATCGTACACTATGAAAATGCCAAATCACATGTGAAAGAAACCTTCAGGTCTGAGTAATGTCTGTGTTTAGATCTTAGGGGGCTGGGAGCAGTGGGGCACATTTGCTTTACAGCAGCTGAGTCACAGAACAGCTTACAAGAACGTACAAGATTATTTATAGGTCAGAGTCCTACAGCACTTGACTACACTGCATTAGCTCTCAGACTGGCAGCCAGAGGTGAGCATGGTTTCAAGCCAGGCTGCATCTGCTGTGCAAGTTACCCAGGAACCTACAGCAAACAAGGGCAGGCAAGGAGCAGTTACTGACTGAAATAAAACTTCATCAAAATAAAAGATAGAAAAAGGCAGACATGCATAATTTATGGTGGTAATTCTATATGTCAGGGGCTATTAGGTTCTAATGGCTCTCAAGAATGTAAATCTAATTCTCTCAGCCAGAGTAGCCAAAGAAACACCTACACAAACAGTCACTGTCAGGAGCCCCTTATCAATTGGATTCTATTGTAATTGTGTAGTTACTGGTCTCTGAATAAACAAAAAAACCCCAAACAGAAAATACCAAACCATCCTGCCATCTGCCACACTATCCTCCTGTTTTATCTCGCAAAGACCACTCCTGTTTTCTTGAATTCACCCTGACACAGAGGAAAGTTCATAGTCACTGGATGAACTGAACTGTCTCTCTACCTTCTTCTGATCCTTTATCTTTTGGAGAATGTTGACTTTTTTCTCAAAGTAGTTTACAAGGGCTGTTTCTGTCAGCATGGAGGCCAAGATCTGCTCGAAGGAGATGGACCAGTCAGTGTCAATGGTGCTGCCATACCTGGCAGCTGCACTGCTGCCCTCACAGCCCACCAGCACCGTGTCGTCTGCGATGTCTTCACACTGCAAGGAACCCGTGCTGACCATGGAGTAGGAAGACATGGACATATCATCTTTGGTTTCATCATCTGACAGCAGCTGTAAAGGAGAGCTTTGTCCTTCCCCTGACCCATCTCCTAGAGTTTGGTTTTCCTGCTGTGGTTTTTCAGGCTGAGCATCAGTGCTGGCTTTGTCCTCATGGTCAGCTTGGGGTTGCTGTTCCACTGCTGAATTCTGACTCTGTTCAGATGTTGGTGACTCCTCTTCACTCACAGGATCTTGGGTATTGTTTGCTTTGCAGTCCTCAGACTTCCTTATGGGCCTGTTGCAGAATTTTTTTCCAACTTCCCCAATCCGCAGAAGCAGACTGGCCACAGTGGCGATGGCATGATACAGCTCCTGCTCCACGGGGTCCTCACTGAACATGTTGTAAAGGGTCTTGCATAACTCTATGAACTGTTCCTTTAAAAGACAAAGAACAAATAATCATGTATCAGGCTGAAAAAGTTGTCAGTGGCACACGAAGCAACAGGCACCATCTCAAATGACTCATTGTTTATTTGCCTCTCCACCAAGTGGCAACTTACTGCACTGATTCAGAACAGTCTGACACAGACAAACTCCCCCCTCTCTGTTGCCGCTAAATTGAGACACAGCTGGAAATTTAACAGTGGTGGGTTTTCTGCTGACAGATGGAACAGAATAGTCATACATTCACTAATGCTAAGAAAACCTGAAGTTTTTCTTCTATTCTGCTACTCTTCTGGGTCAGCTTCTAAGCATTTCTGAACTGGTTTAAGTAGCACTCATCTAGGAAATTAGAGACTGAAAAGATCACACCAGTCATCTGACTCCCTCTTCTGTAGCCACATTCTTCACTTTCCACCAAGCATCTGTAACTCAAAGCAATGTAAAACCAAACAAGCTGAACAAGTTTCTGTGACTGATGGCATATTTGAAACATCCTGCTCTGGAGGGAAAACAGAGTGCATTTCTTATAGGAAAAACTGGTCTGTGAGGCAGAGTGAATCCATTACATTTGATTCGTTGATATAAAGCAGTTTGTCCATAAAAAGCAGTTTGTCTATATCCACTGCAGAATTCAACAGAAATGTGTGGAATTAGAGGTTCTAAAGCTCACCAGAGCAGAACAGTAGGGAAAGCTTTGTGCAAGGACTGAACATACTGGCACAATGGCTACACATACTGCAGAATTCCACTAACCTGCCAATAATCCAAATGAAAACCTTCATACTCCTTTCTTACCTGGCTCATTTTGGGAAGATCTTTAATGGTTTCTTTCTTGTTCTCTTTTTCCTTGGCCCACATTCTTAGGTAGTACCTGTAGTCCTGTGGACTGGTACCTTTCTCCTCTGCAAGGCAAGAACAACCCACTAGTCAGGTGGTTTATGGTTTCAGACTTAAAAAGTGAATGCTGAGCCAACAAAAATCAGGCTCGAAGAAGGTGTTATTGACAGCCCAGGAAATCATCTACCAGGTAGGCTGCATTGTTTTCTGCTGGTTTATCTGACGCAGTTCAGTAGAGCAAAACATTTAACAGTGCTGCATCAGCTTGACTTATCAGAGAAGAACTCTGTGAGTTGACAACTTACCCAACATGATTTACAAATGCTGTGATCTTGGTATGTAAAAGAGTTGGAGCAGTAAGACATAAGGGATGCTTATTTCCCAGCTCACCTCCTGCTTTACCTCTGTCCACAAGGAAGACTTTGCAAGGTCTCCTTGATCAGCATGAGACAATGAACAAGTCATAATATGAGAGAGACGAGATTAGAATGTAGTCTACCGATGATGAAATTACCTTTGTCTGGACCATTCTCATTTCTCTTTCCTTTATCTTCTTGGGTTTCTAAACAATTATGGAATTATAAAATAATTAATAGCTGATTTTCAGTAATACAACACACAAAGAACTTAAGACAACTCAATATACAAATTTACATTATACAAGAGTACATTTAATAGGAGCTAGATCTCATACTGCCATATCATGGTTAGGTGAGTGAACAGAACAGGATGGAAGCACGAGGCTGATGGGATGAGCTGGATAAAGAGCAACACTCAAAAAGTTGGTTGAAGAGCTGAGGTACAGGGCAGAGGTCTTAAAAGAAAGCATGAAAACACAGATATGAAAGACAGAAAAGCAGTGTGGTGGCTTAAAGACAAGGATGTTCAGTAGTCCAAAGCAAGATAATGAATGGAAAAAACCCAAACCACTACTGAGCACACATGTGACTAATGCCTACTCTTCATTATTCACTGCCTGAACTGACATTTTGGGAGCAATTTTCAGTCTAACTTCATGAACTTTACTTCTGGTTCCCTACACTGTCACTAAAGCAAATAGGAAGTCTTGGTTCAACTCTGTTAAATCAGCCACCTAGCATCAAACTGCACAATTACCTCTTATAGTTACTCAGATTTTTTTGGACATCATTGCATTTTGATAAATGGTTAGCATGATTGACATACTCTGACTTCCTATATGACAATCCCAAATGTATTTTAAGAAATGCAGTAAACTAGTCTACCAACAGTTCGGCAATTCAGTGGCATGCATCCTAATACCTTTAAACCGGAAGACTGTGGACTAGGCATCACCTACCCAGGCCAGCAAGCCTAGCACCCCCCGACTCTGTTCTGAGCATCTTTTTGACCACCAGTTTCTAGGATGAGATGAATTCTATCGAAAGAAGCCAGACAAAACCTGTTTTGACCAAGGCTAAAACTCAATAGGCAGAATATACTGAAAGATATTTAATTACTTATAGCACTTTATTAATAGTGAGAGTGTCATGAGCGAGGAGCAGCAGCAATAATTTCAGAGTATTTACATCAGCTCACTGGGCTGGCAGGTGGTATCAGCACCACAGCCATGCTCAGTGCATGCACATAATCCATGGACTGACCTTGAGACTCACAGTGCAGGCAGATATCCAGCTCTGAGACAAAAGGAGATACTTGAGCAGCAGAAAAAGGGGTTGAGGGGACAATATCCCAGATAAAACAGAAGAAAAGGTCAGACATAGACAGACACAGAGAAGGAAACAAAAACAAGAAGAGAGACAATGAGACTTGCATGAAAAACCTAAATCATGCTGGGAGATGGGCTGGTGAAAGCACACAGCTCCTCCTCAGCAGACTGTGCCCATGCTTCAGAGTATGCAGTATCCTGCATGGAATGGGCACTGAGGAGTTTTAGCTCCAAACTTCTTCCCCACCATGCAACAAAGACAGTGAACTCAAACACACTGGCAATCCTAACACTGCCAGCATGAGACCACGCCTTGCACAAAATCACTGTTCAGAACACACGGATCTATGCTGCAACTCCTGCCTGAGAGGTCAGGGAAGCAGAGTTGCATTGCATTACCTTCTGTTGTCACATCCTCTGTGAAATAACTTGTGGCCTCCAAAGCAGACTCTGTCTCCTCTGGATTCAGAGCTGTATTTACAGAGAAGCAAATGTTAAAATCTCTAATTGAACAGCAGTATGACCCACTTCATTAGCAAAACTCCTGAGGCACCCCATGTCAATTGATGTCAGAGCAGCCTGTGTTCAATAGCAGCAGTGCACAGAAGCAGTCACTCACCAGGAGGCAGGTGCAGTTTGTAGAGTACTTTGAGTTTTTCAGTGAGGTCACCATGGTACATCCCACCTGGAAAGAAAAAAAAAGGTTAAGAAAAAAAGCACTTAAATGATAAAGAATCATCCTCTGTTCACAGGCTCAAGCCAGAATGAATTCCCATACCATGACTGCTCAAAGTCCCATGCAGAATCAATAATGAAATCCACACCAAACAGGCTCATTTTGTCCAGCTTGAGGCTTCCTGCCACCCTCCCCACCTAATGACAGTGAACACACCATTATCCCCTTTTAGTTCTCTTCTTGGAAAAGTACAGACACATTTTTTAGAGCATTCCATTTTCTCCAAAAACACCACTTACTCATTCCTGTCACGAACTCCTTGAAGTTGATGAGAGAATCCCTGTTCTCATCCAGGAGGCGGAAGAGCCGTGCTGCCAGCACAGGAGTGTGTGCCCCACAGGCCCAGGGGGTGAGGCTCATGAAGAGCTCTGTGAACTGCTCCATGTCGATGCGGTACTGCTCCAGGTAGGGCAGGCTCTGGTCCCGGCGGGCAGCGGCCGCACGGTTGTTCCCCCAGTAACAGCTCATCAGGTACTTGGCCTTTGCAGGGAAAGGATTAACAGGACAGATTATGCTGCTCCACAGGAGTGGAGACTGTCACAGATCAACAATAGCATTGAGGAAGCAAAGAAAAGACATTCCAGGAAACACATTATCTGCCTTGTGATTCCTAGTGCTACTTCACTACAAAATAATATGAAATGAAGGAAGAGACACAGATTTCAGGAAAAACACAAGGAATTATTTAAAGTGAAAAATACAAAACATGATTTCAGGTTTTAACAAAATGTCACTCAGGCTTTATTGCAAAGGTTTATATGCAGGTTTTAGAACTAAGCCTCTCTTTCTGAGTCTACAACAGAGCACAACCAACTTTGGTAAATGCAGTTGGGTAATACCATTCTTATAAAAATATATATGCTGATAAATAGAGGCAAAGCCCTTAAGTAATCTTGTTACAATTACGGATGAGGTCAACGGGAAACCTGAGAATAAAAACTGACGTAGTCAATCCTACCTCCCCATTCTCAGGGCTACGTTACATTCTTTTCCATTGACTCTACAGTTCCTTTCTGAGTATCATTCAAATACTGTGAATATGGTATAGCCATCTTTGGGGTAAAAATGAAAAATAATTAATCAGATAGTAACAGGGCCAATCCTACTGGCACCATGTGTAACAGAACACCACATCAGTTTCTGATAGGTCACATTGAGAACTAAAGCAAAGTCATTGCTTCCCTTTCAACTTACTTTGTTATTTGTACTGTGTGTGACAACATTTCTTCCTCACTCTCAAGGAAGGTTTCTTACCTTGAACACTACATACAGCTCTTCTAGTTCTTCCATAGAAAAACCAATGTCACCAGACACAGCTCGGACCTGTAGTTACAGATAAAACAGAGTGAATAATTTATTTCAAAAGTAGAAAAATCAAATACAACTCACTGAAAAATCTGTGTGACAAAGAAGAGAAGAAAACAAGTGCAAGGAGATATCACACAGAACGGGAAGAAAAACATCACCATTCTAATATCCCTGGAAACCAATCAGGAAAGCAGTTTGCAGTCAAGCAGAAACTGCTGACATTTTCAGTAGTTTACGTTGCTTATCTCCTGTTTGTGCAGACCTGGCTGAGCAGATTGTGTCACCCCTCCCTCGATACATTAAAGAACAACAGTGAAATAAACACCCTGATGGGATTCTCCACCTAGGACACGGGAGATAACGGCAATAAATATAGACACTCCCCTTTGGCCATGAACCCTTCAGTAAAACTCCCTAATGCACTCTATAAATGGCAGTAAAATAATTATCTGCTAGCCAGCTTTTCTCAGATTCCAAGCAAGCAGTTAAACAGACAGCACTAGGCATGGGAGGCTATGTCAAAGCCTACAGGTGCTTTTTATCTCCCTCCATGCTAAACATCTCATTCAGTCATTCTCTCAGTCACTTAAAACTTGGTCTGCTACAGCACAAAGTTTCTCAATGCTCACAGCAAAACACTTCCCATGAATGTGCCATTTGGTAGCTCATTCAATCTGGGAGTCACATACCACACTCTTCTTGGCTGTATCCTCCAGAGACTGGATCACTTTCAGCCTTTGTTTGAAACGCATTTGTTCAATGTCATCTGCCTTCAGATTGCCAAATTTCTATAAGAAAGGAAGCAGATCAGGTCAACATCATCTCCTGAAGAGATAACAACCCATCTTCAATTACACATTCTTTAACAAGTATACTTTCCCCTCAGAGATGACCTAAACCCACTAGAAGCCTTTCATCAGCAGCAAGATGAGAAAAAACTTGAGCTCTATTCCCTATTCACTTCTGTCCTGCAAGAGAAGTAATTCAGAGTTCATGAGAAATCCAACATCACAGGTCTCTACAGAAAAGCTAAAAAAAGATCTGTCAGGACTGACAGAAATACAGGTCCTGTACTGTGGCAGAGATAAGAGAACAGACAGGTTGTCATTCCTTCCAGCCCTGTCATTTTTTCCTCTAGGACCCCAGGAGATTCAGCCAGAAACACCACAGTCAAGAAGCTTTTCTATGGACCAGGTCAGACAAGTAATAAGAATTCAGTGACACTCTTTTATAAAAGAAACCAGGAACAAACAGAGATGGAAGATCTGAAGAAGCAAACAGAACACCTAGGAAAATGATAGCTGCCTGACAGTTAACAGCCAGAAGGGGATGGGGTGAAAAACGAGATAAGGAGGGAAATGATCCCATACTTAGCAGAGAATAGCAGAGAATTGTCAAACATCAGTTCTTTTGCCTGTGTTCTTCCCATTGTTCAGAATCAAATTTCTTATGAGTTTGTTCTCAGTATGAATTGTGAGGAACACCTCTATCAGTGCAGAGGTATTTTATTGGCACTCTTTAGGGGCCACCTTCCTATTACTATAATGTGGTTCACAGGAGAGGATTCCTGTCCATGTGAACTAGAATTCTTCCATGTTTCTGCAGAGTACTTCTCAATTTTTACCCTGTATTTCCCTCAGTAACTTCTCAGCACTGACAATCCTCAAATAGAAGCAATAATGGATACTTTTTTGACAAAGCAGGAAGAAATCTCTAGTCCAAAACTTCTTCCTTAATTGCAGTCTTCATTTTAGTCCCTCTGACTAAAATGTCAGTCCCTTAGTTGGGCAGACTCCTTGTAATCTGCAACAGCCAACTGTGTCAGGTTCTACTCATACCAAGCAGGTGGAACAATGGCTTCAGCCTGCACTCCTTAAGCATCTCAGACTATGAACATCACTCAGATTTTGGCTGCACAAAGTATAAAATGGGATGTTAGTAGAGAAGAAATCTCCTGGGCAAAGCCAAGCCAGAACTTTACCTCATATGAAGTTTTGATAAGTTCAAAGATATCAATTTCAAGTGGGGGGTCATCTCCACTGGTCAACAGTGCATGCAGGTGTGGAATAGGGGGAGAGACACTCTGTCTGTTAATTACGTTGTCCAAATATCTGCGGACAAAAATGAGAAAATATGCAAGATTCCAGGCTTAGTGTCCAGAGAAAGAAATAATATCCTATATGCATTACTCCAAACTTCTTTGTATCACTAAATCTAAACATGAATTTAATTTTTCCCATCTAGTCCGCAATGCTACCCTCAATGTACCTGGAGTAAAGTTGATTTTCACCCTATTTTGGGGGTATTTACTCTTTCAAAAGTAGGCTTCTAGTCATAAGCTGAGGATCCCGCTGCACATAGAAGAGATTCCCATTTCAAACAAGAAAATCTTACATTTTCTAGACTTGGGAGCTATCTGCTTGAAAATGTTTTAAATTTCTAGAAGGTAACTCCTGCCAGAATCTGTTCTAAATCGTAAAGCAGGATTAATATGTCAACTTCAAATAAACAACCTTTAAGATTCAAATTCAAAATGAGATGCAGAAATTCATTATGCTGCAAAACAGCTCCAGAAGTATGTGATTCCTCCATAACCAATCCAACAATTAATTTCAGCTGTTGCAGAAAGCAATAGCAAACCTCTCTAGAGCATAAGTTTCATCCTAGAGTGTTATCTGTGACTGGCTATTAGGTAGAAAGAGATGATGACTAAAAGGCCACTGTTACTATTCTGTTATAAATAAGAACAATGAATGGTACCTGCCCAAAATAGTCATGGCTTCACCTTCATCGCAGCACTGTAGCAACTTGTCCATGTTGGCATCAAGTATGGCCAATGACACCTGCAGGATAAACTTGATTCCCTCATAGAAAAAACAGTCAACAATGACCACAGCACTCTCAAAGGGCATCACACTCAGGAAGAGAGTGAGAAACCAGGAAAGGGATATGGTGGAGATCACTCCCAGTTCCTGCATCTTTTCAGACAGCTGTGGAAGATACTCTCGTGTAAGTTCTTCAAAGATGCCTTGGTCCACCAATGCACCTGAAACAGACGAGCAAAACAATGGTAGAACTCAAAATGGTGGTGTCATGTACCAAGCTAAGCAATTATTAAACAGAACACTATAAGTTCACTAAATTTCATATAAGCCTCTGAACACTGTAACTAAAATTAAGACATTAATTTTTTCCCTGTTATTAATAAAACCAATGAGACTATTCCTACATTGCAGAGAATACAGACATAATGTCTCAACACAGAACCTCTCATTCATTTGTGCACTTGCCTTGAATAGACAGGTGTAGGATTACTGATATCATGATATTTACACCAGACCATAGTCTTTTATACAAACCAACTTTAAAAGCCCATGAAGTCGTCTTTCCCTGAGAGCCTGTTCCACAGATTTAACATGTCATGATGGGGAAAACCAAAACTCAGTAATGCTCTTCTAGATATTCCGCCTTACTGCTAATGATCCCTCCTGATACCAATTTTTGGTGAGTTCATCTTCCTTGTTACTAGAAGGCAGAACCTTGGAGGCCTGCAGTGTCTCTTCCCATGTCTCCATCGCACCCCTGCCACTCTAAAAGCAGAGTTGTGCTTCACTATCTTTAAAACGCATCATATTTAATTAATTCTGAACAACAAAATGTTCCTGGGAGATGCTGGTGCAGCTGCAAACCCACACGGCAGCAGGAATCTGACAAGGACTCACCCACTACTCTTGTATTGTAGTAATCTGGCAACATCCGCTCGCACAAAGCCACCAGGAGCCAGAAAGCCTCTTCCTCATTGCAGTACAGCAGCAGCACTGAGGTGACAATGTTCATGGCCTAGGAGCCAGCACGGCAAACACATAGGTACAGGGAAAAACATGGGAGTTACCATGAAAGTTCTGCTATTACAGACCACCTAAACTTTCAAAGCATGAATCCAGCGAACTAAGAGTCACATCTATTTCCAGCTTCTACTGGAAGAGAAGCTTCCAGTATCTCTGATATCTGGTATCCGAGTCAATAGATGACCTTAAGCCAATTTTTCTTCCTGTTTTCAGTTCCTCTGCTCATGAGACAGCAAATAATTTGATGACCTTTAGTCACTTTCAGTAAACACTGTGAGTAAGAATAATTTTCAAAGTCTTCTTAAAAAACTTTATAAGAATTTGGCCATAAAAGAACAACATAATGAGAATCTGTAACATCCCAGCAATACATAAAATCTACCAAGTTGTTTCACAAACAAGCAAATTACTTCATTTTCAATAGATTGTCCATATGCAACATCACTTATTTGGTTTAATTGCTCCTTTTAATGAAACCAGAAGATGGTTTTGCTGAACTACGGAAAGCTCTGGCACGAAAACTATTAAAGACACTGACATTACACCTAACAGCACTGTGAAAAGTCTATTTAAATACTGTATTCAAAGAATATTTAAGAGATGATTCAGCACAACTTCTTTCCTACTACACAGACAGCATGAAGGAAAAGCTTGAAACTGAATAAAAAATGGCAGAAGAAGTCCAAGTCAATCATGGTCACTGTGTAGGACTACCATGTCTAAGACTTCTTTCCCACCTGACAGTACCCAATTGTTGGATTTCTGAATGCATAAGCAGTTAAGACTCTCCGGAGGGCAGCAATTCCCAATTCGTTTTGGAAGGCAGGATGTTCTGGCATAGAGCGATGCAGATCTCTCTCAATTTCCTCTGTAGCAAGATTGTACCTTCCCATTGACTTTTCCACAAGATCTGCGTAGTAACCAGGATGAGTCACCATCTCATTCCAAGCCCCTGAAATGACAAACACTGCTTTACCTCTGGTGCTTTGAAACACAGATTTTATTCCCAGTTTCAGAGACGGGGAGCCAAGAAGCACTGCATGAACTCATGAACTACAAACAGATGTGAAAATATAGCAAGGAACTAATTGTTAAATCATGTTAGAGTTTAGGTCCCAACACTGAAACACAGACAGAAGAGGCCAAACAACTATTAGGATAATAAAGAGAGCCACCACAAAGTATTATTCAGATGGAATTAACCCATCACTAATTTCTTCTGAAATGAGCTACCTTTTCCTTTCAGATGTGCAGAAAGCTTATTCCTGCTGTCAAAATATACAGCACAACATCCTACCTGAGAAAAGGAGCCACAGCTCTCCACGGAGGTTCTCTGGGATTCCTTTCTGTACCAGCTCCCTTGTCTTGGCAGTGCGGTACATACACATCCCTCGCCCATATTCAAAGAAATGAATGTTCCAAGACTCTTCCTTCATCTTTTCCTTTGCCTTCATAGGAACAAATATAGTTTCTTTAGGGAATTATTGCATTTTTATGTTTGTAGGACAGGTGATTTCTGGGTATACTCAGGCCTGCACTTCACAGGAAAAATACATTGTGACATTTAAAAACTCTCTTCTTTCTGCTGAAGAAAAGACTGTATATACTAATCTACCCTGTTCTGAATCACTTATGACCTTGCTTAAAGTCAAGTCCTTACAATTACACCTTGCAAATATCCACACAAATGCAAGCAGAACCACGGATCACGATGATTAACTAGCAAGCAGAGATACAAGTTTCCTGCTTTCTTGCTCTGAAGAGAAGTTTTTCTTCACAGCCATGAATTCACATCCCAGAACACTGGTAACACTCATTTCTCCGCCTCTGGTCAAGTATCTCAGGTATGTCAGTACAAACTGTAAACTGACAGTCAAGTTACTTCTGTGCAGCACTACCACTGTGACACACGCTGCAGTGCTAAAATGCATTTCCATTCTAGAGCAGTCCAGGAAATCAGCAACCTACTGCAAACTATTTAAAGTTAATTGTTTTACATAAAAATATTATTTACCCCTTTGGGTCCAGAGAGCTCCTCCGAATTCCTCCTGAAGAGTTTGAGCAGTCCCTGTGAGGCTGTTGGCACTTGCCCAGCACAGAAGCTGACAGGTCGATGGCTGAGAGCAGACATGGGGCTGACAGCCAGGGGGCTGCTGGAAGGCAGCTCTGGAACCTCCTGGACAAGAGGACAGAAAATGTCTGAGCTCATACTCCCGCCTCTGCTCATGGCCTAACAGAGACAGCACTGACTAGTGACAAGGACTGCAAACACACTGTCAGGCACATTGCTCTGAAAAGTTGATAAAGTTCCTCCCAGCTATTTCTTTACCTCACTGCTGGGATCAGCCACATTGCACTTCCATTCCCTGTCGATGCCGCAGGGTTTCTTGGATGGTGTTCTCTGCAGGAAGTCAGAGATCCTCTGTACCAAGAAATCCCTGTCTTTCAGATTGGCAAAGAAGAAGGTCATTTTACTTTTAGTGCTGATGGACAGAGGGCTGGGCAAGACGCTGGAACTATCTGCTTTCTCAACTATTGTCACCTAGAAGACAAAGAAAAGGGCCATTTGAATCTGGCATGTTTTCCATTATCCATAAAGCACAGCACAAAAGACAGAAGGATACAAAAGAGAAGAGAGGCCTGTAGTCTTAAAACACAGCTAAGAAATCCCCACCTCCCTGAGAGGAATGATGAGATGACAGGCCTCCTCTGCCCTGCTGGCAAAACAGATGTAATTGTTGGAAACAAACATCTGGCCAGGAATATGCATCTTGTTGAATGGTGTCCACAAGGTACAATCTGTATGTCCATCCAGGCATTCATCCTTGGGCAACCGGAAAGTGGCACGGTAGCACTCATTTTTGGCTCGAGCATCCAGGTCTCTGGGGAAAAAGTAAAGGGTAGTATCCTGAAGCTTTCTTACTCACTTGAAAAACCCACTCAAACACTAATGTCAAATGTTCATTCCAATCACAACCTTCAGACTGTGCTGTGTATTCTTAGTATTCCTTTCTCTAACTGAGATACCACCCCTCCTCTGACTCCTCTTTCAGCCTTCAGACATGCCTCCCTGACAAGGTATGTCCTGCAATACAAGATAAAATATGCAAGTGCATCTGCAAAACTGCAATGTTACATCAGATCCTGAAACTGCAGAGAACAGTCCCCAGTGGGAGGATTTATTACAATAAAAATCTGTTTCTTTTTATAAATCTTTAACTTCAGACAAAGGGGCTGGTGTAATATTCTTCCTTCACTTTTTCTTTTTACATATGAATTTCAGCAGTTTCTAGTTGAAAATTCCTTCTGACAGTGCCTAACCATGCATGAGAAAGAAATGAGCGTGTGTGTGAATTCAGCTCCAATTTGGGATGGGGGAAAAGAGAGAACAAGCAGAAGGCTAATGACTGAACTAAGTGATGCAGTCCTTAGAGTAAGAAAACCCCAGTAGCACCTGGGAGCTACAAAAGAATGCAGATTTATTTTTACAATCCTCTATTACCTGTCTTCTTTTCTCACTGCTGGGAACATAATACCTTTTTAATGCAGAGATGTTCTTAAGAGGCCTCCTGGGCTTTGGGAGAGACTTGTCCTGTAGGAAGCTCTCATTATCCAGGAGCTGCCGCATCGCAATGTTGGCCAACTGCTCCATCAGCTTGAACGTCTCATTGATGTTGAGAAACATGGAAAAGTAAAGTTCACTGTCCCTCGTGCTTACTTTAATGCACTCAGGGAACAGCAGTGTAGCATTTTTTTCTAGCTGGGTTACATCCACCCACTGGATCACCAGTGTAACTGAGAAAAAGAATTTAAAAAATACTATTATTGCAATTGAGGCGAAACAACAACCAAACAGAAATGAAGGTCAAGCAGTCTGCAAGCTCTCAGTGGAGCAGCATTTTCCCCCCCTCTTACACATGGACAGTTATTTTCTTCACACTTTTACTGGGTTCTCCAAAAGTACTGGGAAATAAGCTTTGAGATTAACTAGACTACAAATAATGCAGTTCCAAAAGCACTATCTCGAATCCAATAAATACTTTCAACTACAATTACTCAAGTTTTTATTCTTTCCAGCAAATCAGCTTTGGATTCAGGAGTTCAGGCTTTGTAAATACTGGGTCCTGGCAGGTGTTCCAGATAAAACTCACCAAGGTAAAAATACTGCTTGGTTCTCTAATCCAGTCTAACTTGTAAAAAGTAATCCAGTTTGAGTAAAATAGATGTACAACTTCAGAAATGTTTTAAAAAATGACTCAGGCATTCAGTCTAAACAGCACTGAAGTGCCTATGAGAGCAAGAACTGATTTACATGCTAAGCCAGACAGAGTAAAGGATTCTTAAAAGGAAAAAAATTGTAAGCTTAAAAATGAGTTCACACGAAAGATCAGCTGTGACAGAAACACAGCTTTTAGGCTCATAACTCACCCTCTTTGCCCAGCAGGAAGGAGTAGAAACATAGGTGGTTGACAGTGAGGTACAACCAGCCCTGCCTGGGGACACGTCCCTTCCAATAGCTGCAGGAATAGTAATTGACCAACTTCTCCACCTCGGGCATCCCAAACTGCTTCCGCATCTTCAGTTCAGCCTCTTTGAATTTACCTGGATCCTCTTCACTCTGGGGCTGCTCATTCTTGTTCTCCTCGGCAATAATGCCCTGAAAGGATGTGGAAGGAGAGAGGAGAAACAGAAGTGAAGGTGCCTGTTGACAGAAATAATGCACAAAGCACAGGGTCACAGCAGCAACCCAGAAGGCACAAAGGAACAGGCCACAGCACTTATCCTATCATGTCAGAAACAGCAAAGATATACAGAAAGGGCAGTCAGATACTGTGGGAGCCTGGGATCCACTCCTGAACACATGCCACAAGCACTCATGTTTAATGTATGACTGAGTTCCTCATGGCTGGCCTGGGAACACCTGGAACACCCTACAGGAGAACTGAAGTCTCTTTTCACTTGCACAAATGCTTCTTCAACTGGAAGACGATCATCTGCCAGGAAAGGCAGAACTCTGCAGTCTCTCAGATCTTGACTGGCCAGAAGGAAAAACAAATGACCACAATCTCTCTCATCCGCAGACACACGTGGAAAACACAAAGAATCTGACAGGAGAGCTGAAAAAGATGCAACTTCCTGCAGTTCAATGAAGAACTCTATTTGTAAGTTTCTGCTCTGGAGGATTTGTGGGCTGGGAATCTGAAGTGTGTTAACTGCAAAACCAGTAGACATCTGACTCCAAAGACAGCGGAAGTTGGGGTGCAGTTCCTTTACAACCCAGGTGCCTTTCAGACCACTGGCAGGGCAAGTACTTGCTTGCAAAATAGTATTCTCTCTCCTCCATTTGTTGCTAGATGAACCCTTGCTAAACCATTCTCCCTGCATCAAACGCACAATTTGCAACGATTTTAAAGATGTATTATACTTGGATTAGTAGGAACATCGCAAGCAGGCTGTTCCTTGAGATCTACCGTCCTTAACCCTTCCCCTTCAAATACATTTGTTCAGTATTTGCTCTGACTGTGACCCGATGCTGACAATGCTGTATGCACTCCATGACACTTTCATACCTATGTACGACTGAAAAGGATAAAAAATTCTTACAACCATCTTCCTGTCTTTTCTCAGAATCTGGAAGTGCTTCAGGGAAACACGTCACTTACATGTATCTTGCCCTTGACAAAGGTGGTGATATCCTCTTCATTGTCAAAGATGGACAGAGTCTGCAGTAAGTTATTCTCCAGCCATTCCCAATGCTTTGTGATCTCTTTACGAGATGATCCTAATTGAAGGGGAGAAAGATGATGGCAAGAACAAAGAAAAAAAAAATTCGAACAAGGTCTTTTTTCCTCCAAGTTCACAGCAGGAAACTAATAATTACTGAACAGTGACTAGGATAAATCGCACACACCAACTGGGTACATGTCAAGGATATTTTATGTACATCAACATCATGTTTCTAATAAAATGTCTCCATAGTCACCAAGGATACTCAGCACATGACCAAGAGATCATCCTGTTTGCCAAAGCACACCATACACAGCCTTTTTTCCCAGACAAAAAGCATTCCTATGTTCCTGTCAAGAAGCACTCTTTTAATTACTGTCATTCTAGAACAAAAATAATGAACTACCAAAAGAACCTTAAAACTGGAACAACTTTCAGAACAACTGGAATTTTTTAACACCTACAAAGAGGTTCCATTTCCCAGGGGCAATGGTCAGCAGGGAGTATATAAATCAAAAAGCAATCAAAATATTTATGTCAAAAAGTTCTCTGCTTTCTTAGATAAAAATTTATCAGCAAACTTCCTATTGAAGTTAGTTGTCTTTAACCATACAGTCTACAACAGTTAAAAAAACAGTTTAAAGAACTTTTCTTTAAAAAGTTGCCTTAATTTCTGTTAATTATTTCAAATATTTGTCTTTTCTTCCCCTCTGTTGATAGCTATCACTATACTGTAGACAGCAAAAAAAAAAGCAGAAGAGATAAAAAAAATCAGTGTTTTTTTCTAACAAGATAAAAAACACTGTTAAATGCAGATGAAAAGAAATCTTTCAAAAAGCAAGTCAAAGATATTTTCAAGTTTCTCTTTGCCATATTCCAGTAAATTTACCTTCTAGTTTCATACTTAAGCAGGGGGATATCTGAAAACGTTAACAGCATGCCTGCCACCACTCAGTTTCTCTCTGAGTACATTTTACCACTCTGCGTAGTTAATGATGGAAAAGAAGAAAAACAAATGACAGAAACAGTTCTCTGGGAGGCAGCTTCAGCCATTAAATCCTTTTCACATATTTGTAGCTGGACACCAAACCATAAAAACCCAATGCCAACTAATCTGAGACTAAAACTAGAAGCAAATGAGCTGTCCTGTCTGAAAGGACTGCAGGGATATGAATTTGGATTTGTGTGTATGGCCCAATATGCATGACAACAAAAGTTTGTTCTGTTGCCTCTGTGTACAAATTTACTTGACATCTACTGCAGCATCTGGCAATGTTTCTAAAGCATAAATGATTTTGAGTAATACAAAATTTTTTGAAGGGCACAGAATTATCAATTATAGGATGCTTTGACTGTGAAATAAACTCCACAGGTTCAGCAACAAAAGCAGTGCAATAAAGTCTGTGTCCTGTTTTGTTTCATGAGCTGCATCTCTTACCAAGTGACAACAGCCAAATTGCTAAAATAAGCCTGACCTCGCCAACTGACATCTTTGTAAGAACAACATTAGAATGACATACATGAAGGAGTAAAAGTTTGTGATTCCTACAAGGAGGGTTACAAGAGCAAAGTGCTGAAGACCTAAAGCTGCATGTGTGACCAGATTGCTGCCAACTAGTATTTACACACAATGAACTGTAAGTAAAATATTCACATTTTTCAACTAGAGAACAGTATACATTCTGTAACTTTAAAGGAATGCCAGTACTCTGACAGCACAATGAGAACGAGAGATTAAAAAAAAAAACCAAACAAACAACTTTGGATGAAAACAACATATTTACTCCGGTACAATAATTTATCAAACTCCATTTGCGTGCTACCCAGCCCATCTCACTTCTACATGCTGCATTGCTTAAAAGTAACTGAGATACAGAGGGTATCAACTAAAACACTCCTGAAATTGAACAAAAATAACTTATTGATTGTCAAGATACCATAAAATTACAGATCTGCACTAAATATTCTCCTTTTTTCTATGCAGTTCCTGACCTGCCATTTTGTTTTCTGTCTTTCTTAATTCTCTGCCTCCACCCTCCTCAAAGGGGAACCTGACTTTCTGTGAAAGAAAGCAACATCTAAACCTCTCCTCAGCAGAATTTAAATAGCTCTGTAAGGGAGAATATTGTGTTGGTTGCCTGGGGAGAAGGTGGGAAGAAGAAAAACAAGACATCAGTATCTGTGGGCCTAGCAAATGTTTCCTTCATGATCAGATTTTATGTCTCCACCACAAAGTGGGAAACGAAAGTTCTTATTATAAACAAAGTTGGTCTAACAAATATGTCTGGAGATATTTCCTCTTTAGCAAGCATTAGGACCTAAAGCTTTAATCAAAGTTCACCAACAGGCATCAGATGGTTGCATAATATATTCTAAAACAGTAGTTACATTTCTCAAGTAAAAGAGGCCAAGGATCCTTGATGTTAAAAAAATACTATTCTAGTCCATTTTACAGATCTATATACACATCTATTCCAGGTCAGAAATAATAGAAAAAGCATAAACCAGACCAAGAGGTTCCCCAAAGTACCTCTGGCACCTTGAACAATGTTACATGTTCCCATCTTGTGCCATGCTCCTGGGAAGCAGCAGCACAACACTCGTCATCCCACCAAAACAAGCATGTTATTCTCTGCACAATCTCACTACAACCTTGCAAATAAAAGGTACATCTAGGAAGAAAGAAAATTCCTAACACCTGCAGAAACAGAAGCTTTTGCAGAGCTTCAAGTTCCTCAATTACAGTTTAAACAACACTGAGTTTTGTCATTTCTGGAATCTTCCACTACACCACTGGAAGCTCTTAGAAGTGTCCTGATCAGTCACAGGATACTCTTATGTGGGATAACTGGTCATCTGAACCAAAAAGACAAGAGAATAACTCAAATCCACTCCCCAACAAGAGTCACATACCACAGGCCACTGCCCAGTACACTTGAGAGTCCTGAGTCTGGTGCAGAATGCGGTATGGGGCAACTCTGGCACTGGAATCCAAAACCACGTCCAGTGTTCCCACAAGGAGACCTAGGAAGCAAAGTGACAGGAATTACAGCAGTGTAATACCAAAACCAAGAATTGGGTTAAGCAAAAACACTGGACAATCACTGCAGAAAATGCTGATGTTCACATTCTATCAAGAGCTGTGATGGAAGATCTGCGGCGCTTGGTTGAGAAAATGGAGATACACATCCAGTCACTGGAGGTAAATTACCTAAAAACCAACTGCAGCCTGACCCACTGGTAACAAAGTTTAGATGGCAACTAAATGCCTACTAAGCCTCATTATAGCCTCCCACCTTCATAGAAGAGTTTTCTCATGAAAGTGAAATTTATTTCCTCTGTGGGGTTTCTGCTTCTAGCAGTGATTTTTAAGCCTACCAAGCTAAAAGACACAAGAGTTTTCAACACTGTATTTTTCAGAATCACCAATGCCAAAAGTAGGTAACTTGTTCAAATGGAATCAAGTAGATCTAGAAAAACTGGAACTCACAGGTTTCAAGGATGTTTCTAGAAGTACTTTGATTAAACAAAGATGTCAGCAACTCAAAATTTGGCAACACAGAAGTCAAAATATTTTCATATGATGTTAAATAAGAAAGGAGACACTTCCAAATGTTTATGGACCAGACTTTGTAAAGCAAATCAATTTACTTCAATGAAGTCCTTATTTCAATTAGATAAAACAGGTATCTAAGAAGATTATTTGCTTTGTTATTCTAGACAATGCATTATAAGCATCTTTAATGCAAATAACTTTGCAACACACTCACAATTAAAAGTCCTCTAGTATTAGAACTTAGAGAGGGCGCATGGTTGCTCCTTGGGCTCTGACTCTGTGGAGGGTACAGTTTCAATTCCCAGCTCTCATGGTTTGGGTAAGCCTGCACAAACTGTACTTACCCATATCCCATTCCTTATCAAGAAACATGCCACTTCCTCTCCCTTATCTCTCTCGACTATTTATGTAGCAATTAACAAATTAAGAATATACCACTGACTGTCCTTGCAGTGAAACATCACCCACAGCAAGCCCATGTGACAAACCTAAACCAAACACGTATGTAACCAGCACAGCAGGTTCTGTTTGGGCTCTGGGTTTCTTGTGTAATTTTAGGCAGGATATGGATTAAAAGTTAATTCTGAATCCTTCCTATGACAATACTGAACGTGTCAAATATTGACACACAGACCAGTAATGAGATGTTTAATAACTTGAGCCTGACAGCAACTCAAACACCTTTCCAGCTCAGCTGAACATCCCACTCTAACTATGAGATGTCACTGTGCAGCTGCACAGCTCCTTGAGGACACGTGGCTTTCAACCTGCAAGAGCTCTGAAGAAGATTCTCACTGAGCCACACTAGCTCAAAAAGTAAACATAGCTCAAAGCTTCAACCCATCAGGAACACATCGGTTTAAATGCTCCCAGAATAGCACCAGGTGTTGTTTCTTTCCAGAAAAAACTGGAAAATTGTAGAATACAAGTATAGGCCTATATGCCAAACTGCACAAGTTATGTGACATCAAACAGAGCAGTTCAAAATAATTTTGAACACTGTGAAAAGATGAAATATGCTAATGACGTTTATCAGCAGCACCATTTCTGTAATCAGTTTGTCTAAAAGGGCTAATACATGACAGTCGCTACGTGTAACTGACAAAAGTAAAATTCGCATTTTTGTAATTCACATAATTGAAAGCATTCGGCACATGAATAGGGTTTTTAAAAGTGAGGGGATTTGTTGTTGTTAACATTCTGCTTTGGTGACAGTCATGTTATTTTTGCAGTTTATGTCACAAACACGGCTGCCCCCCCCAAGGGGTGTTTTCCACTGGGCTGCACCCACACAGCTTCACCCCTGGCCCATGTACATCACAACTTCCATACTGCTACTAATTATAAACCACGTCTTATTGTCCTCCTCTACATCTTAAAAAAGCGCACAGACACACACAAAATATGCAAGCAAGTCAACTTATTAATTCAAAGCAACGCGAGCAGGGCTGAGAAACCATTTTTGACGAGAGAAGAAGCCGGTCCCAGGCACCCCGCCAGTTGTGTGTCCTCCCCGGCAGCAGCTCCCGGGCCTGACCGCTGCCAGCCCCGGCCGGGGGCGGACAGAGGCCCCGGGCGGACACCGCGGCCGAGGGGCTCCGGGCTCACACACAGCGAGGAGCCGGGCGGAACGCGCCTCTCTCCCCGCGCAGAGCCCTCCCAGCCCCCGCCCCGCGCTCACGGCCCCCGGCCCGGGCCGGAGCCTGCCCGCGGCCCCGCCGCGCCTCACCCGTGAGGCCGCCCCCTTTGCCGTGTCCCCGCCGGCGCTGGAGCAGGAAGAAGGGGTTGGCGCGCTCGGTGACCCACAGCGCGCCGGCCAGCAGCACCTCCTCGGGGCCCAGCCACATCGCGGCGGNCGCCGCCACCGCGCCCTCTGGCGGCCCGGCCCCGCACTGCCTCCGCAGCGACGAGGCCGCGGGTTCGAGCCCCGTGTCCGCCGGTGCCGCTCCCTGGACTATCCGCGATGGGCAGTCGGGGGTCAAAGCAGCGCTCTGCAAAGCTCCTCTGCCTCCCGGGGCACACTGTGGCATTGGAAAGACCTGAATTGAACGGCCTGTTGTGTCGGGTGTTGGGGGGGGTTTGGGTTGGATGTTAGAAAAATATCCATCCCGGAAGGTAGTCGGGCACTGGAACAGCAGGGACATGTCCAGCACTCCTGCTCAGGCTGGCGATACTTCCATCTCCCCTCTAGAAAGATGGGAATTAATTTTCCCATTTTGCTGCGAAGAACATGCACTTGCAGCATCTCAGCCTCGTGGGCTCAGGGTGGGGGCCCTTGCATCCCCCTCCTGGCAGCTGGTTCATTTTGGTCCTCACCTTGCAGCTCTGGAGCCCACTCAAAGCTTGTGGCCCAGTCCAAGGATCTTCGCAGCCCAGAGGACCAGCTGGAGATGCAGTTCCCTCTCACCCCTTGGCTGCAGAGCAGTTTTCCAATAATTCAGTGAACCACTATTCTTGTTTCAATAACCATTACAGAGCCTCCAGGCAAACTCTGAAAGTGTTACAACAGCAGAAAACACTGACATCTGCCATCTCGGTGCTTATTGCCCAGCTCCCAGGAAGGTGGGAATGCCACAGCTTTTTTAGGCCATAAATCGCTTAACCCTGGATCTATTGTCTTTGTAAGTGCAGTGCCCTAATCTCAGCTGGAGCCTTTGTACACTACTGTAATATAAATCTCTGTTAGCTGGTTCAGCCTGCAGGGCTGTGCCTTCACTTCAATGGCACGGCTGATTTTGGGGAGCAGCAGAGTTGTTTCTAAAGGCTGGGTGTCCTGTGGGAACGGTTTGAGCACTGGCAGAAGGTGCTGAAGGATCCTTCCCTGTTTCACTATTCCTGTTCTTTCTCACTCTGTGCCATCTTTAAGGTGGCAAAAGCTGTGGGAAGGTGGATTAGTGTCTCCAGCATATTCATAAGCCACTTTGAACCATGTGGCCCTTAATGGCCTGGGATTTCTAGGGACTAGTACAGCAAAATTAAAAAAAAAAACAACATTTACATCAGAGTGGGAAAAATCCTCTCTGAAAACAGATCTTTTGACAATGCTGTTCCACACTGTCCTCTAAGACAGAACAACAAGAAATGCTGGAGGGACTGGAGTCACCGGGCGATGCTTTCATTCTCCCATATATTCAGATACCAAACTCACAAACTCTGTATTTTTAAATTGATTTTTATTGAAATGTAGTACATTTGCAAACCCTAACTAGTCGGTATACACTATGAACATATTGGCATATACCACATAACTACAATACAGTGTTATGCTTACATCAAAACGTCAACAAGTTCTGCTGCTGGCAAACTACACTTCCAGAGGGGCTGGAAAGCTTTGGCCGTTGGGAGGGCACTGTGTATCCCTGTGTCCCCACAGTGTCCCCAGACCCCTGGCAGCTGCTAGCATGTTCAGGTTACCTGGTCACACCAGTGTGACCCACCTGACAGCAAGCCAGTTCAAACAGACTTTTTGTTTTACGCGCACACAAATTGGGGTTTTTGTTGTTGTTTGCTGCAGTCTCCTGTGCCCAAAGGCTGGGGGGTCCCCTCTCTGCTGAGACAAAATGATCCTGTTTTGGTGGAGTCAGTGCATAGTTAGCCATGGCCTTGAGCAGGTGATCCTGGACAGGCACGATCATACAGAGAAGCTTTTAGTATTTAATATCTACTTGCAAACTGCAGCAGGACTGATGGGACAAGCAGAAGAGCGATGCTACCTCTCATTTTGCTCTGAAAGGTTATTCCCCTTTATAGGAGCGGTGTGACAGACCTTACCAGTGCTGGGAGTTAAGCCTAGACATACAGGGTGGGAAAAGTCTGCCTGCTGATGTGGTGGCATGGGGAAGGCTTCTCGTTCATGTAGCACCTTCCAACACAAGCAGAAAGTGACAGGCTGGGGTGCTGTCTTGCTGGGACCTGACGAATCTACACTAGCAGCTTTGCTCTGACAGCCCCAAACACTCTATCAAACATCCCTGGCTTAACTGCAGCAAAAAACAAGTTCACTTTCATGCCCAGACTTTCCTGTGCTGGAGCATGGGAGGGTTGCTGAGCTGTTTTCTGTATGATCCTCCCTCCCAGTGCAGCCCAGGTCTGTGGGGAGGCTGCAGGCAGCTGCAACTCTTACTGCCCGAGAGTGTGAGGGTGTTACAGACACAGGCACGGGGGATCCACAGCAAATCTGATGATTCATGCCTTGACATGGCCCAGCAGAGCTGCTCTGCTGGGAATTGATGGCTGTTGTCCCCCAGAGGAGTTTGGGCAGCTGGAGATCAAGTCAGAGCCAAGCAAAGGTGAGCCCCAGAGTACGTGAGCAGCAGCTAAAAAAAAAAAAAAAAAAAAAAAAAAAAAAAAAAAAAAAAAAAAAAAAAAAAAAAAAAAAAAAAACACAAAAAAAAAAAAAAAAAAAAAAAAAGGAAAAAGGCAAATGGCACATAAATGCACATAACATAAATTCACACGGCTCAGCTCAGGGAAAAGAGTAACAGCTCCTGGCTTCTGAGGGGCTTGTGGATACAAGTGGAGAAAGGAATAGCCCAGCAGGAGTGAGGGAGCCTTCACATACATGTCCATCTGATTTCTGGGCTGCAAACCCCAGTCCCAGCTGTATGGCACTAGCTGATGTTACACCTCAGCCTTGCATTGAAATCACTCTAAGTAGCTTCAACTTTCAATAAAACACTATGTAGTTCTTAATTTCTAGGAATATTAATACTCCATTATTAACTCCTTAGGAAAGGGACTATTTTTGGGCAACATTTTATACCACAGGGCCTCCAAGCCTAGAGACCTGGACATTATTGTGGTAAGAAAGAAAAAATATTCAGGTATTATTGCACAACCTACACATCCATTTCTGTTCATGTGAGCATCTCCATGAGGCTAATGGGCAGAAGAGCAAAAGGATGCTCCATTCAGGGATCAGAGAATCCCACACACCCTGCTTTGGCTGAGCACAGCCCACCAGAACCTCTGTGCTCCCACTGATTGTGACTCTGGTTTGGAGCACTGCATCCTCTTGGAGGGGCTGACTGGCATGGTGATGGCGCAGTGATGAAGAAAATACTGGAGAACAGGTGGACAGCAGTGCCTGCACAACAGGGACCTTCACCCAGCTCTCCAGAGGAGGAGGAAGCCAGTAGTAACCGATGGAGTGGAAAGGTAGAGATTAATTGGGAGAATTAAGAGTGTCTGGGAATGTTGCAGGCTTTTAAAAAGACTAGGTTAATGAAAGGCTCAATCAACTGATAACAAGGTGTCAATTCATGGTGCTTTGCAAAGACTCTGTGAGTAGATTTCATCCCCCCAAAGCACTTCGCAAGCACCAGGTAAGTGTGACACGCCCTTGTGAATTTGGGGTTGTTGGTTAACATCTCAGGACATCACTGGCTGGGGGTTGTGGAGGGAGCAGAAAACATCCCCAAAGCAGAAAACCCTTTTATGTCCCCGGAACAGGCCCCTTGGAAAACCACAGCTTAAAGATAACAAACTGCTTGTTGAATGACGAACCCAAAAAGGAATTCAAACACCCATTTACTGGACCCCCTGTTATCTATCTGTAATATTAGTGGTTCATTTTCCTTTAGTATCTATAGGCTAGTTTTGAATGTAAAATCCTTTGTGGATTGGTTAGAATTTAGAATTCCCTTGGTAATTGGTGCAAAGCATAAAACCCTCAAAAGATATAAAAACCCCTGAAAAACCCCAACCGTTGAATTTGCGAGACTGGATACCTTCATAGAATAAACTATGGATTTGTGCCTCTCTTCATATTCCGATCTCTTCACTCTGCTGTTGAGGGCGTGCTACAAGCCAAATTCTGTCCGGGCAAGGCTTGGAAGCGTGCCCAGTCGCTGAGGACTGCCTTGGCAGCCTCAGGGACCCCAGGAGGACCCCAAAATCCCACCAGCGACAGAGGGTTACAGAGCATCATGGCCCTGGATCAGGAGCAAAATCCCACCTGGAGCCCTGCTCTTGTCACTGCATCCCACAAGGAACGGGTAGGAAGTACAGATTTTTCTCTTAATTATTTCCATGACAAGGGAAAAAAAGCAGAAATGAGCACCAGCACATTGAAGTACTGTCTACCTCTCCCCTGATTTCCCCCCAATCTGTTTAGTTGGAACATCTTTCCTTCTCTCTCTCCCTCCCCTGCTCACCAGTTTCCACTGCGTATGCCAGAGCTGACGATGCCCTGCAGTGCAGCAAGTCTAGCAGGGAAAGGAAAAAGTGAAGATATCTTTAAATATAACAACACATATGCAAGCTGTCATGGCACATCACACACTCTTCTGCATCACTCAGGCTGGAAAATTAGGTCAAGTATGGCTGGGTGACACAGGGTGAAAAAGGAGAAAAAAGCTTTACTTGGGAATTTGAAGGTGTTTCCTGAGGTCCCTGCCCTGAGCTCTCCTATCCTCTCCCCACCCCGCAGGGCTGGCAGCAGCCCTGTGGCTCTCGCCTTTGCCCCACTATGCCTTGGCTTCTGAGCTGCTGTGCTGTTTTCTATGCTGTAAAAAACAAATTACTATTAGCAAAGCAAATAACAAATATTTTTAATAATTAAGGCAACTCACTTGCCAGTAATCAGGCTGCAGAGCTGCCTGAACTTCAGCTCAACCCTGGTACCTTCATCCTTCAGCTCATGACCTGACTGTGGCACTACCTCAAACCTAAATAGGACTGAAAAAAGTCCTGAAAGCTCAGTGTGACCCATGTTTCCTGCAGAATTCCCTCTGCTTTCCAGAAGCTGGTAAAGAGCTCTTGGCTCTCCCAAGCCTTTGCACTATTTTATATGAATGTGTTTAAAGAAAACAGATGTGTAAAAGTCTCATAACATAGTCCTAGACATGTTTATTAAACTGGTTTTGGTCTTTCTTTGGCTAATGCAGGATACTTGGCTATTCCTATAGCATCCTCAGGTGCCAGGGACAATGCAGATTCCAACATGAGCTCACTGGAGGGAGCAATTGTGAGGATCACTGGGTAAATTTTAACATGCTTCAAATCTAATATTTAATGTTGTGTATTATAGGTAAAAAAAGCACACTTACAGTCTGGTTTCTTACTGGCAATTATCCTCTAAGAACACAAGCAAACTTTGATTTTACAAATGCCTTATGGGAACATGCAAAACTTTCATGGAAGAGAAAGCTGAGAAAGGGAAGGCAAAGCGTTGGAGTTTAAATAGTTTAGGAAAACACTTGGAGAGAAAAGCTTTTTTTTATATGTAGAAGTCATAAACTGAATGTTTTCCTACTAAAAAAAGCACCTTTTTTAACCTTGAAAATGATTTTCCAAGTTCCTGGCACTTACAGTGCTTGGTTGGTTGCTGTGTATTTTACTTCTGTGAAATGACTCAACCACATACAGCACCACTGCAGCAGAATAAGAACAGTGATGCTCATCAAGCTTTTTTTATATACTGATTAATATTGAAAGGAAAACCTCAAACTTACCAGCACAGCCCAGAAAAAAATCACCCATGTTGCTGTGGTGCCTTTTCCCCATCCTAAATATGACTAACTGGGGAAGGCCTGCTCCAGCACGTCCTGGCACACATGTAAGGACCGATTGCTTCAACAAGCTTTTAATTTTTCCAGTGTTGCAAGATGTCCCAAATCCAGGATGTCAATTACAAATACCAGCTCCCCTATCCAAGACGCTACAGCGCAAATCCATTTTTACATCACTATGCCAGACCCTAATCTCCACTCAGGCAAACCTGCCCTCCCCCTGCTTAAAACCAAGATGTTCAGCTAGAAATAAGATTTAGCAAAATATAAATTACTTATTATTTTGTTTTTGGGGGCTTTGTGCTTTCCAGTTTTAATTTCCATACATCTTCTACCTTTTCTGTATGTTCTGGCACACAACTCATGCAAATGGGCTCAGTTGGAGTTGAGAAATCATCGAGTTTGGTTTTGTGCTGAAACTGTGCCCCAGTGACATTCCCATGGGTTTAGGGGAAATCCCTGTGTGGGGATGGGGCAGCCCCTACGAGAAGGATTTGCTTGGAGCATCAGCACCCCAGAGAGTGCTACAAGAGCCTGTCCTACCCAAAACCCCACTGGAGCAGCTCAATGCTGGTTGGAGACACTGCATTTAACCTGGAAAGCCCAGGTATCTGGGTTCCTACAACCTGACTGCCCTCATGGATAAAAACAAGCCCCAGAACATCCTTGATAGACAGTGATTTTCCTCTCGGGTGTTTGTGTTCCCAAGGCGCCGCTCCCACGTGTCCCTACTGATCTTGCAGATGTAATTACAAAAACGGGGGCTGTTCAACCAGACCTTTTGCTGCCCCACGTCCCATAGAGGTTCAGCTCAGCCATGCTGGGCTGGGGAGCTGTGCCTGGGCCCAGGTTCAGCTCAGCCAGGCCGGGATGGGGACCAGCGCCTGGGCTTGCCTGCCCTGCACACCCACCAGCAGAGGAGGGATGCTGACTTGACCTCTGCTGCCCCAGCCCCTCTGGCACTTCCTGTGACCTTCACTTCTGCTTTGTAGGAGAAAGTGGGTGTCAAAATTGTGCTCTTAAAAAAGTCTGGGGCTTCAGCGCATTTCCAGAGCGTGCTGAATGGCAATAAAAGTGCATTCGGTAAATATCAATGTGGGTATTATGAGAAAAACCTCCCTACACTTCACGCCACCCACTCTTGAATTATCAGATTAAATAAAGCTGACGCACAGCAACAAAAGTCAAAGCACGCTCGGCAAAGAGGCTCATTGCCTCATTTTACAGAGCTGGATTTTTCTTTTTCTCTTAAACATCCATGTTAAACACACAGCTGAACCACACTTCAGAAAAGGATATATGTTAAAGCAGACTGCTATACAATTAAAAACATTATAAAGGAGGGGAAATTCCCCTGCTTGTAGCAAAAGCAGGTGAAGTTAAAGTATGGCAGGATAAGTCTTACCTTTCTTTTTGGCTTAACTGATTTCTCAAGATTCCTATACAGAGGGTGAAACTGTGTTTCACATTACAAGGACACAAATGAGTTTCTACACCTACAGTAACTCAGAGTGCAATGGAGAAGAATCCAAACATTCATTAACAGCTATGCATTGTCTGGTAGGAAACGATGGAGCAGAAGCACTCACTCCTCCATGTTGGCTCATTTGAGGAATGTTGTGGATGACTTAGCTCCAGAGGTTCCTCTCTCGCTCTCCATTTCTGCATTGCTCTCTCAGAAGCTTGCAAACAATATCCATTTCCCCACTGCTTTTGTCACATGCTGGTAAAAATTGATTTTTCCTGCAGCGTGTCAAAGCAGTAGCTGCTTTCCTTTCTTCTCCTGCTTTCTGCATTCCTGTTACTGATGTCAGTGGGAAAGGGCACAGCTCAGAGAACGTATTTGTTAAATTACTGTTGCAGATCTCAACAGGAGAGTGGGATAAGAAGCTTACCTCTTTTCTTCTCTGTGTAATGCCAACATGCTGGCTTTTAAAAAACCTCAGTGAAAAATTTGGTGGATTTTTTACCCCCCCACCCACCCCAAAAAAAAGTTATGTGAGAAAGAAAGCTAATTTGATTCCTGCATATTTCAAAAAGTCTAATGGTTTTTAGGTAGATCAAGTGCTGGTTCTGTGAATGTCCTCTCTACAGGAAGAGACTCACTTGACTTCAGCACACAGAAGGACTAAAAGTATATTCTGTGTATACCATTTTTCTCCTGCTTCAATCAAATTGGAGAAAAAAAATCCAAGCATCAAGTTCCTTGAAATCTTTCTGCAAATGCAGGTCCTCTCTGCAGGTTGAACGTCAGACTGGCTCGCCACTGTCCGGGGTTAAGTGGGTTGTAGGAAACTCAATGCACTTATAAAGGTCCCTCTCAGAAGGGGCTATTTCACAGTAAGGTTATGGATTGACCAAGATATACGAGTGCTTTTACCAGTCACTGGCCATCTCCTCTACAACCAGTTCCCTTTCTGACCAACCATCTGGACAACCAAAAAATTGGAAACAGCAGACGCCCGTGTAAGAGACACATTTGCAGTTCCGCACAAACTCTTAGGGCCACCGTAAAACCTCTCCTGCATCGCCGCGGCTGGGCCGACACAGCTCCCCATGCTGTTACTCAGCAATTTCCATCAGACAACCTTGCTTGTGCACAGCTCTTTGTCAGCTCAAAGATGCCACCCTCAGAATCCACCATGGTCTTCGTCTGTGCAATTGAGAAGGCGGGTTCGTGTTCTGGAAAAAGCAGCTCTTCTTCAGACAAAGGAGATCCATGGAAAGAGTACACAACAACAGGAATGAGAAATGAAAAAAAACGGAAAAAGGGCCAGGAAGGAGCATGGATTCCTTTCAGGTTTTGTTCTCGTCGTACACGTCCAAGGCAGGCTCGATGGTTGAGAACTCACTCTCATAGACCAGGCTTCGAGGGGACAGAGAGTTACGATGGAAGAAGTGACTGCCTGCAAGAGGTAGAACAAAACCACATTAGCAACACACATGAACAATGAAAGAACTGAGTAAAACATCCTCATATCTGTGTGCTGGATGCATGCACAGTACACACAGAAAAAACAGTCACCCTTCAACACAAACCATAACAACCGCATGAAACATTTCACCTCTGTTCATGTGCTCCTCTGCCAATTTAAAGCAACTGCTTTCCATATGCGTGAACAGTCACACCTCAAATGGCTCTTTCAGGTAAGAGGTCAAGTCTGAGCAAGGCTGGAGCAGGCCAGAGTTTTGCACTTGTTGCTGGCTGTTAATTTACAGCCTTGTAAAGCAGGGATGTATTTCCTCGGAAGACCCTGAAATCTCCAGTCAGCACCAAAGCGCTGTGCCCTGCACCAGCACAAAGTTCTTCAGCTTGGGGTCAAAAGGATGAGCAGGCAGAGCGAGTGATCATCCCACCAATACTGCTGGAAGCCTGACCTCCTCCAGAGCTCAGCAAACTCCATCCACGAGTCACCTTCCAGAAACAGCCACCTATGGATTTCCTTACACATAACCAAGGAGATCCAACCCTCTTTTCCATCACTGGCAATACCCGAAACAAGCACCATGCGGCTGTTGATGAACTGGGAAGTGGAAGTCCATCTTCTTCCTTGGTGGCCTGACATTCCCATGGTTCTCTGAATCCACAGATGTGTTTTTGCAAGAAGCCCAGCCCTTCTGCTGTAGAAACGATTCTCTCTGAAAGCATCTGTCATCAGATCGGGCCCTTGGCCAAAATGCTTCATTACCTGGTTTCTCGATCCCGGGGGGGATTAGCTGGGAGCAAGGCTACTTAGATTACAATATGCCAGGCAGCTACATGAGCCAAACTGGAGGCAACTGAAAAGCTTCCAAGTTCATCAAAAAGGCATTCAACGAACTAAGGTGCCTCCAGTTTCAGGCATCGGTGAAGCAAGATGCTTAGGGAATTGTAGTTTTAGCCCTGGCAGATTTTAGCTGCTTAAATCCCCCTTGCTTTGCCAAATTTTGAGCCCAGCTTACCCCATTCTGAAATGAAGACCTTATAGAAGACATAAAAAAAGAAGAATACAGCTGCTACTGTCCAAACCATCTTTTCTCCTTTCCCACTCACCCAAAAGACACAGACTTTGTATGCCCAGGTCAAATCCTTGCTAACAAGTGCCCAAAAGGAAAGTGGAGCTGGGCAATGGATCTGCTGCTCTTTCACAATCAAAAGTCAGTGAACACATTCACACCACCATTTGCAGTGAGAATGGGAAATTGTCATAAGCAAATTGATTTTTGATCTTGTAGTTAACTGAAACAAGAGTGAAATTAGTGGTTACATTGCACAGGAGTGGATTGTTGTCTCTGCCAGGAGCATGTATCCAGGTACTTCGAACAAGTGGGCTGTCTTGGAATATACTTCCAGAAGCAGTTAGTGGGGAATGATAAACACCCATTTTCTGGATCTGAACCATCCCCCAAATTTACAGGTTTCTAAAACTGGGCTATGCTTAAAACAAAAGCAAATAAATAAATAAATAAATAAATAAATAAATGTTGAGTGTTTAAGGAAACACAAATATGGAACTGTGACTTCCAGATTATCATGGTCTGTCTCCGACAGCTGGACTTGATGACCTTAGAAGTCTTTTCCGACCTTAATGATTCTATGATTCAAGCAGAAAAACCCCAAACCCTGAAGCTGCTTTGAAATTATACCAGATAAAACTGATTTCAATACTGTGCCATGGGTCAGGATAATTTACTTTTTGATGAATGAGTCTCATTTTGCAATTGAAATAAGCCATGAATATTGAATATTTCATCTCCCCTTCCTCCACCTGCTGCAATGTTACACACAACCAATGCTCAAACAAACCAAAGGGCTTGGTGCTGCTTTTGTTTTTATTATACAGAAATCAGACATGGGATTAGGAAGCAGACAGCCCAGGCTGTCACTTCCTCTGTGTGCACCCAGACTTCCATCTAGTAGGTTGGAGGGAGAGATTTAATCAACAGGCAGACAGGTCATCTGACAACAAGTATTTTATATTAATCTGGAAATAGGCAGTGTATATTCAACACCTCTAAAATTCTTTACTGTGATGTTTTTGTCCTTCTTGGCAAAGGAAATTTAAGCCACCCACTTCCAGGAAGGCTGCATGTTTCCATACAGATAGACATCTCTTGGCTCCCATACCACTTTTGAGACACATCTTTAATTCTTTTCCTAAGTGTCTCCTCTCCCATCCAGTGCAGTCAGCCCAGAGCTGAGAATCCAGCTGCCACTCAGTGTTTTCCACCACTCAATCTTCAGGTGCTCCATTAACCAGGTCAGGAGCACTGCCCACAGCTTACAGCTGGAGCAGCAGGGCACAGTGACCTGCCATGCTCCTCTTAATGCAGAAAATTGCTACTGTTTGTTTAAAAATGTGGCATCAGTCCAGCTGATAAATTTACTGAACAAATGTATTTTAAGGAAAAGTATAAACATCCGCAGTTCCAAATTCAGCTTATGAATCTGTTCTTCCTATTTTGCACTTACCAAGAAGGATCAAGAATTATCCCTTATGTACAGAAAACAAATGGGAAGGCTGCATGCAGTTTTAATATACGAAAATGAATCCTTCAGTGCTCTCTGCCACTATTCTTCATCATATGCTTTTAAACAACTTTTCAGGTAACTTGCACTGAGTGTGAAAATAAACACAGTACCCTGAAACTGATCTTTATACCTACCATAGGATGCCACCAAAGCGAAGACAACACCAAGGCCAAAAACTAAAGAGACAGCACTGCAGGTGCACCAGGATTAAGTATCACCTGGTGTTCCCTTTCCATCTGAAAGTATCTTAGTCCCCTTAGTCATTAATCAGGGCCATCTTCTGCCACAAGCTGTAGTCCCTACCACAATTCCTCCAGCAAAGACTTCTTACTGTGGAAATCTGATCAGAGCACTCCCTACCTTAATCTGTTTTAGACACCCTCTCAGTTAAGGAACAACAGAGAGGAACTATTTTATAAAGTACTCTTTCCTCAAAGCCAGCTTAGCAGGAAGACTTCAAAGCAACTGCTTTCCATATGCATGAACAGTCACACCTCAAATGGCTCTTTCAGGTAAGAGGTCAAGTCTGAGCAAGGCTGGAGCAGGCCAGAGTTTTGCACTTGTTGCTGGCTGTTGATTTACAGCCTTGTAAAGCAGAGATGTTCTTCCTCAGAAGACCCAGGAAGACATGGTTACCATTGTGCAGACATGGTGGGATGACTGGCACAACTGGAGTGCTGCAACAGATGGCTGAAAACTCTTCAGAAGGGACACACAAGGAAGGAGACTCATTGGGGTAGCCAATGGAAGGTGCTCACAGAGCCACTTCCCATGATTTACCAGCAGTCCCAGCAGCTACCTGGGGAGGTCCCAGCTGACTGGAGGTCTGGACAACTGCAGGCCTGTCAGCCTGACCATGGTGCCGGGAAAGACCATGGAAAGATCATTTTAGTGCCATCACATGGCACATCCAGGACAAGCAGGGGATCAGACCCAGCCAGTGTGGATTTAGGAAAAGCAGGTCCTCTTGACCAACCTGGTCTTCTGTGATAAGATGACCCACTTAGTGGATGAAGGAAAGACTGGATGTGTCTACCCGTATTTTGGTTGACACCGTGTCCCACAGCACTCTCTTGGAAACTGGCTGCCCATGGCTTGGACAGGTGTTCTTAACATGGGTTAAGAATAGGCTGGATGTCTCAGCCCAGATAGGGAATGGAGTTACATCCATAGGGCTCAGAATTGAGGCCAGACCTGTTTAATGTCTTTATCAATAATCTGGATGAGGGGATTGAGTGTACCCTCAGTCAGTCTGCAGCCAACACCAAGTTGGGTTGATCTTCTGGAGGGTAGGAAGGCTCCACAGACAGATCTAGACAGGCTGGATCAAGGTATTTAAAAGACACAGATGTGTCACTTGGGGACATGGTTTAGTGGTGTGCTTGGCAGTGCTGGGTTAATGGTTGGATTTGATGATCTTAGAGGGCTTTTCCAACCTAAGTGGTTCAATGCTTCTATGAAAAACTTTGGGGATTTCCTTCTTCTGTCTATCCAGAGTAAAAAAAAAAAGAATTTCTGGGATGATGTAGAGTCCATCTTTGAACGTATTTATTTAATTAACAGATAAACAGGCACTTGCTTGACTTGATTGCTTGACCTCTAAGTAACCTATCAAAAGTTGTATCACTATTAACACTTTGTTGAGACAATTGTTAGAAGCTTAAAAGAAAAACTAGAGAAGATGATGCTGAGTTATTTAAATCCTCCATGGAGGGAAATGCACTAAAAAGTCCTTTTGCTACAAGTATCACTCAACTTCTCCTTCTGCTGCTGTTCTGAAGAAGAAACATGAACTGGAACCATTATGGTGCCTTTTGCATCTGGGTCACTGCACTGCTCACATGGTCCCTGCCCAAGAGCATTAAATAGCACTTAAGGAATTTTGTTTCAGGAGACAAGCACAAACTCATCAGTTTTACTACTGCTGTTGAGAGATGAGTAAAAAAAACATGTATCATACCTTGTTCCATAAGTCATAATCTAACCACATTCCTCCATTTTTGGCAACAACACTCAGCTGACACATGCTGTACGTTACAAGCACACAGCCCTCAGACACGGAATGTTTGAGGTTCTTTTTCTTCTCATGAGTAAGTCCAATGGGGTTTTCCAGTCTTTCAAAATGCACTTACTGTTCTATTGATTTGTTTCCATATTTCTTTCAGAATTTCACAAGGACACATTGAAGAAGAATTCTATTAAATGCACTGAAGCTATCACATTCTTCACTGCTTATTATAAAAGCTGCCTTCTCAGCTGAAGCCTGATGGACAAATAAGAATTAGGAAACTATTTTAATGTAGCATCTGGCTGTGTTCCTAAATTCTAAAAGTGCCTATACATAAAAATAAAATTAAATGAAATCCTCTAGTTCCCAATACATAAAAAAATTAAATCTTACAGCAAAATTGCTTCTCTCTGTTCATTTAATTAAATTAGAAAGCATTCACTTTCTACATCTTGATCCGAGAACAACAAAAACAAGCAAATGCAGAATAGTTTTTAACTTTTGTAAATTACTTCTTCCTTCCCAACTTGTTACCTTCATTTACCCATCTCATTAAGTCAAGCGCTAGCATTTGGCTGCGACTCAGGCCCATGTGTTTTAACTGACTACTGTGAAATTAGTCACACGGGGCTTGCATAACTTGCATGAAACAGCCAGAGTGTGGACAGCGAGGGGAGATGTTTTCCCTCTGTCTCCTCACCAGTACAGAAGCTGAGGCAAGAAAGGACATGCTTGCATAGAGTTTCTACATCAAAGAACGTTATCAATCTTCCATGATCTGAATTTGAACCAAAACTAACCCCCACCACTGATATGAAAGGAGGCTTCACCCATGGCAGCAGGGGAAATGCCGTGCTTTCACTTGCTATTAGGAAGGAAGAAGCGGTTTAGAGCAGCTTCACTTTTATCAAAAGGAGAGTGGGGTGAAAGTAAAAGACAGAAAAGGTTTATGATATGTGTTTTGAGACAACAGCTTTGCAAATCTCCAGCAATGCCTGGCCTCAAGGCAAGAATCATACTCCAGTGCTCCCAGGGTGACTGGGAGTGTTACAGGAAGATAAACTGAGAAAATGTTCTTTTTTCAAATTAATTCTCAGCTGGAGTTGAGGTAAGTCCATTATAGCAGAATTGACAGCTTGACCCAGCTTTTTTCCCTGACAAGCTGATGTGGAACGATTGCTAACAACACTTTTTAGTCACTTCAGTGGCATTTAAGTCACTTGATGGCATCATAACAAGGGCACTGCATGAGATTTCCACTACTTAGCTTGTGTCCCAAATGAATGGAGAATAATAGAGATCTGCAAAGATTAAATCATTCAAAGGAAATAAAGCACCTTGTAAAATTTACAAAATGCTCTCAGACTTGAGTACTAACACAGAAAGCCCAAGAAAAATGAAATTCTCACAGAATAAGATTTCGTAATTAAATTTTTTTTATTTCTTCACTTTTTCTTTAATACAAAGCTTTGGCATCAGCAAATTTTATGAAAAAATAGAATGTACTAAATAATTGCTTTTGCTGCATGATCGATAAATGATGCATAAAAATAGGTGTCTCTCTCCAAGGCAATCGGCCGGAAAGCGTTTCTTCAATAGCATTCTGCTCTGCAGGGCAGAAAAACAAGGAACAAAATATTTATGTTAAAGTTAATACTAAAAAAACCCCAAAATTCCTGTAAAAATAAGTTAGTGAAAAATGACTAACTGTACAAAGCCAGAGCATTAAGAGATGTCTGTATTTGTCACATCATTCCTCCAGAACAGCCAGAGGTCTGAGCACTTCTAAGCTTTTGAGGACACTTCATCTGCTACTGAAAACTTTCTCTAAATGGTGCTACCCAACATTTGGGTTTTTTGGGCTTAAACCCACACTTACACACGAATTTCTGACTGCTCCCTAGGAAGCAAGGCAAATTGTGCTGCTTCTGTTCCTTTCAAACACTGCCTAAAACTTTTCGTACTAGTACTACAAGGGCACTTTGAGACCAAGAGAAAGCAGCTGGTTCCTTATTTTATCACTTAGACAATGTTTACTGTTATCACAACTATTGCAAAATGCACGTGTGTGTATTTATACATACACACAAACATACATACACACAGCTAAATATGTATATACTCACAACTCCAGCACTATTGCTCTAAATAACTATGTTTAAGCTGTGGGAAGGACATAGCAAAAAAAAGGTGCAGGATATGTTTTTAGGTGAGTGTTAAAGCAGAATTTCAAGTCTTTTACTTGCATCCACATATTAGATGGCCTCATTTTTGCTACTGCTGTTTTTCAATAAGAAAACCCCCTCAGATTCCTCTTGAAACACAACCATAAGAAAGGCAGGGTATGCCAGCATTGTTTTTTACATGGCAAGCAGCATAAAAAGCAGGTATGCTGTTTAATAGAAAAAGCAATGAGAAGGAGCTGCCACATATCTGGCATGATATTTAGCATAGAAAATTCTCTGTCTGGCACTGGGAAGGTGTCAGTGAAATAATAATCTTAGCATTAGTGTCACTTTAAAGTATCTAGAATGAGTAGTCGAACCTAGCAGCACTCGTGGAGGCTGCTCAGATCCCAGAGGATTCAGATGAAGAGCTGCTGAGGTTAAAGGCCACAGCCAAGAACCTCAGTAACCCAAGTAAGTGATTTTTGAAGCTCTGGTTTCTGGGTTGTGAGTTTTCTCAAGTCTGTCTCAAGTACACACTCGATGCACATGCATTTCAATTCCTATCACTCAGAAAAAGAGCTCTCCTTGCATCAGCACACCCTTTGTTTGTACTGAGGGAACATCCCTGTGAAAACACTTTGCTGGAGGCCCAAAGTCCCTGCCAATGTGCAGCAGCTTGTCCTTGCAGTAAAAACAGTCCCAGATGCCACTGAGCAACAAAAAGAAGAGTTGCAAGGCAAGGCAGAAGTGCAGCTGCTATCAGTGCCCACATCTGGATGAGACTTCATGGGCTCCAGCTCCTCCTCCTTCCCAACGACTGTGCAAATGCCCAGCAATGCAGACATTCCTGTTCTGCAGTTCATCTTGCCCCATGCCCTCCCAAGCTACTTTTCCGGGCAGATTAAAGATTAACTATGTTCAGCTGCAGCTATGTTGCCAAATTGCTGATTGATGGCTGCAACTTCAAGATTTTGACAAATGGAAAAAAAAAAAAATCAGTAGACATGATAGGGCTATTTGAAGTTCTAAAAGTTTTCTTCATTAAGCCCTTTTGGAATCAGCATATAAAAAGAGCAGGAAGATTTGCAAATTAGCAGTAATCAAAAATCCCTGACCAATATCATAGACCCTCCTGAAGATCATTAGCTTGAGATTGTGTAGAATTTTACACTGAAGACTGTTAGACGTATTTCCATCTTATTGAGAACACCTTATACTTTCCAAGTAGCAATTAAAAAAAAAAAATCCAAACCCCTTCTCCTATCTCAAAGAAAAAAAAACCCCAAGGAAAATGTTTATAAAGCTGCATTTCCCAGCTGCATTTGCATTTCTTTGGATCTCACCCCACTTCTGGTAGAGAGATCAGCGCTTAAATGGAAACTCAGCTGTGTCAAGATGTTCAGAGACAAAGAAAGATGTTAACACTTTGCCTTCCCAAATAAATAATTAAATTAAGATTAAACATATATCCTCAGCCCAGATATTCTGTATACCTACATGTAAATAACTAGATGTACCTACTTAGATGATCTGCAGAATAGGTTAACAGTTGCTCACACATACAATTATAAAAAAAAGACTGAAAGTCATCTGCTAAGGTAATTGCTTGTCCAGCCTGCCTGAAGGGAGGCTGGGGGTTTCCATATAGGTTAAGAAAGCATGGGAGCAAGCATCCCTTCATTTAAGAGAGAAGAAACAGTACTGCATTCATTGCTTTCATGTCTCTCTCACCTAAGAGGAAAAAGGAAGTTTTCTATTTAAACACCATTTTTCCCCCCCTTAGCCGAAAGTGTGCCAACTAGGAATACAGGATTTTTTTTAATATGAAATTTGACTATGAAATTGAGGTAAAAACTGTCAGAGGTAACTGCTGGCAATAAGTTTTGGCTCTGGCAGGTAAATTTTGTATATAGGAATTTAATGGCAGAAATTTCATGTTTACCTAGAACATCAATCAAAAACTGACCATAAATATTCTGTTTTCCCTTTTCAGGTCTCCACTTAGCAAAGAGATTTCCTCAGACAACCCAGCTAATATAAATTAAGAGGGACTTTACACGCTACCCTGAAAGCTGCTGTGAACGGAGACACTCGTGTTTGAGAAAAGCAGGAAATTAATTTGATTCCTTGAAATCTACATACTCCCCCTTCTATTGGTATTTATTCCCAATGTTGTCCATGACACACACCCACCAGAAACACACAGAAACATCTGAGTATTTACTTACTCATTAGCATTCAAGCTAGCTGTGGCTTTGATGATCATGTAGCAGAGTGTAAGGGCACTGAGGAGGCCAAAACTGGCAATAATAAACCATTCTTCTGTTGACAAAGGAAAGGGAGGAAATCACTCGTGGGAGAAAGCGATGCCAGTATTTCCCTCAAACACCACTGGCGGAAGGCAAGAGGCTTCTAAGCCATGACTGGCCCCAGGAGGTGAAGCAGAAGGAGGTTAAGCCACAGAGTTACTGACGGGAGAAGGCTAGCAAAGAAGAAGTGGAGAGAGGTGCAGAAAAAAAGCATGGCACAACAGTATTTCCTGGCTGAGCCCAAGGGTTAGTGATAAAGAAAAGTTACTTAACAATGTAAAGTGAAATGCAGGATCAAGGGAAAATGTAATGAAAACTCTGTCCACCCCCAAGTCAGAAAGACGACTGTCAGGTTGGGTTAGGTTTGGTGAGATGCAGCTCTTTCACATAAGCACATCCAAAGTACTGTCACACTTCAACTGTGTCTTTGCCCCCTCCCTCCTGAATTTATGTTATAGTGTTATTTAAAACCCAGCAAAAATCAGGATAGATTGCTCAACAGTAACACATAACTAGAGTTTTCTACTTAAAAGATAGATATACCCATGGAAAAATAATTTCAATACTAGGGTAGACGCACACACACAGACACACACACACATATATTAAATAAAAACTAATATAAAGAAGTCTATTAAAGAATGCTCACTATTCAAAATTCTCCCCAGGATCAACCTGGCATACAGTAACAGTTCAGAATACAAACACTGTTATTGAATACAGCTTTTGGTTTAACTCCCATGCATTAAAGAATGCATGTGTCATCCATAAAATACAAACATTTCAAGAGCCCTTTCTAAAGCTTTACTTTATAAACATTGTCAGAATGAACTGTTGGTGGTTATTTCTTGTTTTACCCTGGCATCCCATCTGTGCACAAGCAGCACTACAGCTGGGAACAGACAGTAAAAAACACCTTCTGAAAAGGCAATCGGTAAAAAGTGAAAACTACAGTTTTCCCACCCATGACAAGGAAGCAGCACAGCAATGGATCTGTTCTTGTTCAACACAACTGAGTGTAAGGTGAACCAGAGGTCGAACACTGGATGGCAAAGTGACTTACTGGCTCTGTGGAGAATCCAGGTTTTGTATGTGGATTTTCCCATCTCAGATCAGGACATTTATAGATATGGACTACGCTTTTCATGAGGTGAGGTTTTTTTTTTTTAATGAGACATTTACTTTGCTAAATGCATCTAATCAAACACTCTACTGAACTGCATTGGTTTCACTGCCTTGTATACATGTATCAGTGGCAACCAGTGTCACCAAGTTCAAAATCTAGATCACAGATGCACATAAACAAAATACATGGAGAAAAATTAGACTGTTGTACTGCATGGATTCCATTTTTTGCAATTCAGTCAGAAAAACAACCATGCACGCATCAAGTTGAGACTGTACAGCATATGGATAACTGATGCAATTCCACACATACTGTATTTATTATAGTGCTATTGTACATTAAAAATCCTAGGCAAATTCCAGTAAGTGGAAATTTTCCATGCTGCTCTTATAAGAGCTTTCAAGCAGTGCAGGAACAGTTTTCTGATGTTATAAAACACTTGGACAATACTCAAATGTTGGTACATCAAATGCTTCTTTAATTCACAAATTTTGTAAGAAAAAACACCTGCTAAGTGACATCAGAATTCCAGTAGCAATGCTCTCGGGGAAAAAATGTCTGCAGAAATAGCTATCAGCTAAAATATTTACATTTGTATAAATAATTGCATGTAAAGTATTCTGAAGGGACAAATAACAGTTTTGGCAATCCAGCTTCTTGTGCTGGTTACTGAATTCAGGAAGGTTATTTTGGTGCCATTTCAGTTCATCCAGGGTTTTTTGCATGCAGATCTAAATGGATATACCATTAATAATGGAAGTGCTGGCACTGTCATACCCAGAGTTATTGGTTCCAATAAGGAGCATATGCCTCTTGCAGAGACACTGAGGTCACCTTTGTCCCTGCAGGGACATCCATCACCAGGCCCCTGCAGCACAGAGGGACACACTCACACACCACAGAAGCCGTAGGACGGTACTGGGAGCCAAAGGACACTTACTTGTCACTGCAATGTTGATCTCTCCTGACCTGGGTGTCAGCTCCCCGTCCTGTGGCAGCTGCGACATGCCCGAGGTGCGCAGGGGCTCCAGGCTGAGGGAGCTGTCAGTGCCGAAGTCGCCGAGCGCCGAGCGCCTGCTCGCCGGCTGCCCCCGCATCAGCCTCTCCATGTCAAAGGCTACATTGTCTGTGCAGGGCACGTTGGGCTGGGGAAAAACACAGCTTCGTGTTACAGTGCTCAATGGTCTACGTGCAGCACACCCATACATAGAACAAAACCACTCACACACACTTTTTTCAGCTGCTGTGGCTGTCCCGAGGCCACACAGGAGAGAAACACATGAAGGATCAACCTCTACCTCTTAAAGAGGAGAAGGACAAAGCAGAAAAAAGGATTGAGATACAAGGAAGGGACTCAAGTACACTTGTATCATAGCCTACATCTGTATAGCTTACCACAACCATGACAATCTCTGAATTCTGCATCCTCTTCTAAAAACCCAGGAATGTTATTAACTTCGTGAACTGGCCAATGAAAGCAGTCCTCGAGGATCCCCTTGAGGAAAACTCACTGGCCTTGGCTAGGGTGGGGCTTTTAAAGTGCAAATTTAAGACTGCCTACAGGAAACTACAAGAACAAGAGATTCAGAGACTAAATTTAACAAGGAAGAGTTGAAAGGACTTGAGAAAAAGGAAGACTACAGAGAATCTAGCATACTTCCAGTAGATAACTGTCATAAATGCAAATATAAGAATATATTCTCAACTACCAACCAGGGAAAAAAGGAAAAGCAACAAATCAGCATCAAAGAAATTTGTAAAAAGCCCCAAACAGGGGTAAGGGTAAGGGTACTGGAACACCCTTCCCCCTCTCTCCCCTACAATTATTCTTCCTGTTCTGGGTCTCAGACATGGGAGTAAGAGTTCACAACCAAGCAACTTACCACAATTCCCAGTGCCTTCAAAATGTTCAGTTTACACATCGGACATGTACAGTGCTCACTGAGCCATGGATCCACACAGACTTTGTGGAACACATGCCTAGAAGATCAGAGAAGATATATACACAGTCTGCAAACAATTCTATTTTATACAATGAAAACGAATTAAAGTTTTGGATAGTTGCTTTTTTTTATTTTAAAATGCATGCAATTCTTAGAACTGCAAGTATTCTGCGCTAATTGCAGTAAGTAAAAAAATAAATTAAAAAATATTGCCTGCTGTTGTCACCCTTTACTAATAGTTCAATTAGGACGAAACACTTGAAGGCTTTTGTTCCCCCCTTGCGCCTCCCCCCTTTTATTGTGAATATGAGTAGTAGATGTAAGATAATGCCATTTCCACCATAACCTTGTCTACAGCCTTGTCTCAGTTTTGATGCAGAATCTGACCATAGACTTGGTAGGAAAAGCACAGATCCATCAGCTGTCAATTTTGTTCACAAGTCAGTGGAACCAACCCAAACACATTCCTGTTTGACTTTGAAAAGGCTTTTATAATTATCACACTGAAGTAAAAAGAAGGCTTTCCCTGCCATCAGTATTTCTTGGTATCAAGAAAGAAAACATGTCCATCATCCTATGGTTGTCATACAAATAAAAGGAGAGGCAAACTGGGCTTTCAGAGATGGAAAGGCAAATTGGGCTCCTACTTGCACAGCAGGGAACTTGGCAAGAGGCAACAGTCTGAATTGCCTCCTACACTGCATTCAAAATCTTAGTCACATACATGAATATAAATATAAGTGCTGGGATTGATACAAACCAGTATAACAAGGAAGGACTATGCAGAGACCAAAACAAGGTATATAAATTAAAGGAAGTAAAGGAAATGCCCTCTTAGCTTTTCAAAAGGCAAAGAACTTTTCAGAGCATATTCACAGCAGGAATGGATATCACAAGACTGTCTATCCAATATAGCTTTAGCAAATACTCCTAATAATCCAGTCTGAGTAACTGACTATGATAATTCTTATGATAAGAGCCCTGATTCTTCATTTCCAGTGGTGCTGACTGCAGAGCAAGAAGCCAGTAAGAGCAGGCACACCCAAACACGACAGACTGGTGATCATGACAAAGATCAGCAATTACAAGGGCTGCTTAGTGAAGAGCTGTGCTCTGGAGCCAGCAGGGAAAGGGGCAGAACAAACAGGTCTTGCTATCTATTTGAGGCATCAGCAGGGTCTGGAAGAGGTGGCCATGTGTGCCCCCAAGGCAGCATAAAGCTGAGATACTCTCTGACCCCTCCTTGCTTGGGTTACACTTGTGCTCTGTGCCTCAGAAAGCTCATCATGGAATCTGGGAGTTCTTTGCTCCCTATCTCTTGGGATTTTAAAATCAGGTCCCAAAGGAGGCATGTTACCAGACAATTCTCTTTTAAATCTCTGGAAAGCAACCTGAAAGGACTCCTGAAACTGTTAAACATGGCAAAAGACCAGTATATAATTATTGTCTATGTCTACTCAGGCTTATGGAGGGACTAAAGAATATCAACATAATCAAGTTCTAGGCATCTACAGCTGTATGTGCTACCTGTACTAACTACAGATGCAGAATTAAAATAGTCAACAGAAGACGGACAGGCAGCAAAAGAATTTTGCTTGTATCTATCCCAGATAACGCAGGAATAGAAACTCAAAGAACCTCCATTAGTCACTTGCCTGGCCTGTGTGCTCTAGCAAGCTGGCTATCACAAAAAACACGGTATGTACAGTGCATTCTGTTCAAATCATCACCCACAATAGACTCACTTCTATTTTTATTAAGTCTTAATGAACTCCCTTTATTACTCACAAAACTACAGGAAACAATGCTTAGAAACTCTGGGTGATACATAATAGTTTGAAACATTCTGAAACATACAGAGAATGCTATTTTTCTACGTTAGGCAAATTATTACTTTTATTTGCTTATATTTTAAGTCTCTGGAGTCTGTTTCTTTAAAGTAGAACAAACCTGAAAATCTAATATTTTGGGCAAGAGCAGACATAGAGACTCCGCAGAAGTATGAAAACAGCTTTATTATATCATTATTGGCTGATCAGTGCTGTAGAAGCACTCAGATCAAGTGAAGCAGGCGACTGATATAGATGCCAACATGCATCCACTAAATATTGTGAGTTATTTTAAAAAGTCATTAGCACTTTGATATATTTATATACACAGTCCAATTGTTTTTGTGACCTCCTAATTCTTTGCTTTTAGTTCCTAAATCTTCAAAGATGTTTACTAATGTGTTTCAAAGAAGTGCAGTTCGTCAAAGGTTATTGATTTAGAAAGCATGGCTCTGCCTACTACTTACACAGTTTCTCTACCTCTTAAAATGCCTGCTGATAGCATCATTGCGGCTCAGGCTCTGCCTGGATTTCTCTGCAAGAGTTAAAAAGCAGTAATACAGCAATGACGACAGCAAACAATTATTTTAAAACCTCACCCTGACAAAATAAGCCCTTGCAATTTCTGCTCTCATAAAACTCCTCCGTCTTCCTGTTTCTGTCATTGGTATTCCAAGACCATAAACGTGACGAGTTCCTAGTGAGCTGCTCCTGGTCACGACAGCTGCTGATGTCCCCTCAGGAGCCACACTGCGGAGTCAGGTGTGACACAGCCCCGGGCTGGAGGAAGCAGGGCTGGCAGCCAGACTGGCAGCACCGATGGAGTCTCCCATGCGGGCACAACCCCAGGCAGGTGACCTGCAGGTATTTTTCCACTCTGTCAGCACACTTAATTCAGTTGCCCTCCAGCTGGTAATAAACACTGTAACACCGACTCTTGTACAACATGGCTTCTTTGCAGCATTTCACAGAGGAGAAAGTGAGTCAGGAATCTCTTCTGGTGATGTAAGCCCTCCAAATTCACACATCACAAAAGGAGAAGGGTTGAATGATTTATGAGTGCTGTTTCCCTAGAGCTCACTACCTTTCCCTGCTCTCAGTGCAGCATCCCACCAAAGGGACCCTTGCTGCTGCAAAGCAGGATCTTTGGCCACTGCTGGAGGAGCTGCTCTCCTGGCCCTGGGGTCCAAGGCACAGCAGGAAGCAGAAAGGATGCCATCAAGACTCTGTGTTAATTTGGTCTTAAAAAGTTTGCAGCAGCACAGAATCAAAACATGAAAATCTGAAAATCTGGTTTAGTCACTTTTGTCACTTTCCTCCTTCTTGCCCAGGACAGGAATTAGAGACTTTGGCTCAAAAGCCATTTATTTTACAGTATTCACTACTCTTTTAGTTCTTTTCTTACCTTGTTAATTCCTTCCTTCCTTGGCCATCTTTCTGCCCTTTCCAATGTCATTTACTATTCTTCTCTAACCTGTCACTTTGCTCTCCCCTTCCCTTATCTCTCACTAATCCTTCATAGTACCCACTCCTGATCACTTTTCACCTAGTGCCTTTTAAGCTTCTAGATGTAAAAGTGTGATCGTAGAATAAAATTATCTGAATAACAAAAACTGTCCCTAAGGATTTTTTTTGGCTAGGATTTTTCTAGGATCCTCTGACATTTGCTCCCTGTACTTACTTTTCACTTACATAATGACATTCACAAAAGACACATTCCTCAAGCTTGGAAGCCTACAACAGGTGGCAGCTTGTCCCTCTGTGCAGTAAAGCTATGTCCAGGTATGTCCATAGGCTGCTGGTACTGCACATCTCTCTCTGAAGCACAAAATGAACTACTGTGAACAATACAGATTAATTTCTACTATTTTCACTTTAGTTTATTTTTAAATTGGCCACAATTTCCTGCTTCCCACTAAACTTTACATCACAAATGTGGTGTTTTGCTACAGAATTTTAGGTGCAACTTGCTCAGCTGCTGGTAGATTTTGCCACCGCTTGTCTGCTCAGACCAGATTTCTCTGCTGAAGCACAGTGTGACAGGACATACTTAACTGTGGAGAACAACTGTACTACTAAAGAGAAAGACTACTTTTAAATTGATGAAAGCAGCACAGATGTCACATGTCAGTGATTCCTACTGTCTAATGATTACAGCTTCTCCAACAAGCATAGTAAGAAGAACTTCTAGCCTTTTATTTGCTTCCTCTTGGTCAAGTAATTTTCTCCATGGTTTTCTTGCAACTTATTTTCACATCTGCCTTAGAAACTCTCTTGTTGGCTTCACTTTATTGTCTGTGTGCTGTTTGGTTTTTGTTTTGTTTTTTTTTTTTAACTAACATTGCATGCTGCATTAAAATGGAAGATTGAAGTACGAGGAAGTAGAAAGGAGTTAAACCTCCATAACAAGATTTGGGGAGAAGCACCTGACATACTGAACACCGAAAAATCTCACATAGAACTGAAATTTATTGGGCCCGTCTTGGAAGGTACTAGTTGGCTTTTCATCTACAAATATAAAAATGTCTTGTGAAAAGCATCCATCTCACTGTTTATGTCTAGCCTAGATGGTTTTGCACTCCACTCAAAAGCTGGGTTGCGGCAAATGAAAAGTGAGATGTAAAAAATAAGTAGAAAGTGAACATAAAAGTTGTCATACAGCCTTTGGCAGGAATGAAATCTGAGCCTTCGCTGACCTTACGTTCTTGTGAAAAACAGAACAGAAAATTATCAGCTCAACAAAGGTGTCTGAAGAAAAAGGAATTTTCTTTTTTTTTTTTTTAAATTAAACCCATAAATCAATGATCACCTTGTTTAAATGGCCTGGATATCAGCAACATATCCACTGCTTGCACAGGGTCAGTTGTTTAACTGGCTTTTAATTCCAACTCTGCCTTGTGCTCAGTGGGAACAGTTGTTTTCCTCTCAGGGAATACTCATTTTCTCTTCACTGGCAAGGACCTCCTCCTGCCCTTTGTTCAATAGCAAGAGAAAGGCACAGAGGAGTGGGACTTGTGACCTTTCATTCCATGTCCTTGAGCCTCACAGTAGAGCTACACAAGAGAAGCTTTCTTAAGAGGCAGTTTACAAAACAATCATCTCCGTAGTCCAAAACTGGTGTGCAGTTTCCAGAAGTTCCTCCTCTAATTTCTGAACAACCTTCCGCAGAACAAATCCAAAGAGCAGGGCTTAATTCATCTATACAAGCTTCACCTGAGATTGCAATAAATGATGTAACTCTGAAATCTTTACACTTGGGAGTACATTTTTCAGAGCAAGAGGATATCAACTTTGAGTAAAAACGACCAAATTGTAAAAAAGAAACGCACGCACATCCGCATGACCAAAAGCTCCCAAATCTTTACAATCGAAACTCTTCTATTCTTGAATATTTTAATGAGAGGTTCTAAATAATTAGTTGTAGGGTATTTTAGCAAAACAACATCAAGAATCTAAAACAGGTCATTGTTTCCTGCTGTTCAAGCAGCAAGGAACAGAGAGAACAGTAAACTGAATTAGAGTTTTGGCTTCAGAAGTATAATACACATATTTTGATCAGCAAGATATAAAATAATACTGTTTTCCTTTTATGATGATGGAAATACCCTGCACATTAGAAGATATTCAAGCTATTCAGAACAGCCTGCAGGAAGACTTAGAAGACCAATAATGAGCTCTTATGTGCTGCTACGGTCTGACTGGAGATCGACTCCAACACACAACTTTGCTGCTTCTGGAGTATCATGCAGAACCATTTATGTATCAAACACAAGCCAAGTTACTGGATCTTGCTGCATATATACAACCTAATTTACACATCGGTTTTGTGCCTGGAGATGAGGAGAAAGCTTTGCATTTCAGAACACGAGGGAAAGATATCCTTGGTAATGCTACCAAAATGCATGATTCATCAAAATCAACCACCAGGTGGAAAAGTATTTAAAAGCATTTCTCAAAGGAAAATGTCTCAAAACAACTCAAGAATGGAACTGGAATGGAAGCAAACTAAAAACCTGTAAATGTCAACACTATGCTACAAAAGGGGGAGGAAGTCGCTACATTTTAAGCAGTAATGCAGAATTACCAGCAAGTACAAATCTTCAGACACAAGCCAAGATCACACTGCATTGAAGAGACCAAAGACAGATGACAGCACAGTGGCTGACTAATGTCAGGTGGTATGAAGATTGCAAAGACTGCATTTCCATTCCCTACAGTTTCAGAAACCAGCAGCCAGTTGTTGCACATCTACAGTGCAGAATGCTGCAGCTGTACCTGGCTCATTATACTGAAGTGCTTTGAGTCTGCCCATCACTTGGTCCTTAAACCTGCACTCCTCCCCCTCACTGCAATCTCAATAGCTCCATTGCCAACATCCTTAATATAATTCTGTTTAATCTCCACTGTCCTAATAGTGCGAGCACCCACCTTCACACCTTCTGGCACCACAGTCTAAAATAAAGTGGCTGTTATTAGGACTGGAAACATCCAACAAATGCATTTGTGAATTATAATGCACCTATTACATGAAATGAAACAAAAGAGCACCAAAAGAGAACAGTTTCCAAACAAAGCAACTTTTTTATCTTACTTGCATGGCAAAATGCGAACAACATCATTCTGCTTGTAACTCTCAATGCAGACAGCACAATGATCAAAGTCTGGGTCTGTTTCCTAAAATGAATAGAATGAGAATTCAAGTCAAGAGTCGAGGCTAAGACAAATGTCAAAGTAGTTGTGACTAGTACATGAACTGCACTGTGCCAAGTGGCTGTTACTAAGCTATAAACCCAATGACTGGATTATTATATTCCAACATGACTTAAGCAAGAAAAGCATCCCATACATGGAAAACTCCCCTTTCTTGGAGCTGGTAAATCATCATTTGATACATAAGCTAAGGCCTAAGATGATTTTAATGTTCAGTGAAATAGTTATTTAATATAGTGGAGATTTTCCTAGATTTCCTTTTTTTACTTCCAGCTTAGAGCTAACATTTCTATTTTATTGAGGTTGTTTTTTGTTTGTTTTGGCAGAATAAGAATTCTGGGGCTCATTTTAACAGCCAGAACGAGCACACTTTACTTAGTGCAGAGTAGTCCCATATTTGTGTCTGCTGCTTACTTGCAGAATTACCATAATTCTTATCGAGACATGAATTTGAGGTTCACTGATTGACCAGCTCCTCTCTTTTCTGTTTTCCAGAAGTTATGATTTTTTTAAAACTATATTTTTAAATACAATATTTTAAAATTCCAAATGAAAAAGGGGGGACTTGATTTGTATATAGATATGGCATCAACAAGACATATTTAAAATGTTTGGGCCTGTGACACAAAACAGGCTGTGCCTTTTCTTAGTTCAACTTCATTATTCTTTTTCATGCCAACCAGCTACAAGCCAGACACCAAGACAGGGACCAGAGCAAGGCCAAAGCCACTCCTGGTCAGCACCAGCCAGGGCTGCACACAGAATCCTGATGGCTTCTCTTTTTCCCTCTCTGTTCACCTGCACATGCACCTCATCCTGTCTGTACTGAAACCTACAAAGCACTTGCCAGTTCTGACTTTATGCTGTCAAGACAACAGCATTGTTTTACATGGAAAGGTTCCTCTAATTTGTATGTTCCTCAATTCCAGGAAAGATTCAGTGCAGTGGGCTGTTTCAAAATAGAACTACATAGGGAGGGAGGAAGAACAGAAAGACATTTTCTCTGCCTTCTCTATGGGAGCAAATTTTCCTATCACTTCCTAATCTCCCATTGCTGATAGTGTTGATAAGAAAGAAAAAAGGAATCACAATAAAAAGCTCCTAAGAAATAATATTTTAAAATCAAATCACAGCCAGAATTCTGCCACCTTTTGAAAATCAAAGCTAAAAAATTAAGCAAGATAAAATGACTATTCTTTCCTTTCAGAATCAAACCTAAAGCAATACTGCTCACAAAAGTGGAAAAACCTTAGGACATAACACACCATATATATTTTAGTTTGTATACTAGCTAGAAATATGCTTTGAGTAACTTTGACTGAAATACCTCTTTATGCCTCCTTAACTTACTGAATAGTCGTATTTTATTTAAGAGATTATCTTCAACTACCTGTCTTTTAAATTTATTTTTCCTTTACAGAACTTACATATGATAAAGTTCTAAGTTTTATAATTCCACATAAATAATGCCAGCCCTATGTACTCATGCCAGGACACCCTCCCAGTCAACCAGCACACAAAACCACCCTCAGTCACAGTTGCTAGATGGAGTGCAAATAGTATTTAAGCAAGAAAAACTAATTTGAAATACACAGACTTACAGCACACATCAATACTAACAGTTACACAAAATATTGTGCCACAGGACAAAGTAAGCCTCCAACAAGGAAGGCAAAGTCATCAATCAAAAACAAAAAGAAAAAACTGAGATTGTTTCCCCACAAAAAAAATTAAACATGATGTTCAAGTTTATCATGTTGAAATCTTATTATTATACCTTATCACCCTTCTTTACTGTCCTGGTTGTCAATTTACCAATGGCTTTCTTGGCAGCATCTCCAAGACGACGCTAATAAAGTGACAAAGAAGAGAACACAAATTAACCCTAATAAACAAGCTTAATTAGTGTCCTTTATAATGACTTATTTTGACTCAATAATACCTGCAATACACACTATGGCAGCAGGCCAACATATAAGACAAAATGTAAACACAGCAAAGTACAGAGATTTATCAAGAAGGAAAAATAGCCAACAGTTGAATCCTCAAATGCTCTCCACAAGCATGGGCATAAAACTCATGGACTGTATAGAAGCCCACAGAAGTGAATCAACATTGATGTGCAAAACTAATCAAACCCAGGCTGCAGGACAAAAGCTGAGGCAATGTCCCCTCCCAATGATTTCCATTATATTTTGTTCATACTGATTTTTATTCAGTGTGCTGTAATATACTGCTTGTTCTCTTAAGCTTGAATTATTTTTATATTTCCCCTCTGAGCAGGCTGATCTTCTTCTGAGATGCAAAAGATCCTCCCAGTGTAACCTAGTTTCTCCCTTGCTATTACCCAAACCACCAGGATCTCATAAAAAAAACCTGATGGGTCACAAAATCTAAATAAGCCAATACAGACTTAAATAAAGCTGAAATTAATACTGGTTTGAAGATAACCTCAATCTGAATGCAGAAGCCGAATTATTTTTTTGCTGTTTGTGCTGCTTAATGACCACCACAGCTGGATGGAAGGAGCCTTTTCTGACATTCAAGTGCTGATTCCTAAGGAAATTGCCAGTTCCCAGCCAATAAGGAACAGCTGTTTGTCACTGTTTTCCCACTGGGGTGCCAGAGATAGGCACTGAATGAAACAAAGATCCTGTCCTCTTCCTTCACGGACATGAAACATCAGTTTACAACTGACTTAAAAACCAGAAGTTAAGTATGTCCTCTTACCCCTCCAACCTGTATTAAGTTGCCTTTGAAAGGGATGGGCTGCTTTTGAGAATGCAGCTCTCAAAACCTCTCCTGCAGCCTGTAATGAATGTGTGGAGTTTTGTGCCCACTTTTTATAAAACTGAAACCCAAATCCTTCATAAGGTGTACCCCCTGTATCACACATTTCCCCTCATGCAAACTGCAATGAAAGTTGCTTTTATGTGAGAAACACAATGGCCTCAGAAGTCTGTATTACAACTGACCGTACAACTTATTCTAGAATTATGTAAGCACTTTTCTTCCTTGTGGTTTTCACAGAACAGCAGCTCTTATTTTATATTTTTTAGAGCAAGGATTTGAAAAAAATCAGATACACAGTTCCAGCTACTGAAGTACATCCATGTAGGAAGCACAGCATCAGAAGCAGAGCTGGGATGGGAAATTATATGCTTCCTAAAGTCAGAAATCTCACCCTAACTTCAGTATGTGAGAATTTGGTCAATTTAAGCAGATCTAAATTACATATCCTGGAACAAGCATATTGGCCTGAACACTTAATGACACAGAACACACTGGGCACACTGCTGGAGTAGAAAATCATTGCATAAGCAAAAGTGTGATTACTGAGAGGAAGGAAGGTGAAATGGCATTTAACTTAAATGCTCAACTCTACCAGCTAAGTAAATGTGGGTAGTATCTGTATTTCATTCTACTGCATGTGATTGTATATGCACTACAAGAAATTTTAAAGATTATTTTCCCATTGAAAGCATAGTATTTCAGCAGAACTCTTCCAACATATTGAAGCTCTTTTACATAAACAAATTTGCTAAATAATAACTTCCATCTCTTCTGTTTAAAGAGGTCAATCTCTTCCATTTTCTATTTTTAGCAAATACTCTTTCATGCTAACACTGGAAATGCTCAGGATTTGCTATTTTGATAAGTTAGGGCACAGGCATATGCTTGCCTTTAAAACCCACAACTGTCTGGATGGAAAAGGTCACTCCCACATGCAAAAGAGTTTCACACCTCTGGCGGAAGTGCACAAGAATAATGATGTGAAATGCCAATATCTACTTCTGTTATCTACAAAAGACTGCAAGTTTTTGATGGCTTTGATTTAAAAAACAGAAAAACTTGCGCCTTGACATAACTTAAGAACAAGATCATAGCCTAAACCGAGTTATTTAATCACTAACAGTACAGTCTTTGTGAAAGCTCTCAAAGCTCTTTAAAAATAAGCTGTAGCTGTCGCCACCTTCTTATTAAAGTTTAATAAGCTCAGCTTTTTAAACCACATAAAATTTTCATCAAGTTTCTCCTGACCTTTGTAAAAATCTAAAGAAAGAAAAAAGGTCATAAGAGCCCTTTCCCAATGGAGCAACTGTTTTGAAACGTGAACATTTGGAAGGAGCCTAGAGCCATGTAGGGGATAGAGAAGGCACAATCTAGTATTCCACAGACATTCATTAAATTACAGTTATATTTAAACTTTCACCATCCCAAGGGACACACTAAGTACCAGCCACAGTGTGGTCATTGAAGAACGACATCCTTATGAAAACCTACAGGATGCCCATGGGACCTGCAGCATCAGACACTATTTATAGTAACGGAAAAGGAAATCCTGTGCCCCAGCCGAGGCTTTTTAAGTTTGAATTTGTTTTAGGTCTGACAGAATACCAAAGAACTGGCCCACAGTCAGCTGCTGTGCATCAGCTGTAATTTGGGGGGAAAAGGGGACAGTGACTAGAAGTCAAGAGGTTTCTAAGTTAGTCTTGACAGAGAGACAGGGCAAAGAGGGCCCTGTGGATTTCTTGAGGTTTACTGACCCTTCTCAATAAAAGCCAAGGCACATTATGGAGGGTCATTCAGTCCACACTAGTAAAACATTTACTCCTAAAGTTTATCTGTGTTTGAGTTGACAACTTGATTTAGTCTAGACGTCTGAATATGGCCATACACAACTCAGTTCTTAAGCAAATAAAGAGTTGAGAACGAATGGAAGAAAGGCATATTGGACAAAATTTTGGTTAAAATATATGACCAGGAGAATTAGGCTCTCCTTATCAAGGGTGATCTTAAATAAAGTTGAAAGTTAACACAGACCACTAAGCAGCTCTACACCTTCGTTGTTCTTATTCTAACATTCATGACAGATTATGGTTTGGGAATACTTTTGTACAATTTCTGAATTACCTCAACTATTGCAGGATGTATCCTTAAGAGCATGAAGAGAATTTGTAACATTTGCTCAGTGTTCCCATACACTACACAAGCTGATTCACAATTTAACTTTCCTCCTCATTCCCAACATACATCCAGTATGCATTACTTAGCCAACACAGAATCCATCTTACTTTTGGACTTACACAAACCAAAACTCAAGTACTTTGCTTCAGTTCTATTCTTTCTGTCATGCAGTAGGATCTATACCAGTGCTGCTCAGGATGAAAACACTTTGCTATATAAAAATCCTTGTCTGGCAACATGCTCTGCCTTGAAATAAAGAGGTTCTGAACACCAGTTTGATGGGCATTCCTTATTTGTTCTTTATTGACTATTGTATACAGAAATATTATCTTCATAACTTAAGAGAAAAGAAGAGATCCCTTACCTGATTTCTGTCACGTGCACTTGTGTACCTGATCTTCTGGATGAAGTAAAATATTAACCATGCTGAAGAAATGATCATCAAAACAATGAATGATATTGACACAAAGACTAGAGAGCCTCGACTGAAGTTCTTCGGAGGAACACGGGACCCCACTGCTATGGCCATCAGGACAGAGATATTCTTTTCCAAGTAATTCAGGATCTCCTTAACCTTTGATTCTGTAATCATGACAGCAACGATGTCTCCAGTTCCTATAAAAAGGGGAAAAAAGTTCAATTTCTATTTAAAATTAACATGGTATGCTGCTTACAAGATTTCCCAAATGCAAAGCCATTTGACAATTCAAGAGATTTTAATCTAAGCCATCTATGGCACATGGAACATGCTACTGGGCACTCTACTCATGCCTTGTCCTTCAAACTCAGATTTTCAAATTAGGGCATTAACATGGAAACCCTTTGCAGCTCCACACATAGTAACAGATTTCTACTGCTGATTACACAGTACTTCCTATATTGTAATTACTGTGTGAAGCCTGAACTAGCTTTCAAAAGTACATTTATTCCAGATCTGAAGCCGTGAATGCCTAAACAGGCAACTCTCAGAAAAACATTTAGGAGATGAGTGAAAATATGCGAATATTGCTCAAGCACCCTTAGCATAGGCAGTGCTGTGGATGTTGCTGGGGAGAGTTATGCAAGTTCCCTTGCATGGTTATGTGGCTGCAAAGTAGAAGAGAACTGAAAAAACTTGGCAGAAGCTTGACTGCTGATTTTATCACCCATACAAAGACATGCTTGATAGGATCGCAAAGAGGCTGTCAGCTTCATCAGCTCCATTTTTAGTGTGTAGCCCATCTGTTTTCATAGTATCTTGCCTCTAGACTATTTCCTGTCCCAAAGGGAAAATTATTGGTACAACGATAATAGGAAAACCGTAAGCCTTGCTGAAAAAGAACAAAATCACCTATACAGCAGAGAGAGTACCCATGTTTTAAAGAAAAGACCCCATTAAAAAAAGAGGATCTTGAACACAGAATAATTCTAAGTTCAAAGAAAGAAAAGTTTTAGAAAAAACAAAGCCAGAAAGAAAAAAAACCTTGTGAAGTTTCATTCTTATTCATCCAGACTTATTTGCTTCCTATACTAAAAACCCTTTCAAGACCTATTTTCAAAATGCTTGCAAAGTCTGTTCATCTGCTTGTTCCATCTGCTTGCTCCAATTCACATTCCCTCAGAGAGGAACTGTATAAGACAAACGACTTCAACACCAAGATTCTGGATTTAGAGTGGATTTAAGCTACACAGAACCTAGTGTGACAGTAGAGAACATGAGGTCCTATTTTAACACAAGGCATTTGTTCAAAGTCTTTTAATCAAAACCTAATTTTTAAGAAGCTACTGTATCCACAAAATCATGTTCAAGAGCCAAAAGAGCAGCATCTTTGAAACCTGGGCACAATAACTGAGGGTGACAGCTACGAAATTTTCCAAAATGGGGACTCTTAATAGGGTTGTGCAACAGCCTTAAATGTTCTCTTGTTACGCTTTGAATTCACCATGCTAAATAGTAAAATTTACAGTCACTATCATCAGTTTTCCTAATTAAGTTCACTAACGTTGGTGATGTGGATTGTGCTGACAGAACTACTCAAAAGAATCAAAAGTGATCATCTCAGAAATTAGAATTCGCACAGTAATTGAAAAAAACATTCCACAGCCCTCAAATTGCTTTCATCAAGAAATTTAAACTTTTCTTTATTTAAAATTGAAATGGCAAAGTCATTCAGGTTTTGTCCTCCTAACATGGGACTGCGTAGGAAAAGTTAGTTCAGTGTTTCCTTCTGAAGACTTTTGAAACAGTGCCACAGTAATTCAAAAGCTTTGAATAGCAATGAAAACTCAACACAATTTATCTAATCTCTAGTATAGCACAGACTCACACAAGATCAACTTTACTCCAGCTCTCAGGAGACACTTCAGCACCAAATTCGGTTTCATGCAGAAATAACCAATATATTTAACAGACAGGAAATCTCAGAGTAAAAGTCCATCACTAGCTTTATTTTCATAGAAATCTATCCAGATTCCTATTTGTCCAGTTGGGAAGATAGTTCCTGCCCAACCTTGCAGCACATTTTTACAGCACAAGAGACACGCTTTCTGCAAGATCCTGTATGTAGATGCACCACATGCTCCTGCAACCCCAAATCCCTGCAGCTCAGATAGTGCAAGATCAATCAAGAGCAGATAATTTACATTGCTTGGTATTTTCCCCAGACTTCACTTCTGCTCTTCATATCTAGTTTAGACAGAGAAGAAAAGCAGGGAAGGGTACAGGAAGACTGTATTCCCCAGAGCACATGTTCTGCTAAGCTTCCCCAGTAGGAATTTATTTGCACTGAGAAATTATGCTAGTATCAAAATATCAAGCTAAAGCGACTCATATTCTAATATTCTAACACGATTTATAGTTATCTACAAAGCAAAGATGACAAAGATCTTCTGATACTAGTCCAGTTCTATCGGAATCCAAAGTTGAAGCCTCTACCTATTCCCTGCTGCCCAGGGAATGTGACAAAGCTGACAATCTGTCATGCGTTTTATATAAAGCCCAGCACAATGGGAACCTCTGGCATCACTGCAAAGTGATTTGCATTCCAAATGACTCAACTGGGAACAGCCAAAGTGCTACTGCTGCTTCTGACCCTGCCAGAGCCAAGGAGAACTGCAGAAAAGAAAAAATAAATTGTGTCTGTTTAACATACTGAAGCTCAGTGGAAACTGGGACTTGGTTCATCCGTATTTTTGTCAGGGGCATCACCCTAAATAATTTTAGCAAGAACTCCCTGTTTGAGAACAATTGGGGGCAGGAAGAGAGAGTGACTCATTTATTTTAAGCACCTTGAAACCTTGTATTTCTGAAACTTTAGCAGAAAAAAAGTCCTCAGGTGAAGACAGAAAGACTAAGAGTGTTTGTGAGACTCAGAATATGGTCTTCCTCCATAATCTCACAAAAAGCAATATTCTCCTCAGCCAAGAACACAGTGTCCAGAGAAAAGAATCTGGATTCCTTACTAAAGCTAATGAACTACACATGGAACCACAGACGACAAGCTAGGACAGACAGTAGGCATAAGATAAATATTGATGCCTGTAAACATAAATCATTTAATTGCTATCATCCAAGCCCAGGCAGCTCTCTCTAGCTTGCAATTTTACCATGCGCATGTTTAATTAGGATAGTTATACAACTCTGTGTATGAAAAGGGATGAAGTTGTGACTAATCATTAAATCTGTGTAATGTTACATTGTGAAAGCAGAAGACTGAAGAACTTAAAAGCTGAGAAGACAGTAAAAACAAGACTGGGAAAAACAGCAACATCCAGAAGTTTCCTGTAAAGCTCATAAGGAAATTGCTTTGCTCTCTCACTGACCTATTCACATCTCCTAGCAATTCTAAAAGAGCATGCTTAGAAAGTCAATAAAAAGTCATCTCAAATAAATGTTGGAAGTGTCATCACAGGCAAATATTTGTGGTGCTTTTGTTGTGTTGGGATTTTTTTTTGCAGTTTTTTTTTTTCATTGTTGTTGATTCTTGACTACCAAACGTTTATGTGAAGCTCAAAATATGAATAACTATGTCCAGGATACCAGGCTGAAGCTGAAGACAGGCATGGTTCAAAGAGCAGACTTCAGACACCTTCAATCCACCTAGCATCCACTGGAGGCTGCAGGGAATGGCAGCCTGGCAAAATGCAACTGCCAATCAGGTTGCAACGCTTCAACCACCTTCTTGCAGATGGGGAGGGCAAAACCACCTCAAGTGTGGAAAGTGTCAGACAACCTGTAAGAAGCACTGAACTACTGTGATTTGATGCAACAGGTTTGCAGAGAACTGAGAATTAAGTCACATACTCATTACAAAGGTCAGTGATTTGCTAATGGCTGATATTTTAAGCTAAACTCCTTGTAATAAGTCTCTGATAGCAGCTGCTGATGCTGCAGACACAGCATGAAACACACAGACTGCACTTATCTCATGCTTGTGTAAGAATACTGTCCTCTCTTTAAATAGCAGAAAAATTTTACTGCAATTGAGTCCTTTCATCACTTCTTTCTGAAAAACCTAAATGTAGCACATTTACCTGAATAATTCTGCTGGTGAAAATTTCAGAGTACTTCCTTAGAAAACACAAATTTCCCATTTCCTGATAAAGATTGGTCCAGACAATCACTTGAAAGCTGGATTCATACAGTGAAATGCCACTGCCTTTCTCAGTGCAGCAACAGGATCATCATCATGATAACGTAATTGGAAATAAAACTGCCCATCCTCAAAAACCAGACTTCCCTATTCTTCTATTAAAATCCTGTAGCTGTGTGCTAAGCACTTCTGAACGCATTATGTCAGAAATAAAAAGACAGCAACACCTACTATTCAGTACCCAGGAAAGGGATCAGTCCTATTACTGTGAGCGACAGATTTCTTGGAATCGACAGATTTCTTGGAATAACATCAACTAACAGTGAAACCACTCCAATAGAATTTGGGAGCCCAGAAAATGACAAAGAAAGCAGGAAAGCACTAATGAAAGCTATGGCTTTATATGTATTTTATTTGTATATGGAATTTTGAGAGACTGTGACTTCTGTGAAAACACCAGAAGACATCTGAGCTGCACGAGAGCAGAGGTGGAAGCAAGGATTACCTCTACAAGGGAAAGGATTCAGCCACAGACAATATAACCCATGGAACCTCTGAGGTAAAGGACAAGGGAAAGGCATACTGACTTGTAAGCAAAGCTGTGCTGCTACAAAAAGTAGGCTTGGGAAGAACTGTTTTTAAATAAAAATTCCATGGCACAACAGTGGGGAAACCCACACATTTATCAGGTACCTTAACATTTTTGTCTGATGCAAAACAAAGAAATTTGTTGTGAAGAATAACTCTTACATTCTAAACAGGTTTATGGGAAAGCAGGCACCAAGAGGATGAGCCTTGGCTTATCTTCAGAGTCATTAAAACCAGTCTAGCTGCACATATTTTTATTTTGATCTAATCAGAAAGTAAACAAGAGCACATCCAAGCTGTCAACACATGAGCAATCTCAAGAGTAGAATATGTTGTTTGAGATGTCCCAAATCAAATACTTCTGAAAACAGAAAAAGATCATAATATTTGAGAGTTATTGCATTCTAAACAAGACAAGAATTTAATGCCAGGAATATACATTAATTTTAAAATGAGACTGGTAGCATCCTAAAACATTTGTCTTCCTGTTGCCTTAATAATACTGAAAATGTTGAATTCTTGCCTATATGCAAACATTTAGTTTAGGATGCCTATTTTATGTATGTCAGACACCAGAACAGATTTTACAAAATTACCATGAGAAAAATCATAAACAGCAGCAGCATATGAAACTATTACCCAAAAGTCAGGCCTTTACAGCGTGCCTCAGTTAAATACAACCAGTGGAACAACTTTCTATCCCAAAACACTGAGCAGGTACTTTCAGAAATCACAAGCCTCTTTGCTGCACAAACCTATGCAAAACAACCTAAATAGAAAAGCTTCTGAAATTAAAACTTTAATTCTCTCTACTAAAGAGGACAAAGAAGTAAGTATTTCAAGTCCAGTAAGGAAAAGGCGTCTATGAAATAGTGTCAATGTGAGTCTGAAGAACACCCAAAACTCTTCTTTTTAGCAAAGAGAACATCAACAGATTTCACTGTCAGGTAAAGAGAGGGTCCTGCTCTGTGCCCTCTAAACATGATTACACAGTGACCTGCAGCATGCCAGGCACTGCTGTGCTGCAGACAGGATGGACCATCACAAAGTCCTGCTCCTTTAAGAAAAGCAGGCATTGATTGAGGCATATGATTAGAAAACCAGCAACAGCAAGAGCAGCTTTTTAAAGATGGGTGTGACACAATTAAATTCAAAACAAATATTAAAGCCTAATCAGATTTTTGTTGTGCTAGCCTGTAGCACATTAAGTTCATAAGTGATAAATAGTAAACTTATAAGCCCATCTTCATTAAACAAGAAACAATGCCTCAGTATTATGTCCTTGCTGTATTTCTGATCAGCTTTATAATCTACTCTGACCAAGAGTTCCTAAAAGGAGAGCCAAATAGCAAAATCAGTTGAGAAAATGGTTGGGCTGTATTTAGATGACAACTGCTGACAAATTATTTCATAACCCAATTGTTCTATTCTGACACTTAGGGAAATGTTTCTTAAGGAGAAATTTGCATAGAATCAAAACAGGTAGTCACAGCTACATCCTGATTCATTCACAAGTCCAAATCCTGCTAATACACGTGAGCTGTGGAGCAACGCCCCTGGATTTCCTCAAGCTTGTCAAGGTCAAGCTGTCTCTCTCCAACACCCAACCCACTCCAGAAAACCAACACTCACTCACAGCCTCTCAAAGATACAACACAACATCAGTATGTACAAAAGAGGCATTGGGCTTCTCTGCAGATCATTTCCTCTTCACCTGCCTCACCCAAGGAGCCCGTCTCTGTCTTCCATCTCAAGTCATATGACACAAAGCACTGCTAGAAAAATTAAGATCCTCTATTAAGCTACAAGATGCACCCACCTCTTTAATGTTAGGAGTCCCTCAAGTTCCAGAATCTCTGCTCAGTCTTTAAACATGCTACTTCAATGCTTCTGACAGGCAGCAGGAGAACAGACCCATGGCCAGGTCAAGAAGGGGAGAGACTTTATAAATCCCTGGAATTTGAACTGCAGCAGAGCTCCCCTAGAACAGCAGGGACATTGGGTTTGGGGGCTTGGGGTTTCTCACATATTCCCTTTCTGTGGAAGAACTTTTATCTTCTGGGAATTACATTTATATATACTTTTTTTTTGTGCATGTGACCTTTTGGGTTCGTTACACTAGCAAAAACCAAGCCTAGACATGGCAAAAGCAGATAGATGTTGCAATGACTTTACAGACACTTCACATTCTTTCCACTCTCAGCAATGCTTATTTGCATCTGCTTCCATTGCAGTTTTATCTTTTCTAAAGGAAACTGACATTCCACCTAAATAATGCCGAAGAATAAAAAAGCTTGGCACAAAGAAATGTAACACTTGATCATCCCCTTTCCACAATCTGTGCACAGGTTGTTTTTTTCTTTTACTCACATTTTTACATGGCATTTAGCCATGTTTATGGCAAGTAAACTGATTTGCAGTCTCTTTTAAAGAATAGATACTTGTATTGTTAAGGTATTAGTATGCTAACAAAGTAGACCAAATTTTATATTCAAACCTTGAACAAAAGCAAATTAATAAAAAGTTGAAGGATTGCTTAAAGTTTTTACTAGGAAAATGGTGTAATCCTAACACATTACATACCACTGAAAAACATTGTGTCACAGTTTCACACATTTCTGAAATATCTATGTCCACCTATCTTCAGAAGGTATTTTTGCTCATTTGAGAACAACTTTTCTTCACTTTCTATAGTTCTGAATAATGTTCCAAAACCTGTTACAGTGTTACATTCTTGATTCATCAATAATATTAATGCAATGTAGACCTCATTGATCCATTCATCAGTGTAAGACACAATTGGATTTTGGTAATTGTCTCTTGCATTCTGTAGTGTGACCAGGTGCTAGCAGGTGGTTTACATTTTGCCATTTCTGGATAGCAGTTTGTATTCCCACTAATGGATGGTGCAGCTGAAAAACCCAGGGATTTCTAAAAAGGACAATTTGTCACATGCATGTATTTTCTTTTATAGACTTCTGTACAGATCTATCAATCCGGACATGGACAGTCACTCCAAACAAATTCAGGAAAGCACCAAAGAGAAATCGCAAGACAGCTTTACCCAAGGACACTACAGAATACTTTGAGAGATTTATAAATAGCATGTTCAAAGATTAATATCATAAATTTGGTTCTACTGAGTCCATAGATATGGGGAATTACTTTGCTGCTGGAGCTCAGACTTTGGATAAGAAGAATGTAATTACTTACAGTCACTAACAGTCCCGTGGGCCTTTTCCCAGTCACAGAACTAATTACCCTTTCAGTTGGCTGAGTTAAAATGAGCCTGACTGCTGTTATTTCAGTTGTGGATGAGGCATGTATGACACAGAAACACTGGTAAGGAGTTCTGCAAGGCACCAAGGCTATGATGGCTCTGTAAAGGGGTTTCCCTGGATTGCCTTGAAGAGACAAGTGCTTCCTTATGGTCCAGAATCAGCATATCAGACACTCCTCTCACATCAGTGAGAGAGACTCCCACCTACTGTGTGACAGATTTTCCTGATTGATATATCTCCAAGAAATGTAATGGGAAACAGGATCAACAATAAAGCTTTTGAACTTGTCCTCCATATTTTCAATTAGCAAACATAAACAAAAAATGATCAAATATATGGAAACTATATGCTTAGACTATTAATTGCTTTGCCTTTTATAAAGCTTCAGCTTTAATGACTCAGCTCTTTTCACTAATATTCTAAGACAAATTAATAATAACACATTTTAATAACAATATTGTAATTTACAATAAAATTAGTTTTGACCTGGGGATTAAAAGTAGGTCTCAGTAATCCAGGAATAGTTTTGCAGTGGGTTTGGTGTAGAACTAAAGTATTTGTCAGCACACACTCGTGCAAGATAATCTGCAGTGCACCCTGCCAGAGCTTTCATGCATCAGTTCAGCTGAGAGTTACATAAAGAGACATTTGTGAGAAAAAGGCAAGCAGCAGAGTTAAGAGATGAGCTGCTCAGGGATCAGTGCCACAACAGAGGACAGTGGCACTTGGACTGCTGGCTCTCTGTAATTGTACCCACCCCGAATGAGGGCAAGAACGTGGAACAGCCATCAGATGGCAACAACTTCAGATTGCTTCCTGTCCCTCCTGCCTCTGACCCACTGACCTAAAACAATCCACAGAACATACAGGCAGATTTAGCACAGTTCAAAGCAAGTACAGCCCTTGCTTCCCACACCAGTATGGTTTTCAAGTGAACAGAGGGTCTGACAAATCCTCCCCTTGGAAGGAACCTGTTTCTGAGAGCAGCCTGTGTTGGACAGCTCTTGCACAGTGCCTTGGCAGGGAAATGTCACCTGTGCACATCATGGAACAGAAACACCTTCCTCCAGAAAATTCATGAGTTGTTTCTTTAGAAGAGCAGTGAAGACTTGATGACATGTCTGCATCTTTGTTCAAAAGACCTTAAAATATTTACCTGTATTAGGCAAATGTTCTAAAATAGTGTTATTTTAGAAGTTGTTTATATACTTCTGGAAGTTTCTTAGGTGCTGATAAACCATAGTTATTGGAATCCAGGAACTTCATTTTGACACTGTCTTCTATATGTGTTTCTCTTTTTCCATAAATTCTAAGTATGAAATTTGAATTTTAGAGGCTCGTTTGGCATATATTCTTTCCTATAAATCCAAGAAAAGTCTAGATTTTAAGAGAGAAATTCAGTATCATAAAACCAAAGAACAGTTTGGAAGGGACCTTAAAAATTATCCAGTTCCAATCTCCCTCCATTTAACTATTTTGTACTTAACAGAATTGTCTCTACCACACGCAAACAAAAAAGGAATTAAAATGTTATTTAACTTGAATTTTCTTCCTTTTTCCATAACTGATTATAAAGGAGACAGCTACTACACATTTTCTCCACCACACAGGCTCTATTTTACATTAAACAGTATCAGTTTTGCTTCAACAGAAGCAGCAAGCAAAACCACTCATAAAACTGCCTTCCTGCCAGTGACATCATAGTCTAACATAACCTATGCTGGGAAAGGTGTCCTTTGCTTAGGCTGATAGAAGACATCTACAGGACTGTGTACAATAAGTATACATTGACATGTACAAGGATAGGCACAACGAAAAAAAAGAAGAAAGCTGACCAATTCCTGAAGATTATTACCTACTTTAAAACTCAAAGGTGAAAACGAAGGGGCAGAGACTTGGTGGACTAGGATATAAGAGAAAGCAAATTCTACTATTAGCAGCAGAAACTGTTATTTGACACAGTGATGATAGACTGATTCCAGAGCGACAGTTGTTATCCAGCCACCAGAAGGAATTGCCATTCTGCTAAGTAATATCTTGAGTATGAACAAATTTCCATAAGAATAAAATTTTTAAATGTGTATTCAAGCATAAAATAGCTTGGATAAAATATTAATCCTACAGGTGAAAAGTGCTTCCTAAGCTCTTTCCACAGGGAATCACCTCTCTGCAGGTGGGCAACATACATAAATCTGTGTAATGTGTTATTTATTTTTACCACAGACACTGTCTAAGCGGGTGATCGGAATTCATGCAAATATCCAAGTAGGAAAGCTTGCAGTTCATAGTGTGCATTATAAGCAGTTGCTGATTTCCTCTCTGCTTCACCAAGAAGACAGAATATTTCTAAGGCTTGATTTGCAGCAGTACAAAGATTATGTTACAGTAATATAAAATAACACAAGGTCTACTTTCTCCTTGGTCTATGGAAAGAAAATACAGAGTCATTAACTCGGTCATCATAACACAGCTGCAAAATTATTTATGAAGACTGCATTTTTAAAGAAAAGAGGAATACTGCACAGCAATAGGTATCATATGGAGCTAACACCTATTTGGTGGCTCACCTCCATGCTCACTTGCTATCAACTCCAACGCATTCATTTAATCAGTGCAGAACAGCTCTCAAATACATAGGGTCAGCTCCTCCCAACCTTTAGGGACAGAAAATACTAAAGAGAAGTGATGTAGTGCACTGGAATATCTAATTAGCAGATCACACAGAATCAATTAGGTTGGAAGAGCCCTCTGAGATGATGTGGCTGTTCACCACCTAGAAAGCACACAAGCAGTGCTATAGTTGAAGAGGCAGAAAAAGGAAGACCAGGGAATGGCTTGAATGTGTGCAAACCTGCTTTACACACATTGTTAGAAAATACTCATCCTGTAAGCACAGGGTCAGGAATCTGTCTCCCACCCGGAAAAACTCTCAAGAAGGGGAATGCTGGATTCCAAGCCCTCACTTTGCTGAGGCTAACACCAAAGGACTAGTCTACATTTCAATTACACAAGATTACAGTTCCTCCATCAGCCCACCAGGAAGTTATTTGCAGGAAGCACCGCAAAGCAATTGCTGAGGAAATCCTTCACATGTCCACGACACAATCAAAACAAAGGCTGTGGAGCAACATTTCTCTTCATTACAGGTGCTACTTCAGTTCTAGAAAACTACTTTTAGCCTGTCATGTAGTTTTAACGCTTCAAGTCCAACATCAATTTTGAAATACAGTCTTCAGCCCAAACCAGTGCAAATTCCAAAGTACACTGAGTATATGCACCTAAAACCCAGTATTTCAAATACACAAAGCTAAAATATGCATCATCTCCAGTAACTGCATTTTTTTTAAAGCTTACCATAAGTAAAAGTAAATATTTGGAACTCAATATGCTGAAGACAGTATTGGTCTTTTTCCTAAATATCAACTATCCAAACAGCTGCCTGGCTAACTTGCAAGACACTCTTTTACCCACAGCAGCTCTCAAATTTTACATCTTGAGATGGTATTTCAACCAACCAGAACTACTGGGACTATTGACAGAGTTTCAAAGGCAACACACTGGTCTTCTGAGCTGAAACAGGGAGTGAACAAGGATTTCCTAATAAAAGACCGATCCCATCTTACTGCTGTAAAGCAACTGCCAAATCTAATAGCATTATGAGAAAGAAGGTATTAAGTTATAATCAAACTCATTATATGATTTAATGCGTAATAGAGCCAACAATGCTAAAGCTATATTAGTAGTAGTAGCCTTTTTTCCTGACACAGAGGTATTCTAGACCATGGAAAAAGTACAAATCATAGCTAAATAGAGCATATTTATATAAATATTCCTACAGGTAGTTCAAAGAGTCCAGAGCTGAAGGTTTAAGAGAGCACTAAAACTGAAGAGAGAAAAATGAGGGATATTAAAAAA